>CM039528.1:5718398-5898361 GCA_022433055.1 Begonia peltatifolia
CGGTCGACCTCTTTGAGTCTCGGTCGACACTTTGTGATCGTTGGTGTCGTTGATAGACGTTATAAGTAGTGTTTTTGTTCTTTTCTGAATTCATCGGTCGACACCTTGATATATCGGTCGACACTTTCTTTGTCTCTGTCTTGCATCGGTCGTTCTTTGTTGTCGACACATAAATTGCTTCTGGATATAGCAGTCGACACCTTCAAGGTTCGGTCGACACTTTCATTTTCTCTGTCTTGCATTGGTCGTTCTTTGTGGTCGACATATAAATTGCTTCTAGATATAGCGGTCGACACCTTCAAGCTCCGGTCAACACTTCAAATGGTTCTGTTTTCATCGGTCAATCCCTCTGGTCGACACTTTCCAGGTTCGGTCGCCACCTTCATGTTCTGGTCGACACTTTAATTGGTTCTGGATCTAGCGGTCTACACTTTCCAGGTTCAGTCGGCACCTTCATGTTCCGATCGACACTTTCATTGGTTCTGGATCTAGCGGTCGACATCTTCATGTTCCGATTGACACTTTGAAACTGTATTTTTTCGTTTATACTACCATCAACTTAACAATAGTTTATTAGTACAAAATACCCTTTTTCAAGGGCATTTTCAATTAATAAAAACAACAAGTAATTTTAAACACTCATCAACTATGTTAACCTTAAAAATATATTTTATTAAAACATCATCAAAAACTAATTAATCTTAAACACATTTTAATTTAACAGGGACACGTTCATCAGTGTCGTCTTGATACCAACGCTCGAGCTGTATCTGGGATAAGCTGATCTCTCTCAGTCTCTGGTCCATCATGTCCCACCTTCAATCGAACCTGTCCCACCTCTCCTCTCACCTCTGCTCCATACTTTCAAACCTCGAATCAAGCCTATCAAACCTCTGCTCCTCCAAACTAGCCTCTGGGGGGTACAATGGCGGCTTGGTGATCGTGGCAGTAGCGTCTTGGGTGGCGGTGGCATCCTCCATCGATACATCCTGAGACGTGGAGGCTCCGGGATCTCCCTTGATCATCCAAGACCCATTGACTTCAACTAGAACCATTCAAGTCAAATGGATCCTGTCAAAGACATCGACGGATCCGTGTGATCTCATCTGCTCTGCTCCAACGGCCACTTGAAAATGCTCTACAATCCTCCAGATCAAAGTCTCAAATGGCAGGTTTTTGTTCTTCGTTCGACCGACCTCAAGCATGTGACTTATGATCATGTATACTGAGTCAAACATGGTGCAGCTATAGATATTCTCCATGACGTAGAGATCCATCCAGCTGACGAGATCTCTATGACCATACCTCGGCAAGATGGTGTGGCTAATCAGGTCGTGTACCACCTGAGCCCTGACGTTGAGATCCTTTGATCTCGCCTTCACGAACCCTGCAATGTCCGAGTTGCGGCGGATTCCCCTAAGGAACTGTAGTCCCTATTCAGTTTTGGAGAAATCACATTCTCGAGAACTGTGATAATATGTTTCTGCATCCTCCACGGCAAATCCCAAAAATTTGTTAATAACAGCTGGAGTGACGAGGATTTTCGTACTGAATAGGTACGTCTTGAAGATCCCGGACCTCTCGCTACTACTCAAATTTGCATAAAAAAGGCGAACAACTCTGTCGTAGCTCTGGCCCTTCATGCTGTACACCCTGTGCAAGGAGATGTCGTCAAACATCTCCTTGATCTCCAGAAACTCCCAACCCTTGAAGTTGACAGTCTTCCTATGAATGAGCGAGCAGATTCTCATATCTCGCTCGTACTACTCCTAACATTGCTGGTTACGAAATTTAGCAGACAAACAACAAGGAGGCGGTTGCGGCACTCGATCCGACTCCCAATTTGATGGGCCACCCTATCTCATATGGGGACCTTTTTGGCCCAAAAAAATTATTGGTGGGTCATTTGCAAATTTTTTGGATTTTGGAATTCTTAGAAACATTTTTTGATTTTCAACTAGAACACGAAGATTTGGAGATATTCAGTGCGAAAAATCCATAAAATTTTGTGATTTTTGCAAAAAAACTCACGGGTTTTGGTTCCAGATGTTAAACGAGCGAGTCAACCCGAGCTGAGCTGAGAAAGACCTAGCTCACCGAGCCTGCGAAACCTAACGAACCGAGCCTAATGAGCTTGCCGAGCTTAACAAGCCGAGCCTAACGAGCTAATCTTAAAAATTTTTTAACCCGAGCTGGCTCGCGAGCCGCGAGCCTAACGAGTCAAGCCAAACCGGCCCAACGAGCATAACGAGCCGTTATGTTGCTAAGCGGTTTGATTCTCAGCAACGGTCTGATGACCGTTGCTCAGAATCTCAGCTTCTCATCAATAGTCATCTGCGTTCTTTGACACTTTAGTGTTTAGTGTGAGAGAAGAAAAAAAATCGAGGTGAAGAAGATTGCTGAACCGAGGGGCAGAAAGTCGACCGAACTGCTGAAGAGAGTACAGTCGACGGAAAGAGTTCAGCGATCTGGGCAATCGCCCAGCGACGATGGACTATCGATCGCCCAGTGATCAGAGAGCTGGGCGATTGATCGCCCAGCTCTCCCAACCCCGACGACGATCAAAGTTGCTCGAGGGCCCGAGCTTTTGGACGCTACGTTTCCATCAAAAACATCAGAAAGCTCGCCTAGCTTTGCCCATCGTCGCAGAACAATGATCACCCAACGCTTGGACGATCGATCGCCCAGCTATCCCAACCCCGACAATGATCGAAGATGTTCGAGGGCTCGAGCTTCTGGACGCTGCGCTTCCATCAGAGACGTCAGAAATCTCGCTCAGCTTCGTCCATCGTCGGAAAGCTCAGTGCCGAGCTAGGCATGACCGAGCTTGCTCACGAGCATGCTCATCAGGCTCGCGAGCACAGATTGTCGAGCTCGACCCGACTCGTCTGTGTGGCTCGAGTCAAACCCGCTCGTTACTGTAGCAAGCCGAGCTTGAGTCTAAAAAACACTGGTTTTGGTGAAAAGCTCTCGGTTTTTTGGGATTTTGGCTCGGTTTTGGAGATACCTTGATGATTTTTTGCAGATTGAGGCAAAAAACAGACAAAAATGGTGAGAAAATCGACAAAATTGACAGATTGATTGATTTGGCCCAGAGGAAAACTAGGGTTTTCTGTGAAAACATCGTTGTTTTCTTATATCCAGACGGAGAACGGTTTGCTGTTAGAGGGTCTTGACCCCCCGCGTGTTCTAAGAATGGGTTGCCGTGTTTGACGCGGTAACCCGTTGTTAGAACATTCATCTATGATCGGGCAAATGATGCGTATGGTGGTGGTCGGCGCGGGGGGTCTCCACCCCCATACGCACCCCACGCTCGCAACGTGCAATGCATGTGGAAAGCACCGATAGAACGAGGGACCGCGCTCAAAGAACGGTCCCCTGTTTATCAGGGCGTATAAGGGTGGAGAACCCCCGCCCCAAGGACGCGGGGGGTTTCCACCCCCTGCTGGCCACGTGCAACGCACGTGGAGAGTACCCGATAGAATGGAGGACCGCGTTCAGGGAACGGTCTCCCATTTTATGTGTAAAATTTAAAATGGGGCGTTATCGATTTGCCACGAGGGTTTATTTTGCTGGAGTTTTTATAGTTTAAGACGTTTTTGTAGGATAAACCTACTTCGAGGGTTTTCTCTATCTTTGACTATAATCCAAGGGTTAAAATGCATTTAACCCTTTAATTTAATTCTTAAAATGTGTTTTTTTCAACCCAAACCCTAAATTATCAACCTTAATAGTCAAAACCTTAAATTATCAAAAACTTAACAAATCAAACCCTGTCAGGCGACTGTTCACCGTCCATTCCTTTAGAACGAACGACCGATGTAAAAAGTACGATCATCTGTTCTAAACACCTCGAATCGGCCACACGAATTAAGGGTCGTCTGTTCTCCGTGCGGTGCATGGGACAGCAAAATGGACAGCTGTTCTCAGATGAACAGTCATCCGTTCCACATAGATTTACGAAAATGGACTGCCGTGTTCTTACAACGGTCGTTCATTTAATCATTAGGGAATAGAACAGATGGTCGTCATAAGAACACGACCGTCTGTTCTTGTAAATCTCCGTAAAATGGACAATCGGTCGTCTGAAAACAGCCGTCCATTATTGAAATTAAGGCTAAGAACGCAGGGTTCAACCCCTATAACGGACGGTCGTTATATGCGAAAGAACGGTCACTACCTCAACAACGGTCATTCATTCTCCGATAGTATATAAGAAACAGCCACCATTCTACCAAAAAAACTTCAGAAATTCGCGAATCCAGTCGGTCGATTTTTAAATTTTTTTCAACATCGACTGATGACACTCCACCTCGTTCATTTCTCCATTCCCATTAGTTTCGCACGATTTTCAGCCAAAACCTCACAAATTCGAGCATTTTTTAGTTGAAATCCATCCTGAAATGCCTGAGAGATTAGTTATTAGGCGAAATGTTAGGTCAACGGCATGTTAGGGATAGTCAACGTCACAAGGTGGCTCGAGGGATCGTCGGTCACCGTCAATGTCGGAGGTGCTGCAACCTCAACCTGAGTTCTTATCGATGGACTTTCGCAACCAAATATATCGAGAACAGTTTGACCTGGATCTGGAACACTGGTTGGTGATGCATTTGAAGACAATCTACTTCACAGGCTGGAAGTCCCCTGAAATCCAAGAGATGTTCAACAGAATCAGTCTGCACGGGGTCTACAGTGTGCGGGGCGATAGCTGTGACCAGATAGTTTGCCTATTTTATGCAAACTTGAGCTTTACCAGGAGAGCAGGAATTATCATCCTGGGTATGGAGATCGAGATCAATCCAGAGATGGTCAATGAGTTGATCGGGTTTGCCAGAGAAGGGACAGAGAGATACTACCATGCCTCCCGGGACTGTCTTTTTTGTCAGATTGGTCGATGGAGTGAAGTTCATTCAGAAGATCCATCACAACTCTGACATTATAGGGTTTGTTGGTTCACAACATGGTGTCTCGCACCTTTCTATCGCGACATGGACATATAGATCTTGTTACCTGCATGAATCTCTATGTCATGGAGAAGTTGTATAGCGAGAGGAGGTTCGACCCGGCTTTGTGATTCTCAGGCCCATGGGTGAGATCGGGTGGACAAGGAACAAGAACTTACCCAACGGTGTACTGATTCGGAAGATTATTGAACGATTTGAGATTCAGTTACATCGGGAGAGCAACTTAGATCAGAGTGGGGCGTCGACATATTTGGCAAGCTTCATTTAGTTTAGATAGTCCTAGTTGAAGTTGACGGCATTTGGATGCTGATGAGAGATCAGGGGCCTCCACTTCTCAGGATGTGCATATGGAGGAAGCCACGACGCGGCAGGGCTCCACATAGGTGTCTAGCCAAAGATCTATTCAGGAGGAGATCAAGGCTCTCACAGACAGAGTTCATCATAGCGAAGTGAGACATGCGGAGTCTCATGCAGAGGTGATGGAATACCTCAGAAGAATGAAGGAGTATCAGTGAGATACGAAACAAATAGTCTAGAATTGGATGTGGGCTAATGAAGACAATGGCTTGCATCCGTCAAGGGATGACGACGATGCCCCACCAAATGATGCACCCGATGTCCCACCGCCGACACTTTACTTTATATTTTGTACTTTATTTTATGTTATATAATTTTTTATAATCTAGTTTGTTGTACTTTATTTTATGTAATTTAGTTGGATACAATTTGTGTTGATGGAATTTATTTGGACATACTTTAGTTTATGCTATGAAATACTGTAACTATTTGGTGATTTGAATATGCAGGAATTGTTTGATACCAGATATGGAGAGTTATAAAATAAAAGAAACTCTGTCCAATTTTTAATTTTTTTTAATAAATTAAATATTATAAAAAAATAATTTTATAAAAATAACAACAATATTGGATTTACTTGAAAATTTTACCTCACATTCACCATACCATGAAAAGATATTTTATAACTTTTTGTGATTTTTCAACACTTGTACGATTTATCATCATTTTAATGAATTAAATCTTGAAACTGATGTACATAAAATATTATAAAAAATTATTTTTTAAAAATACCAAACGACATTTAATTTACTTAATATTTTTACTCTATGTTTTTCACACCATGAGAAAATATTTCACAAATTTGTGTTATTATGCAACACTTATACGATTTATCGTCATTTTAGTGAATTAAATTATAAAACAGACGTACATTAAATATTATAAAAATAATAATTTTCTAAAAACAAAACATTGTATTTACTTGAAAATTTTACCCCACATTCACCGCACCATAGAAGATATTCTATAAATGTTGGTCATTTTTCAACACTTGTACAAATTTATCGTCATGTTAGTTAATTAAATCTTAAAACAGACGTACATTAAATATTATAAAAAAATAATTTTTTATAAATACCAAACGGTATTATATTTACTTGAAAATTTTATCCCATGTTGACCACACCATGGGAAGATCTTCTATAAATTTTTGTCATTTTCCAACTGTTATACGATTTATTGTCATTTTAGTGAATTAAATCATAAAATAGACGTAGATTAAATATTATAAAAAAATAGCTTTCTTAAAATACCAAACGACATTTCATTTATTACAAAATTACCCCACATTCACTACACCATGGGAAGATATTCTATAAATTTTTATTTTCCAACACTTGTACGATTTATCGTTATTTTAGTAAACTAAATCTTCAAAACGTTGTACATTAAATATTATAAAAAAATAATTTTCTAACAAATTGTAGCCCGAATAGAGCCACACGTTTCTTCATCCATAGCCATGTGTAGAAGATTCATACTTATTATATTAGAAAATAATGAAAGTGAGTTTATGACAAAAATGAGTTGAAATGTATCCGCGTCACGTCAAATGTGTGAAAACCCATAAATGTGTCTTGCGACGCAGATGCGCCAGCAGCGCCTGAAGTGAATCCCTTGTTAGGAAAAGTGTGACTATTATGCCTCTAATGCGACATATACGACACGACATCGTAAATTTTCTTTTAGAAATTGTCGACCTTGATGACTAATCGACATCGTGCACTCTATGCTTCTTCTACCTACCAGAATGACGCCTTCTCTCCGATGGAATAATTGGGCTCATTCCATGCATGGACGGCACCATATCAACGCCACAGATAGGACGAATAAAGTTTAAGTACATCTCAACATATTTGGCCTGGTGATAGTGTGGATGGACAAAATTTTTCAGTGACAGTCTTATGAAATGGAATGGCATGGACACATGGAATTCCAGTAAACTCCCACCTATAACAGTTGCACGCGCCTACATTTTGGTCGACAATATATTGTTCGTTGTTGTTGTTGACCTCAAATTGTGCACCTCTTGCCAACATAACATGTCAATTTAAAGCTGCCAATACTATCTTCCTAAGTTTTTTCTTTATCTTAGGACATAAGAGTTCTATCGACGACTACATCTTCTCGTATTTTTTTGACAGTGCGAATCATCAAACACTTTCAAATCATCTCGAATATGGTCAGGATTGGTTTGTCCCTGGCAACAATATAATTGCGTTGAATGACTCGCATAAATTATTCAAATCCATGTCACACTTGGGAATTGAGAAAAATGCATAACTAGCCCAAAAGCTAGGCGGTGTTCGTCGAAGTCATGCGTAGACATTCGGGCTAATCTGGTTCAATTTCCTCATTTCTTTAACAAAATAAGGCTTTGTATTTGCCCTTGCCGCACTCTACATTACATCTCTATACGCCATTTCCTAAAATTGACAATTGAAGTTTGCGTACATATGTTGGAGCCAGTAGCAGTGATTCTTCTTCTACAGTACGCGACAACTTCTAATATGTGAAAGAAAAAGAGAGTAAACATAAACAATATAACGATCACAACGCCTTAACATTTGTGTTGGGAAAATAATAAAAATTGTGAGAATAATAATAAAAATATCATCGCTGTAAAACGTGGAGAGTACTGATTAGGATTGTAACACCTCGAGAAACCCCGCGTTCCCGGTGCGCTACAGTACATCTACACACTACACACACTAACACTTGACATAACTTACTCAATTTAATATCCCTTTCGTTTTCAAATCATTTTTAAAAGAACATTTGTGAATATGAAAAAACATTTCGACTCGATTCGAAAACAACTGGCGTCCCGGATAGGGAACACGAAGTCCTCAACATAAAAACTCGCAGCGAAAAAGAAAACCATTTAAAACAGTTTAAGATAAAACGGTAAGACTTGAAATCCTAGGAAAGAATCCAACATACCCCTCGAACTACACAATCCAGTGCCGCACACTCACGTCCCCACTTTAACACCTCGCGCGCACCGTCGCGGTGCCGCACGTGCCAACTCAACGTCACTGTGTCTCGCACGCTCACAGCACCGCATGCCCCACGCAACCTGCCGCTGTACAGTACGTCCGCGCGCACGCCCTCACCCGGCGCCGCACGACCCTTGAGTACCCGCAGGGCCGCGTGCCCCGCGCACCTGCGATCACGTCGTACTCCCACACTCATCTACACTTCTCTAGCATTCACTGTACACACCTCAACCTATTCCATATCCTTTCGACTCCCAACTCCTCTCTCGAAATTTCGGCAAAGTAACGCCTAAACACTGGCTATCCCAAAAATTTAAAACCCTGCACACAGTTCACCAAAGACTAACAATATTTATCTATCTATCATCCAGAGAAATCACCATAACAAAATCAGAGTATAAAGACAACGAAAATCCATCAAATGCAAATGAAGAAAATTCACAGTATAGAGCAATTCCAAGCTCCTACATGTAAAATATATGCGTACGTCGCCAAAATCACTCGCACTCCATATACATCTATACACTAACGCATATACAACTCATCTCATCGACTGTACATAATCACCACAAAAGAAAAATACTCGCAAACAAACCAGACCACCACCTACCATCTCAACGGGTCAGGTCGCCCTAACAAAATCCGCCATCCGGTGCCTCGGTCGCACGCCGCCAATCATCCTATGCCTCAGGACTAGGCTCTCGAGGCTCACCAGCAAGGTCGTCAGCACCTACACCACAGAACACACAACATAAGCCTAACGCTCAGTAAGTAATGCGATATGAAAGTAAAAGCCGACAATGCAATCATATCACATGCAGTCTCTACACTCACACTCATGTTGTCACATCTGTGACGCGTAGTGTAGCCGTACCAAGGTAAAAAGGAACCTAACGCCACCCTACACCCTAACACCGCCACCGTCCCGGGCTCCCCAGCAACGAGGTCTACAAGCTACACACACGTATCACCATACAGCAACCATATCAGGGTAAGGGTGTACCTCGCACCACACTACACCCTGACACGTCGCCCTCGTCCCAGCCTCCCCAGCACGGGGCCACAGTTGCCACACACACACGTTTCGCGACAGCCCAGCAGGCCCACTCCTCGAGCAGAATCCGCGACTACTGTTGCACCGGCCCACACACTAGTAGAATCCGCGGTACCACTGCTCATCACCCTCACCGTCAACACATTTACGCCGCATGACGGCCCAGCCGGCCCACCCCTCGAGCGGAATCCGCGACTGGTAAAGCACCGGTCCGCACACTAGCGGGATCTGCGGTACCATCGCCACACGGCTCACCACATACTTAAAACATGCTCAAAAATCATTTTTGTTCACGTTTTTAAAATATGATGCATGTCAAACAATACGCACGCACACCACAATCAATCACATAAACCCTAAAGTTTTATAGTGTAGTCTCATTTGGGCAAAACGTATGCATGCACTATTTACTTGGCGTACTAAGCTCGCTCGACGCATAACTTCGCCAAAACGTGTCTCAACCTAAAACACAAATAATCACCCATTAATCTTCGTCTCAAAATTCACCAAATGAGCTAAAAATAACCTTCCTTAACTACACTTATGAAATTCTAACTAAAACAGGTCATTGGTTTGGTTCGGCTGAAAACCAGCCTACAGTTCGGACGCGCATAACTTTTGCGTCCTTTAACGAAATTGAGTTATTCAAGTGGCTAAACGTCGCCTTAGGAACCTAGTTTAACATACTAGGACGGATTTTAAAACGGTGAGCCACAGCTAGGTGGAAAATCCCAAAACCAAAACTGCCCTTTTTTCAAATTTTCACATTTTTGTTTCCTTCCATCAAAACTCATTCAAAACTAGTTTTACGCATCAAAATTGCTATGCTACTATCACACGTCGCAATTCTATGAAAAACGCTCGCTAATTTGACTTGGACCAAAATCTGACATAAACTTCCGACGCGCATAACGTTTGCGTCTGATATCGAAATCGAACGATTCCAGTGGTCATACGTCCCTCTAACAACCTATTTTAACTCACAAAAACAGAATTGGAAACGATCAACTGAAGCCAGGCCGAAACGGCCAAAAACAAAATCTATTTTTATACGAAATAAACCAAATTCCGTCATCTACTCGATTTCTACAAATCTCTTCACTAAACATGCATATTCCAACCAACTAAGCATAATCAGAGCAAAACCAGTGATTTCAGACTCAAAACCCAACCCCAAAGTCAACAAAATTTTGGGATTTTCCTCTCAACCCGAGCACTCGGCCAAATCAACCGTTAAACACGGTTGAGGCCCCCTTCCAGACGTCCTGGTTACACGCTCGAACCTTAGAATTCTAGCTCAGCGCATACCAACTACAATCGGTCGCAAAACCAAAGATAAATAGGGGAAGGTTACCTGTTTCTTGGTCGAATTTTCAGCCCAGAAAATTGAGCCACCAACTAGCCACAGTTCGCCGAAGTGCGCCGGCTTCCCACTCACGACAGCTGATCGTCGATGCCACCTCCTGGTTCCCACTCTCCCTGTCGGCCGCTTACCCTCGCTCTCTCTCGGTTGTTAAACAGCCGAATGGCTTCATTTTGAAGTCATTCGGTTGTTTTAAAAAAAAGTAATTAAATAAAAAAAATAAAAACAAAATAAAAACAAAATTTTAACTAAAACAAAACTATAATTTTAGTCGTTAAAAGTTACCAAAAAAAATGCCCCTACGCGCCTTAACCATTCGAAATTCCGCTAAACTCTCGTATTCCCAACTTTAAATTTCGAAAATATCCCTAAAACTAGATTCCGAGTTTTATGACTTGAATTTTCTGTTAAAATATTTTTCGAAACTCCAACCGAAATTAAATTAAAAGTTTCAGAAATTAGATTTAAAATCTGAAATTTTCCTGGTTATTACAAGGATAATTCCTAGGAAAAATTGTACTATATGATCTACACAGAATTATCTTTCCAAGTAAGTTTTCAGGAAAGGTTGGAAGGGTCACAAACGGTCTTACTTAAAATCCTATCTCCTAAACTGAACTTCCTTATGCAGTACAATTACACCACTAAATAAACAATATGAGAAAGAATATCAAATGTGATCCGAAAAAATTGTACCTTTAGTCGATCCGACACAATTGTCCATCTGTATCCATCGTGAATATTTAGGTCTTCTTTCAAAATTTGCAATAACCATTTCCATGAGTCTGTGCGCTCTAACTCCACATTGGAAACGTCAACAGGATATCTGTCATCGTCGTCATCAATACTGACGGTTGTAAATAGTTGGCCTAGACAAGAGCCCTTCAGATGACAGCCATCCAAACAGATAATAGGCCTGTCACGCAGTAGAAAACTTGTCTTACAAGCAACCATACACATTTAAAGTCTTTCAAATACGAATGACTCCTCCTGGCCGGAGCCCACCAAGTAACTGTTTCTCGGTCTGCTACATACAAATCTAGCTTGGATTGTTCGTCGCCCCTTTTGTCATTGAGTTTTCGAGCACCGCTTATTGCTCTTCTGGCAAGACTGGTGTAATGTTCACATTAAAATCATTCCTCACCATCTCGATAATAGAAGAAATTTTTCATGTTGGATGACTTTTGAATCTATCCAAATAATGGTTTGCCACCTATTTTGTAGTAGCGCGATGATTCTCAATTTTCCTTGCACAATTGTGAGAATCAGTGTAACTCTTTATTTGGAATGTCAGCTCATTTTGCATGAACAAAGCATGCAGTCGCCTCTCATATTTGTTTTCACACATTGCTGTGAGTCGCCGAGTTTCACTTTTAATAAATTTGATGTAATATCCATTGTTCAAAGCATATTCGATTATTTCTTCTCTAAGGGCCTGTAGAGAAATATATTTCTTACAAAAAAAAACCACAGAAATTTCTTCCCTTATCGGTATGTTTTCTATCTCGTCATCTTTCGACTCGACTGGTGTTCGAAGCTACTTGTCTAGGTTTTGAAAGGTTGAATGCACCTCTATTTCTCCATCATCTTCTGAGTGATCGAATCTTCGAAAATCACTGTACCCGGGCGTGTTGTCTGAATACCAGTTCAAGTTGGCAACTTGATTCGTCGCTTTGTAGGCATCAACCCATCTACTTGAATAAAAATCCATCGGCCCATCACTAATAAAGAGAAACAGAAAACGTAATTAGAAATACAAAATCACTAGAGATTTTAGAGTTTTCGAGATATGTGAATTCAACATTAACAGTCATTACTTTATATAGTATAGAAGAATGGACTGTCGTTCACCAATGGCCGTCCGTTTTTCCATACTCTATACGCCCCCGTGACTCAATTATTTAGTGGAACGGCTGGCCGTTCTAGGGAATGGTCGTCCGTTATTCCATACAGTCCGATCTGTGACTCAATTGTTTGGTGGAGTGATCATCCGTTCTACCAAAACAACTGTCCATTATTCTATACAGTCCAGCCTGTGACTTAATTATTTGGTTGAACGAACGGCCGTTTATTCGAGAACGGTCGTCCGTTCCGCTGTCTCGTGCACTGCACGGGAAACTGAGGGTCACCATTTATTCGTGCAATCGATCCGACATGCCTAGAACGAACGACAGTAATTTTTACATTGGCTATCCATTCTAGGGGAACAGACAGTGAACGACCATCCGCCAGGTTTTGATTTGTTAAGTTTTGAATAATTTAACATTTAGATTATTACGGTTGATAATTTAATGTTTGAATTTTAAAAAAAACTCATACTTCAATATTTAAATTAAAAAAACATTACCTCTAATCTCTTTCTTTTCTCCCTCTTATTCTTTAACAAAGACGATTCCCTATTTTTTATGGGATATATATATATATAATCTTATGTAACAGAGGACCGCAACGTTCCATCCGTAATTATAATTTATTGTTAGCATCAGAATGTGAATTTCATATTTGCAGAGTGATTATGATGAATTTCCTTGAGTTCTATATACTCACTATTTCTCTTTTCATTTCTATCTCTTCCTTCAGGTTTCTTATGTTTTGTTCTATCCGAAAGTCTTTTTTTTTCTCCAAGTATATTTTTTGTTTCATCGTCAGTCTTAAACATTTTAAGTTCTCCACGTTTGTTTCACAGATTTCTACCTTTCGAGTGTTGTGCAGCTAGATTATTTGTATTTTGCTGATGGGTTGTTGTGCGGGCTTTGTTCTTGATTTAGTTGTAGGGGTAGTCACTCATAACAATTTATTGGGTGAATATTTTTTTTTCTTTTTCCTGTTGTCCACAAAGTTCTCTAATTCGCGATAATGTTCTTCATTTTGTTATTAGTGTGTAACATTAAAGATTTAATTTCTTATTTAATTTCTTTACCGGTTGGATTTGGGGATGTGAGTTTTTCCGTATTAGTTTCAAGGTCTTGCTCTCTGCCATTGGCATTTTTTTTGCGCTTTAAATATGTTGATTTTGTTTTTCTGTTTTGCTATCTTATTTTGTGCTCTTTTATTTTGTTATCGCTTAGAGAGAAAGAAAGAGAGAGAATGTGTGTAACTATCCCAAATTTTATTTTTGTTTTTATTCAATTAAAAATCTTCAAATTATCTTCAAATTGATTTGCAAATTATGTTAAATTGAATCGTTATAAAACTCTAATTTTCTTAAGTCGAAATCTTTGAAAATACCATAAATTATTTATTAGACAAAAACTTTAAAACAACTATCAATAAATATTTAGAAAAATTGAATAATAAACTAACATTAAATAAAATCTCATTTATTAATTTTAAAACAATAACATAGTTAATTGAAAAATTCAACAAATGATGAAATAAATTATTCAAACTAAAATTAAATGCAATTAAATATAAAATATCATTTTAAACAATATACAATCACAACTTTAAATTATTATTCGAAACTAATGACAATATCTTCCCCTGTATGTTCGTCCGTCTTTGAAAAATTCTCGATCAGCGTTAGTATATTCTCACATATATCACAAAACTAATGTGTAAGGTAAGCTCAGTAAGTAAAAATATGTGCATGTGATTTTAATTGAATATGTTACCAAATTTCATGCTTTAAAAGTTACATACGAGACGAAACTCATTTTTTAATCCTTACAATGTATTTAGACTTTAAAAAACTAGCTATTCATACTCTTATAAAGTTTCATCAGCCATCTCAATTAATAACCATGTATTCAATCTTTCATAAGTCATCTTATATGTTTAGACTCTCATTAGCATTTTCATGTTTTTTGTCAATTTAATTCGTTTTCATACATTTCATATTCGCATATATTATGTCTTATCATTTTTATATTTGTACATTCCTATGTCAAATGCATATACATATGTGTCGAAATAAAATCATAATTGAATAACAAAATACTTTAAAGAAAATAATTTAATAAATCTTTCATGATGTAGAGGTTAAGATCAAAACATTGAAAATTTAGTATTTTACTCACTTGGATACGGAGAGAGTGGGAATAGAGTTTTAGGTACTTTTCTCAATCGTTGAATTGATCTTCTTTGCCTAAAAATTAGAAAGGTTTAAATTTCTTCTTTCATCATAAAATAATATTTTTGAAAATAATAAGGGTAAGAACTCTGTACCAATAAAATTTTAGCGTTGGATTTTGGATTGATTTGGGAGTGCTTAATTATTCAAAATTATTCGGTTTGACAGGGATGGGTCTGGGTCTGGGTCAATCAAATTGGTTCGGCTTAATTGGGCCGGTTCGGGTTGCTAGTGTGTCCTAGTTTGGTTGCTGGTTGATTCGCTTCTAAATTGTTGGTTCTATTTGGTTCAAAATAAAAATTCTGAATTACTGGTCTTTCTTCCTCGTCCTTTTGTCTGCGTTGAGTTTTGCCGAGAGAGAGAGAGAGGGAGAGAAGCTTTATAGCGCAAAGATGATTGTCAACAAAAGGCTTAGAGGACGTCTACGCGAAGAAGGATTTAGCCAAGAGAGAAAATTCAATGGTGGAGCATGGAGTCGAATGAAGCCGCAATTCTTCTTCCTTGGAGAGTTCGTCAGAGTCTGGAGAGCTCTCAGTTGTCGAAGGTCGAACGGAGCAAGGCAAGAGCTTCTTCGATTTCTTCTTTGGTCACTGATTCTCTAAAGATCTCAAGAATTCTTTAGAGATTAGAAAATTGTAGTGAGTTGTGGTGATTTTCCTTTTCACCAAGCTACTCAATTTATAGGGGAGCTCCTCCAATTCTTTTCTATAGCACGAATCTTACCCCATTGATGCTCAGATTTATCGACATATTATGAAGGAATTTCCTTTTTGATTAATTCTCCAACGTTTGCATTATAATAACTTGAAATTAAGACTAAATTATTTCTATATGTTTCAAACTGTAAATCACTGTAAATAGAGTGTTAATTGGGAGATAATTCTTGATTTTGGATTAACCAGTTACTTAGTTGGAATTTTCATGATTAAAGTTCGAAATTAAGGTTTGATTTTGAGCTAGAATTGGAGAGTTGAATTTGACTGAATTCAAATTAGGGCTAGATTATGAAAATTGAATCCCTAATTTAGATTGATTTGAGGGAAAAAGTTTGATTTGTCACGGTGTTTGTTGTTTCTAGGTAGCCTTTTTCTCTTACATTGCTGGTTTTTTATTTGTGATTTTTTATTTTGTTTTCGCTTAAGGGAGAAAAAAAGAAAGATAGAGACTGTTGTTTCTAGGGAGCCTTTGAAATGTGACGTAAGGGTAAACACATATAATCAGTGACATCTAAATTGGGTCCCAGTTAGTTCTATTGAGTAATGTGCTTAGTGAGTTGAAATTTTATCTCTAAATAACTCTGAAACATTTTAATTAGCAGAACATGATTTTTGTTTTGAACAGAGGATTTAGTGAGAAACAAAAATGCTTCTAGAAAATAGTTTTCATGATTTTCGTTTTTCTATTGGGTAATAGTAAGCTATACTATTTGAAATGTTTATGTAACGCTTTAAATTTTAAAATTTTTAATTTCAAATAATGATTTCAAAATTTCAAACTTTTCTTAAATTGATTTGCAAATAAAATTTTAAATTCGAGGATTATAATCTTATTTTTAAAAAAATATAAAATTATTAAATGCGCAAAAATTTTAAACAATATAAAATCATTAAATAGGTTTGGTAGAATTTAAATATATAAGCATTAAAATCATTTATAAAACAAGGTCAACATACTTTATTTAAAATTTCAACTGAAAAAATCTTTAAAATGTCCACGAAAACTCAAATATACTAATTTCAAATTCCTTCTTCCGACTCAAAGACATTTACTTCTTCTGTATGCTCGCTTGCCACTGGAAGATTCTCGATCACAGTCATATCTTCCTCAGATAAAAGCTCACCTACATAACAAAATTATATTAACTATGAAAATAACTCAGTAAGCGAAAACATGTGCAACTGCAAAATTAACATTAACTTTTATCGAATTTTGTCTTAACAGTTATATACTGGTTGAAACTCATTTTTCAACTTTCGTCTATACTTAGTCATCTCATTGTCGTTCATTTGTAGTTATCTGATTGTCGTTTAGGCCTTGTTATCATATATTTTCTGTCCATTCCATCATTTTCATATACATATAAAATGATAACAAATTTTATCTTTTTTATAATTCTATGCCGATGTCTAAACATGCATACTCAAATATTAAAAATATGTAACAAAATAATCATAAGAAAATAATATAAATTTTGTGATGTAGAATTGTAGCCAAAATATTAAACACATGGTATTTTCACTTACTTAGATTCTGAGAGGGTAAGGTTATCGAAATTTTTTTGATATTCCAAATAATTTCTTGCCTAAATAAAATATTGGTATTAAAATCTCATTTAATTAAATCCTATTTTAGAAAAATTTAGGCAGAAATTCTGATGTGCCTCAAAGACCATTAACACGGTCTCAAACCATAACTCATTCACCGTCTAACCTTTTTTTCTAACTCATTTTTCAACCTTCGTTCAGACTTAGTTATCTCATTGTCGTTCAGTTGTAGTAATTTCATTGTCGTTCAGCCCTTGTTATCACATATTTTCTGTCAATTCTATCATTTTCATATACATACAAAATGTCCTGCAAATTTTATTTTTTTATAATTATATGTCGATGTCTAAACATGCATACTCAAATATTAAAAATATGTAACAAAATAATCATAAGAAAATAATATAGATTTTGTGATGTAGGGACGTAGCCAAAATATTGAAAACATTGCATTTTCACTTACTTGGATTCTGAGAGGGTAGGGTTATCGAAATTTTTTCGATATTTCAAATAATTTCTTGCCTAAATAAAATATTGATATTAAAATCTCACTTAATTAAATCCTATTTTATAAGAATTTAGGCAGAAATTCCGATGTGCCTCAAAGACCATTAACACGGTCTCAAACCTAGCTCATTCACAGTCTAACCTTTTTTTCTAAAAATTTTGTTATTATTGCAGGTGAGGAGCTTTTCAATGGCTTAGAACGGAATTCAGATTCTCAGGACGTGAATAAACCAACACATGTGCTTACTTAGGATTCAATTGCCGGATCTTTTCAAAAGGGAATTTACCATAAACAATTCTATGTAACCAAGCAAACTTTATATTTTGTTTTAGTTTCGGCAAACATTGACCTCTCTTGTAGTTTTTCTTAGCAAACACTAGTCTTTATTTAACATGCATAATAGTTGTTTAGGATTAGCACGGTGATTTTTGGGTTGGCTCACACAAGAGCTTGATGGGTGCACACAAATTGGAAGAATGGCTTAGCAACAAGGCTTGGGTGGGTGCGCACAAGAAGAAGAGTACAAGTTTGCATAAAGACTCATTGACCCAACCCAAGTAGCTGAAGGGAGGATGTGCGCTTAAAAGCACAAGGGGCGTGTCTAGTTAGCGCCCGACCCTTCAATGGCCGAGGAAAGGCATTCAAAAATTGCCCTCCCAATTTTGAATCATCACTAGCTCTTCCATTTGAATTTTCCAACAGCTATTTTCACTCATATGGACTCAAGATTGATTCTCATATAAGGAGCACAATTTCCTTACAAGGATCACATCCTAGTGGTTGGTGGACAAAGAGTCTCACGCGCACACGGATAAGATGAAATCACAACGACTAGAGGGACGCTCCTTTGTGGATGAAACCATTAGCCACCTCTAGGTCATATTTAAGTATCTCTTTGCATTGTAAGTTGGGAGTTTTTGATCATCAATAACAGTTGGCTTGTTTCTTTAAGGTTGAAAGAGCAATCGACTTTCAAAGTAGGTGCATCGGCGGGTAGTTGCCGATTGAAGTTTTGGCCTCCATTACTTCAAACTTATTGGTTGTTTGTAAGCTCTTATTGACGTATTTTCTCTCCAAACTCTCTAGGGTTGGAAAACAGTAAAAATAGTAGTAATCATTGCCTAAGTGCAGTTTTGACTCTTCTTGGAAAGTGACATTATTTGAAGGTGCTCTAGGTTGTTTATCGGATCAGCAGCGAGTTTCTTATCATATCTTTTTCGTTTCTTCTTATTTTTTTGTGTTATTTTCGAGGCTTAATTATCATTATTTTCAAGGCTTAATTATCACTCACTAAGTAAATTTCTTTTAAAATTTCATTTCATTTGGAGCTTATTTGAGAAGGTTATGCATGCTGCATTATGGTGCTTATCGGATTAAGACGAGAAGCACCGATCCTTTATTTTGATTGCAATAACTATGAATTTGCAGGGCTAAGACACATCAAATTCCTTATATGAGCTCTTAGGTCGGATAGGGTTGAATATGATTGATTATGATGACTTTTGATATCTGTAGTGACCCGTCCCAGCCCCTACCACCGAAAGGATTCGCGGACCGTACTCATGATCTTCTTCCTACCTGGATAAGAGAGTTTCATGCCTTCCTCAGCTCTCGAACCCTGGACCTCCAGGTACTAGCCCAAGTAGTACTATCTCTTGTTGCCCTTAGTACAAGTACTTAAAGGTCCAAAGTTCGAGAACTAGGGAAGACATGAAACTCCCTTATCTAAGTATAGAGAAGATCATGAGTACCGTCCGCAAATCCTCTCGGTGGTAGGGGCCGGACTGGCGGCTATGGGCCGCACGATCTGGACCGCGAATCCTCTTTGTGGTAAGGCCTGGATCGAGTCGTTACATAAAAAGGCCCCTTTTTACCCGGCCCGGTTCCTACCACCAAGAGGATTCACAATCCAAATCCAGCGGCCCATTGCCCCCAGCCCGACCCCTACCACCGAGAGGATTCGCGGACCGTACTCATGATCAGCTGTAGCGCCTCAAAAACCCACGCGGTCTCTGGTTCACTCTTCTCAGTCACCACCCCTGCAGCGCCCCCAAGTCATCCCCAGACCCGGCTCGCCAACTGTACACTTACTCATCACCTCGATAAAAGTTTTTATAAAATTTAAAACTTTTGTTACTCGACTTAAAACGACAATTTTTTTAAACGTTTAAACTTGTCCCAGTGGAATACCCAATCAAAAATCGGTTTAAATGACATTCTACTTGTCAAAACATTATGAAAAGGGGTACCGATCGATAACATTATGAAAAAGGGTACCGGTCGATAGTTGCAAACACCGGTCGACACCTAAATACTCTCTGCCTGCCTCATTCAAACTTCGCGGTCAACACTTCTACATACATCACAAAAACGGTCGACAGTTGCCTTCACCAGTCGACACTTAAATTCTCTCAGCCCGTACAGGTCGAAGCCCGCGATCGACACTCTCATCGATTTTACACAAATCGGTCGACACCTACAGACACCGGTCAACACTTTACTTCTCTCTGCCTGCACAGGTTGAACATCCCGGATGATACTCTTATAACATTTTACACTGATCGGTCGACCTCTAAGGACACTGGTTGACACTTTGCACCAGCAACCTAAAAATAACATAAGATTCAAAGGAAATTGAACGGCAAAAACTTCCACTATTAAAACAACAAAGTAAAGACTGTATTTTATTGAGACAAGGTTCCCCAAATAGTTTCAAAACACGACTATACATCAATCCCGACTAGTAATGTTCAAACCCGTCTATGCCTCAAAATCTACACACTCGACATGGGCTCCACAAGACACAACCCTCAAAACCTACCATCTGGCCTCACACCACGGGTCAAGCCGCCCTCATGAACTCAACCTGCCAGCACACGGTAGCACGCCACCAACCGCCTACTCGTCCTGCCTGAACGCTCGTAACTCACCAGCAGCAATCTCTGCACTTACACCACAAAACACACAACATAAGCCTAACGCGCAGTAAGTAGTGCAATATGAAACGTAAAAATCATCAATGCAATCCTATCACATGCAGTCTCTACATCCTCGCTCATGTTGTCATAACCAGTATCGCGTTGTACAGCCGTACCATAGTTAGCCTGGACTCTCTTGCCACCTCAAACCTTGGCACGTTGTCACCGTCCCGGTTTCTACAGCAACGGGGCCCACAAGCCATACACGCCCGTCACTTCACGCACCGCAACCATCCTAGGGTGAGGCTGGACGCACACGCCACACCACCTCCTAGCACGTCGCCACCATCTCGGTTCCTGTAGCAACGGCGACACAGCTGCCCACACACACATCATTCTCACTGGCACACGTCACACTTCACGTTCGCACATAAAATCATGCTCAAATTCATTTTCGTTACACTTTTCAAATCATGATGCATGACTGAACCAACATGCAAAACACACAATACCTCATTACCGTCCCATGGTGTAGACCCGTAAAGGGCAATGCACATGCAAACACTACTTACCTGGCATCCTAGCTCTCTGTGGTGCTCGTTCCTATCACTTCCTCGGGCTCAACCTATCACATAACCGATTCATATTAAATTCCACCTCACAACTCATCTCACATGCTAAATTACGACTGAACACTCAACACTTACTCAAAACTGCTACCATTAACTTAACGTACCACAGCTAACTATAATAGCTCACCAAACCAACTTGATCTAAAACCCGACATAAACTTCTAACGCGCATAACTCTTGCGTCAGTTATCGGAATCACTCGATTTTAGTGGCTAAACGCTCCACTAGTAACCTAGTTTAGCATACCGAAGGAGAATTTAAAACGATCAACCGCAACTAGGGCAGAAAGCCAAAAACAACATAGGTTTTTAGGACCTAAAATCCTACATTCTCGGTCTTTCAGCAAAACTCAACAAACTCCTCACCAATCCACCACATTTATCATTAATATCCCACAACCATCAATAGTAAATCCAATGAACACTCAAAACCTAAAACTCTAAATCTCTATCCACCAAATTTCTTATCAAACTCTAACCCTAGGAAAATTAAACCATGAACTACTTAAAATCTAGCTTACCGTTAAAATGGAGTAGAAAACTGAGTAAAATCCTTGGCTGAACGTCGCTAGAAGGGGATCGCCGAGAGGAGGGCTTTCTCTTCTTTTCTTCATGCGAGTGAGGGGGGAAAGAAGAAACAGAGAGGGAGAGTATTTGTGATCCTCCTCCCTCTTTGTTTTATTTATTTTATTATTTTTTTAATAAAATAAAATAATCCTAATTACCCTTTTCGCCTTCAATCTTTAATCGTTTAGTTAAACGACAATCAGTCCGTTTCTGGTCGGAATCTTATAAATTCATTTTGTCTATTAGCCTCAAAATAATACTTTATCTACTAGTGCAATTTCTCCGCTCTCGATTCCGATCGAAACTGCGCTACACCAATACAAATTTCTGAAAATTAAATTACAGAAATCCCGGGTGTTACATTCTACCCTCCTTAAAAGAAATATTATTACCAAAATTTGCGTACCGAATAGCTCTGGGTACTATTACTCCATGTCCTGCCGCCTTTCTCAAGTAATCTTCTCCACGTTGTGATTGCGCCACAGAACTTTGACTAAGGGGATCTCCTTGTTGCGCAACACTTTCACAGCCGATCCCAGTATCTTATTGGCTTCTCCTCAGTAGTGAGTGTCGGCTGGATCTCTATATCCTGCTGTGTAACTACCAGAGAAGGATCACACATATACTTCCTCAGCATGGAAACATGGAAGACATTATGATGCAAACTTAAGATATTAGAAATCGTAGACCCAATATGCAATGCGAAAATCAAAGAGAATTATGGATTTATTGATTCGAAAGAACAAGAAGAAGGAACTTGACCACAATCGAAAGTTAGCGATGGAACCAAAGTTATCAGAAGAGTAGCTAGACCCAAACCAAACTCGTTGGTTGAATCTAAGCTATCAAGTTCGATCTTTTCAAGAATACACTTGAAGAAGATCAAGTTATAATCCAAGAACTTAAGAAGAGAATTATAAGGATCTCACCTCAAAAGCAAAAAACTTCATAAAAATCAATTCATTATCAAAAGTCCCTTAAATCTAGTACAAGCCTCCTTTAAATAGATAAAGGTATAAATTTAATAAGAAAGTAACATAATTTAGAAACTAATAAAATACCCTAATTAAATAATAGGAAAGTTGCTGAAAAATAACAAAAAGAAAATTGATATTTGAAAAGTTGTGCAAGTGGATGGTGGCCGGGGACATTAGGTTTAAGTACCACACGTCTCAAGGTTAACTCAACTTGTGGGTCTAGCTTAATGGTGTGATAGTTGTAAGAACTTCGAAGTTAAAAAACTTGGCCTAGAGTAGTCTCATATTGGGTGACCATGTGGGAAGTCTTTATATTTTTAGACATCTCTTACGCTTTGGGCTTCTTTTCCCATCATTGCTTCTTTATCAACAGTTAGTAATATTATGGCTCATTGCACATCTTGTGATGATTCCTTTTCTTGGATGTCTTTGATTAAAATTTTTTGTCTTTTGTTTATCTTCTATTTTCTGGATCTCATCATTGATCCTCTTATGTTCATCAATGGATCTTGGCTCCCTATTGTTTCTTGATTATCCTTGGTTGCTCCTTTGACTACATCATTCCCTCCTTCTTCAAGAAGATTCGTCCTCGAATCTGCATCAGACAAAGATAAGTCACTAACATTAAAAGTAGCGCTTACATTACCATATTCGCTCAGTAGGTCAATCTTGTAAGCATTGTCGTTGATGCGTTCCAACACTTGGAAAGGTCCATCTTCTCGTGGTTGTAACTTATTCTTTCTCCGCTCCATAAATCTCTCCTTTCGTAGATGCACCCAAACCCAATCTCCCGGTTCAAAGATGATTTCTTTTCTACTCCTGTTGGCTTGTCGCGCATAGTGCTCGTTCTTCCGTATGATGTTTTCCCGAACCTTCGCGTGAAATTCCCTTACAAATTCAGCTTTTCTTTTTCCATGTAAATCAACTAATTCATTAGAAGGTAACGATAATAAATCAAGCGGTGTAAGAGGGTTAAAGCGATATACAATTTCAAATGGTGAGTAAGAAGTAGTAAAATGAACAGTTCTATTGTAAGCGAACTCAACATGTGGCAAACAATTTTTCCATTGTTTTAAATTCTTAGAAATTATCGCTCTCAACAAAGTAGATAAAGTTCAATTCACTACCTCGGTTTGTCCAACTGTTTGGGGGTGTGCTACGGTGGAAAACAACAATTTTGTACCTATCTTATTCCATAAGGTTCTCCAGAAGTGACTTAGAAACTTCACATCCCTATCACTAACAATTGTTCTAGGTAATCCATGTAAACGCACAATTTCTTTAAAAAATAAATTCGCTATATGCGTAGCATCATTAGTTTTAGAACATGCTATAAAGTGTGTAATTTTACTAAATCAATCCACAACCACAAAAATACTATCTTTACCCCCTTGTGTTCTTGGTAAACCTATCGCAAAGTCCATGGAAATATCCGTGCAAGGGTGCTCGGGCACGAGTAAAGAACTATACAATCCATATGGTTTGACCTTTGATTTTGCCTTCCTACATTCAATGCATCTTTCACAAATAGTTATAACATCATGCTTCATTTTTGGCCAAAAGAAATATTCTATCAAGATATGCAAAGTTTGTCAATTCCAAAGTGTCTCATTAATCCTCCACCATGTGTTTCTAACATGCAGTTCACGTAATGAGCATTTAGATATACAAAGTTTATCCTTTCGAAATAAATATCCATCATGTCTGTAATAATCAGCACATGCAACTTTCTCACAATTTCTCCATACATGACAAAAATCTACGTCGGATTCATACAAATCATTTATAAATTCAAAGCCTAACAATTTAGTTTGTAGAGAATTGATTAAAACGTACCTCCTTGACAACGCATCAGCGACCACGTGTCCTTACCTTTTTTGTAATGGATGACATATGGAAAGGTCTCGATGAACTTCATCCACTTGGCATGTCTCTTGTGCAATTTTCCTTGCGACTTTAGGTGCTTCAAACTTTCGTGATCGGAATGAATGATGAATTCCTTAAGCCACCAGTAGTGTTGCCATGTTTGTAACGTTCTTACCAAAGCGTAGAGTTCATTGTCGTACGTTGGATAATTTAATGCTGCTCCACTAAATTTTTCACTGAAGTAAGCAATCATCTCCATTTCCTGGATCAAGACACCTCCAATTCCTTTTCCCGACGCGTCACATTCGATTTCAAATATTTATCAAAATTTGGTAAGACTAGAAGAGGAGCATTAGTTAGTTCTCTTTTAACAAATTAAACACTTTTTCATGTATTTTGGTCCAATTAAATTCAACATTATTTTTAACTAATTTATTCATAGGTGTCGCAATAGTGCTAAAGTCTCTCACAAATCTCCTATAAAAGCTAGCCAAGCCGTGAAAGTTACGTACCTCATTTGCGTTTCTTGTTGTGGGTCATTCCTTGATTGCTCTTACATTTTCTTTGTCCACGGATACTCCCTTTGAGCTAACTACAAAACCGAGGAAAACTACCTATTCCATGCAAAATGTACACTTTTTAAGATTATCATACAATAGATTCGATTTTAACACACTAAATAACATGTTCGTCTAGTGACTTACTATACACTAAAATATCATCAACGTAGACCACAACAAATTTTTCAATAAATTGCCTTAAAACATGATTCATTAATCTCACAAACGTACTCGGCGCATCAGATAGTCCAAACGGCATAACTAACCATTTATAAAGACCAAATTTTGTTTTAAAAGTTGTTTTCCATTCATCTCCTTGTTTCATGCGAATTTGATAATATCCATTCTTTAAGTCAATTTTAGAAAACATACATGCATCATACAATTCATCAAGCATATCATCAAGCCGAGGAATAGGGTGTCGATACTTTATCGTAATTTTATTTACTGCTAGACAATTGATGCACATTCTCCAGGTGTCATCCCTTTTTGGAACCAATATGACCGGATCTGAGCATGGGCTAAGACTCTCTTTCACTAGGCTTTTCTCTACCAACTCATCTACTTGCCTTTGAATTTCCTTGGTTTCCTCTGGATTTGCTCGGTACGCAGGTCGATTCGGGATCGTTGTTCTGGGGATGAAATCGATTTGATACTCGATTCCCCTAAGCGGGGGAACTCCTTTAGGTAATTCCTCTAGAAATATATCCTCAAATTCCTGCAAAAAAGAGGCAACAGTTATGGGAAGAGAATTCGTTAGTTCGTCAGTGGAAAAATAAACATCTTTGTAGAGTAACAAAATCATCTCTTCTCTTTTCCTCACAAGTCCACTCTTTTTTTTCTCTTCTTCCTCATTTCTTCTCCCTTTTTCCAGTTTCTTTTCTTTTTCTTTGCCTTTTTTACTTTTTTATTTATTTATGGCTTTTCTCACATCGGTTTCTTTGTCTCCTCTTTCTTTCTCACCCTTTTCCTTCTCTTTTTTTATGCTTGAATTTTTTACTACGCCATTTTTGCCATTTTCCCCACTTTTTCATTAAAACTGTTGTCAGTTTGGATTTCTTTGGCAATTCTCTCTTGATCCAAGCTTGCTTCCCATGGTGGTAATGGTTTTAGTATTACCAACCTCCCATTTTGAGTAAGCGAATACTCATTTTTATAGCCGTTATGCTTAACCGTTCTATCATATTGCCATAGTCTGCCCAATAGGATGTGAGTTGTTTGCATTGGCACTACGTCACATAAAATCTCATCTTTGTACTTCCCGATTGATAATGCGATGTTTACTTGTCTTCTTACTCTGATTTCGCCACAATCGCTCAACCATTGCAATTTGTACGGCTTTGGGTGTCACTTGGTTTTCAAATTTAATTTTTGGACCAATAACATACTAGCCACGTTTGTGCAACTTCCGCTATCAATGATCATGCTACATACCTTGTTGTTGACATGACACCTAGTATGAAAGATATTTTCCCTTTGGCCTTAGTCGTCGTCCTCCTTAATTTGTACACTTAAGGCTCTCCTTGTGACTAATAAATCTCCTTTGACTGGTTCCTCTACATCTACATCACTACAATCTTTGAGTGATGGTATCTCGTTATCACTTGAACTTAAACTTTCTATATCGCCATTATCTAAGAAGACCATCGCACGCTTATTGGGACAATTTGATGCGATATGCCCAAATCCTTGGCAACGAAAACACTTAACTTCTCTAGTCCGAGTGAGTGTTGGAACCTCGCTCTTTCCTTTTGGTGGGTTGAAGTTGTTAGCTGCGATTTTCCCTTTGTGGTCCTCCCTCGGATTTGGCTTCTCTCCTTTCCAATTTGGTTTCCACGAACTATTTGACGTCGTGTTTACCTTTGCACTTTTCTTGGCCTTTAGTTGTCGTTCAATTTTGATCGTCTTGTTTAGTAATTCCTCCATGTCCAAATAGTGTTGCAAATCTACCATGTCGGCAATCTTTTGATTAAGCCCTCCCACAAACCTTGCCATCTTGGCTTCTCCATCTTCGTTAACGTCGGCTTTTATCATGGCTATCTCCATTTCTTTATAATACTCCTCCACACTTTTATATCCTTGAGTAAGGGCTTGAAGTTTCCGACACAAATTGTAACGCCCTGAGAGTCCTCCGTGATTCCCGGTTCGCTATCAACTATTACTCGTCAATATCCCTTATACCCTCTACTAAGTATTTCTAAGAAATTGGGAAGCCTTATTTTTTTTTTAACTCAAAACGACTCTTTTTTTTTTACTCAAAACGTCTTCCAAAGGAATTACATATAATTACCGCAGCGAAATCTCGTTTAAAATCGGTTTAAAGAAACTCCGTTTTTACAACATAAAAATCAAGAAACCGATCGACACCTGCAAGAGCCGGTCGACACTTAAATTGTCTCAGGTTTCTATCGGTCGACACTAGCAAACACCAGTCGACACTACATATCTCTCGGGTCCTTTCATCGGTCGACACCGGGGACACCGGTCGACATTTCTACCCCCATTTTAGAGAGGGGCCGACACCCGCTGTCGCAGTTTGACACCTTGATCCTCTCTGTCCGAGCAAGTCGACCCTCGCGGTTGACATCACTGCCTATTTTACACGGACCGGTCGACATTTGTAACCAGGGGGTCGACACCTACCTCGGCTCTGCCCTGCACAGGTCGAGCCTCGCGGATGACGCTCACCCTCTATTTTACACTGACCGGTTGACACCTCTGGACTTTGGTCGACACTTTGCACCCAGAAACTTTAACAAAATTCAACAAAACAATACGAATTTTGACTAAACGTTTAAAACCCATAAATCCACTTCTCGACTCAATTTACAACTCTATTACACACGCCAAAATACTCAACCCGAATTCAAATATCACATTTACACCAAAATGACTAAGTCGACTCAAATACCTCACTACCCGTACTTACACCCATCATAGTCAAAACGCCTCAAAAGCTGGCCCAGTCGTCTCACGAGCATTCTCCTTCAACTGCCTCCTAGTCCTAGGCATGCTCGGGATATTCACTAGCTGTTTCGTTGTTACCTACATCACAGAACTCAACTATTAACCTAATGCTAAGTAAGCAATGCATATAAATTTAAACACTGAAAACATTCACATCCTAACATATGCAGTTTCTACAGTTTCGTCTCTACTTTCGTTTTTGTCTATTTCTTATCTCTTCTTTATCTTCTTACTACTGGATTCTTCTTTACGTGCTAAATCGAGATGACACACCTCACGGTCTACCTCACTAGACAAGGCCAACTCGATCTAGTAAAGTGACACACCTCACGGTCCACCTTACTGGACAAGGTCACCACGTAAAGCGGAGGAAGAGTGATACACCTCGCGATCAACCTCACTGGACAAGAGCACTCAACCCCACCTTTATTATCTTCTTACGTATCTTCTCGTTTCATTCGTTTTATCACATCCTACCGTTTCAATTTGTAAAAACATGGAAATTCATTTTCGTTTCGTATCGTAAATTAAAACCATGATGCACAATCAATAAAGCATAACATAATATAAACGTGCAATGCAATCTACTGTACTGTGATGTACGCCCGAGGGCAAAACTCCTACTACACTACTTACTTGGCGTCCTTAGCACTCGTAGTCCAAATCTCGTACGCTAAGTTGAAAACCTATAAAACCGCACATCTATTAGCTCTACCTTTCATTAACTCTGTAAAACTTTAAAGGAATCAACCACTCAATCGTCACTCAGTCCACCGAAATTCTAACTAACGCTCCGACTAACCCTTCAAAAATTCATAACTCCGCCAATACGCGTCTGATTTGGACGATTTGAAAAGCTACGGGCTTCTCATGACATCTAGTTTCTAATGGTCTCATCCATTTCCCATTCGGATGTCCACGACTCGACTGAATGTGGCCGAACGGACACTGCTCCAGAAATTCGCATACTCGGCCCATCAACCACCCAATCTTTCCCACCAATTCTCGTAATCCACTCCTATTTCTATCCTAGGTACCAATATGCAGATGAAATTCAACTCTACACTCAACTTCTCACATTACCCTCCTAGGTTTTCACCAAAACTACTTATTACCCTTACCAACTCAATTATAAACACTCATAACAACTAGAACCTTAACTATCTACTAAAACTAGCCAAAACTTACCGAAGATTTAAAGATTTGCGAAGGAAAATGGCTGATCGGAAGAACGTCGAGAGGAGGAAGTTCTTCTTATGCTGGGGGAGAGACGAAAAGCTGAACGGGGGAGGGAGGGAGGGAGGGGGAATCCGTTCCTCCCCTCTATTTTATTATTTTATTTTATATAAATTAATTATATTATTAAATATAATTATTTCTAATTACTATTTCGTCCTCAATCCCTAATTGTTTACTAAATCTGTTATACCGCCCAATTTCGACTAGATTCTTAAGTTTTTGTCACCTTCATTAGTCTCAAAATAATCTTTTACCTAAGAGCATAAATTTTTCGCCCACAATTCTGACCACTACTCCACCGATTACAACCACGTACTTCCGGAATTAACTTAAACGAAAATTTTGGGTGTTACACAAATCCCTATAATAATATGACGGGACGTACCTTTTTCTCATAGTTGTTTTCACACTTTCCCATGTACAGATTAGGGTTTCTCCGTTTCGTCTCCGAGTTTTGACTAGTTGATCCCACCAGATGCTGACATAGTCGGTGAACTCCATTGTGACCAACCTGACCTTTTTCTCCTCCGTGTAGTTTCGATACTCGAGTAAAGAATCGACTTTCCTTTCTCATTCCAAATAAGCTTCGGGATCACTTTTCCCTTGAAAGGTTAGGATGTTGACCTCGATATCGCTAAGATCTCCATCCTCTTTATCGTTCCTATCATATCTTTCCTTTCGGTTTGGTTTTTCATCGTGGTCATAGTAGTAGTCATCAAACTTTCGTCCACGAGGATTTGTAGGTGACGGTATCTCCAAACGCTCCATCCTTCGATTAAGAGCCTCGTATTGATCGTGTATGGCCTTCATAAACATCCTTATGTCAATTTCATTCTCCTCTCCGCTCATGATTCCTTATTTTTTTTTAAAAATAAATAATGCAAAAGGTAAATTGCGAAATTTGTATTTGCAGGAATCTAAATAACTGAATTCTAATGCAAAAATTTAAATGACTAAATTGAAATGCCGAATTTAAATGACTGAATTAAAATGCCGAAATTTAAATGACTGAATTAAAATGCCGAAATTTAAATGACTGAATTGAAATGTAGAAATTTAAATGGACCTCTCCCCTCCCTCACGTGTTTACACTCGTTCAATATCACTCCACTCATGTTTCGCTCAAAATTTTGGCTCTTATAAGATAATCTCACACTCATGCATTTTACCACTCAATCTCTTATTTAAGTTCTTAAAGTTAGAACCCAATCAAGATGCAATCCAACAAGTGCAACGTGAAAATTTCAAACTTTCAAACTTAAAATCCAACTTTCGAGAATAGATTAAAGTCAAACCACTAAAGATGTTTGCTAGAATCGATCTCTAGACAAAACATTTTTGATAAGCTTGAATAGTTTCCGGTTGTGAATCCTCGATACTAATGAAGTATTCTTATGAATTTTTTTTTTTAAACCTGGCAAACTTGCAGAAATAGAAATCCGAATTGAGATTTGGATGCCAGGGTTCGAGACAAGCAAAGATATCTCTTTCTCAATTGGTCTTACAAAAGAAGTTTATCGTTATTAACAAACGAGAGCTCTTCGCTTTTTTTTTTTTGACTTTTCGGATTTTTTTTCGAAATTTACATGAAAGTAAAAGAATCAAAAGTTTTTGTGGAGAAGAAAAGAAGAACAGAGAAAATAACAAGAACGGTAAAGATAGCTTCTCTGAATCAAAGAAGCTTCGCTCTGATACCAAATGATACAAACCTAAGATATTAGAAATCTTAAACCCAACATGCAATGCCTTTATTGATTTGAAAGAAGAAGACGAAGGAACTTGACCTCAATCAAAAGTTACCGATGGAACCGAAGTTATCAGAAGAGTAGCTAGACCCGAACCAAACTCGTTGGTTATCAAGTTCGATCTTTTCAAGAATACACTTGAAGAAGATCAAGTTCTAATCTAAGAACTTAAGAAGAGAATTATAAGGATCTCACCTCAAAAGCAAAAAGCTTCATAAAAATCAATTCATTATCAAAAGTCCCTTAAATCTAGTACAAGCCTCCTTTAAATAAATAAAGGTATAAATTTAATAAGAAAGTAACATAATTTAGAAACTAATAAAATACCCTAATTAAATAATAGGAAAGTTGCTGAAAAATAACAAAAAGAAAATTGATATTTGAAAAGTGGTGTAAGTGGATAGTGGCCGCGAAAATTAGGTTTAAGTACCGCACGTCTCAAGGTTAACTCAACTTGTGGGTCTAGCCTAATGGTGTGATAGTTGTAAGAACTTTGAAGTTAAAGAACTTGGTCTAGAGTAGTACGCTTTGGGCTTCTTTTCCAATCATTGCTTCTTCATCAACACTTAGTAATGGTATGGCTCGTTGCACATCTTGTGATGATTCCTTTTCTTTGATGTCTTTGATTAAAATTTGTAGTCTTTTGTTTATATTCTTTTTTCTGGATCTCGTCATTGGTGCTCCTATGTTCATCAATGGATCTTGGCTCCCTATTGTTTCTTGATTATCCTTGGTTGCTCCTTTAACTACATCACATTATGTATAGCATTCATCGAGGAAGGCAGTTGAAGCTTGTAGGCGGTCTTCCCAATTCTCTCCACAATAGGTAACGGTTCAACATAACGAGGGTTGAATTTTCCTTGCTTCCCAAACCTGACCACTCCCTTGAACTTGGAGATCTTCAAAAATATTTCATTGCCTTCCTTGAATTCCAACCCCCTCCACCTCTGGTCTGCGTAACGTTTCTTTCAACTCTGAGCTGTCTCAATGCTCTTCCTTATAGTAGCAACCTTGTTGACAGTTTGCTGCAGTATTTTCGGGCCTATGAATCTTGCTTCTCCAACCTAGTCCCAATACAATGGCGACCTACACTTTCTCCCATACAGAGCCTCGTACGGCACCATACCAATGGTGGACTGATAGCTGTTATTATACGAAAATTCCACCAAAGGTATTAAGCTACTCCAAGCTGCTTGAAACTCCGATACGCAGGCTATGAGCATATCCTCTAAGACTTGTATAGTTCTCTCCGACTGTCCATCGGTCTGCGGATGAAAGGCCATATTGAAGTCCAACCGGGTGCCTATGACCCTATGCAGACTCCTCTGAAACTTGGACGTAAACTTGGGATCTCAGTCTGATACTATCGATACCGAGATCCCATGCAGCCTGACCATCTCCTAAATTTACAACTGAGCGAACTGGTCCATAGAATAAGTCATCTTCACAGGCAAAAAGTGAGATGACTTCGTCAATCTGTCCACAATTACCCAGATCGTATCGTGACCCTTGGCAGTCCTTGATAGTCATTTCCACTCCGGTATGCGCAGTGGCTGAAGCGTACTTGACTGTCTTTGATGCTCTGCCTTTACCTGTTGGTAGACCAGGTAGGCCTCAGCATATTTGGCTACCTCCCACTTCATATTAGGCCACCAATAGTGCAGTTTCAAGTCCCTATACATCTTAGTTCTGCCTGGATGTACAGAGAAAGAAGACGAGTGAGCTTCTGATAGTTTTTCCTTCCTTAACTCCTCATTTTTTGGGACGTACCACCTATCCCAGAACTTCTGGATCCCATCCTCCGAATAACGGAATTCAGTACTAGCATTGGCCGCCATACCCGCTTTCAGCTTACTACACTCAGAGTCAGTCTCCTGGGCTTGCCTAATTCAGTCCAAGATGGTCAGCCATAATGACATCGCCGAAAGTGTGGCTGCCAAATCACAAACCACTTCTTGGCCGAATTCCTTCATCTCGATCCTCAGCTCGGTAGGCACCGCTGACATCATAACAGACAGCGAAGCTGACACTCGTACGTTCAGCTCCTTCTACGTGAAAATATACTTCAAACTCTGGTGGTCCGAAAAAATCTCGCACTGTTGTCCATACAAATAATACCTCTAGATCTTAAGTGCGAAGATCATTGCCACTAGCTCCAAGTCATGCGTGGGGTAATTCTGCTCGTAGGGTTTGAATTCCCTGGAAGCATATGCAATCACCCTCCCACTCTGTATCAACACGCAACCCAAGCCTATCCTGGAGGCGTCATTATATATACTGAACTTCTCGCCCTCTATTGGCAGAGTCAACAAAGGAGCTGTAGTCAACTTCAACTTCAGTGTTTGGAAGCTGTCCTCGTACTTATCAAACCAACTATACGTCACGTTCTTCCAGGTCAATCGAGTCAAAAGGGCTGCGATCTTGGAGAATCCCTCAATAAACCTCTGATAGTATCCCGCCAATCCTAGAAAACTATGTATCTTGCTGGCACTAGTCGGTCGGGGCCATTCTTTCACAGCTTGAACTTTCGGCGGATCCACTGAAATACCATCACAGGAGATGACATGCCCCAAAAAGTTGATCTTGTCCAGCCAAAATTTGCACTTAGAAAACTTAGCATATAGTCGGTGTTGCCCCAGAGTCGTCAGCAGGTTCCTCAAGTGCTCTTTGTGCTCATCCTCATTCCGAGAGTATATAAGGATGTCATCAATGAACACTATCACAAATCTATCCAAGTGCTCCTTGAATACTCGATTTATCAGGTCATTAAAGGCGGCTGTGGCGTTCTTTAGTCCAAAAGACATCACTAAAAACTCATAGTGCCCGTACCGCGTCCGGAAAACTGTCTTCAGGATATCTTACTCCATAACCTTCAACTGATAGTAACCGGACCACAGATCAATTTTTGAAAACTCCCGTGCACCTTGCAACTGGTCAAACAAGTCATCTATCCTTAGCAACGGGTACTTATTCTTCACTGTCAACTAATTCAGTTCCCTGTAATTAACACACATGCGTAGGGATCCGTCCTTCTTTTTGACGAAAAGCATCGGTGCACCCCACGGCGAGAAACTAGGACGTATAAAGCCCTTATCCGTCAACTCCTCTAACTGCGCCTTTAACTCTTTCAACTCGGTAGGCGCCAACCTGTACGGGTTCATGCACACTGGTTCAGTCCCAGGGTACACATCAATAACGAACTCAATTTCCCTATCAGGGGGCAAACCTGGCAAATCCTCAAGAAATACCTTCGGAAAATCTTGTACAACGGGGATGTCCTGAAGCTGAGCCCCACCCCAAAACTGTGCGTCCATGACACTAGCTAAGAAGCTCATGCATCCACCTCATAACAAGTACTGGGCTCTCATAGACGACACAGCCAAAATCCTAGTCAAAACGTTCAAATGATTAGTCAACAGCGCCTATCGACGCACGACGTGTAAGTGTTTAAGTTTAATGTTGTTTAGTAAATACTTATGAGCATAGTTGACCCTTGTCTAGGAAAGATAGTCAGAATGTCTAGACGACTAAGATATCCTAGAGTGCCAAGAGAGACAACCGAACCAAGAGTGAGGACAATTCTGCGACGATCCGATAGAATTAGTAAATCGACAGTCCCAGCAGTTAGGAATGTTGCTGAACCGAGAAATACAGGGAGGTGCAGGCCTTAGTTCTAGTTAGGTGACCGATTTCGGAGATTGCGGCCACTGACTTTTGAAGGACAAGTATCAGACCCGATGGCTGTCGAGGAGTGGATCCGAGCAATAGAGAGCATGTTTAAATATGCGAAGGTGGAAGAAGAGGATAAGGTTATACTGGCCACCTTTCATTTAGCAAAGGATGCCCGGTTCTGGTGGGAGTCTACAGAGGCTACCGTCGATACCCAGCACATGACTTCGGAGAAGTTCAAGAAGGCCTTCTACGACAAGTATTTTAACAGTACGGTGCAGACAACTAAGAGGATAGAGTTCTTGCAATTGAAGCAAACTACGTCAGTGACGGAGTACAACCGGGGATTTTAGTCTTTGTCCTAATTTGCTAGCAATTTTGTAAGCCGGAATGAGGATAAAGTGTTTCAATTTGTACAAGAATTGAGGCTAGAAATATACAAAGGAGTAAAAATAGCGGCATAAGGGACGTGCCTTGCTCCGAGGGGGTGGCCAAGGCATTGGAGGTAGAGCAAGCTGAGATGAAATGTATCAGTCAGAGGGAGGCTTCCAGGAGATCCTTAAGAGAAGTGGCCCACAGGAGAGCAGAAGTGTCTTCCAGATTCCACAACAGAGAGATACAAAGAGATTTAGTGAAGGTTCTAGCAGCCAGGGAAGTAGCAAGAGGCAGCAAGGACCGGTACAGTACCCCCAGTGCCCCAAATGTATGAAGTATCATCCGGGAGAGTGCAGATGGAACTCCAGAAAGTGCTACAACTGCAATGAAGCCGGACATGTGGCCAGAGACTGCCCGAAGCCCAAGGTTGTACGATGTTTTAATTGCAACGAGGTGCGCCACATCAATAGAGATTGCCCGGCTTTGAAGAAGGGTCCGACGCGCACAACACCGAGAGTATTTGCTATGAGTGAGTCGGGAGATGAGGAGCAGCCGGCTGTGGTGTCATGAACCATACTAGTGAATTCTGTACCTAATTATACATTGATTGATTCTGGTGCAATGCATTCATTTATTGCAACTACATTCGTAGTTAAGTTGGATATATGACATGTATCAACGGACTATGGTTATGTGGTAATGTTGCCTTCTGGTGAGCGTATGCACTCAAATCAAGTAGCGTGTGATAGCATGGTGTCAGTAGGAAGCAAGAATTTATCAGCCGATCTCATTATTATGGGTATAACGGGATATGACATGATACTGGGAATGGATTGGCTGTTCAAGCACTACGCCACGAGACTATAGGGCGGGCACGGTGAACTTCCAACCGCCAGATGGTGAGAAACATACTTTTCAAGGCGCAAAGAATGTCCGGAAGATATTTGTGACGGCGCCTGTCAGTGCTCGTCAAGTTTTAACTGGTGAGTATTTTAGTTTTCTTGCCAGTATTATGGATATGCAGATTCCTAATGATTCGAGACCGCAGGATGTTTTATTTGTTCAAGACTTCCTTGAAGTTTTCTTAGATGATTTACCTGGTTTGCCTCCAGACCGGGAAATAGAGTTTGCAATAGATGTGTATCCGAGAGCTAAACCACTATCAAAGAATCCCTATAGATTGGCGGCAACGGAGCTGAAGGAGTTGAAGAAGCAATTAGAAGAGCTGGTGGAGAAAGGATTTATACGCCCAAGCTTTTCGCCATAGGGCGCGCCAATCCTCTTTGTCAAGAAGAAGGACGGGTCGTTGCGAATGTGCATCGACTACAGAGAGTTGAATAAGCTAACGATTAAGAATAAGTACCCTCTGCCAAGGATAGACGATTTATTTGACCAACTCCAAGGTGCGCATGTGTTTTCGAATATTGACCTGAGATTGGGTTATTATCAGTTGAAGGTCAGACCGAAGGATGTTCCGAAGACGACTTTTCGAACGCGGTATGGACATTATGAGTTCCTAGTGATGTCCTTTGGACTGACAAATGCTCCAGCAGCTTTTATGGACCTGATGAACAGGGTGTTCCACGATTATCTCGATAAATTCGTTATAGTGTTTATCGATGATATCTTGGTGCATTCTCAGAGTGAGGAGGAGCATAAGGAGCACTTGAGATTGGTATTAGGGACTTTGAAGCAATACCGGCTTTACGTGAAGTTTTCTAAGTGCAAGTTCTAGCTAGACATGATTCATTTTCTTGGTCATGTCTTCTCAAGCGCCGGAATAGCAGTTGATCCAGCAAAGATCCAGGCAGTCGAGAAGTGGCCACAGCCGAGGAATGTTATGGAGATACAGAGTTTTCTCAGGTTAGCGGGTTATTACGAGAGATTCATTGAGGGATTCTCAAAGATATCAGCACCCCTGACCCGGTTAACGAGAAAAAGTGTGAAATATTTGTGGTCTGAGGATTGTGAGTATAGTTTTCAGACATTAAAGTAGAAATTAACTACTGCTCCAATTTTGACGCTTCCTAACGAGGACGGGAAGTTTAGTATTTATTGCGATGCTTCAAAGATAAAAATGGGATGTGTGTTAATGCAAGAAGGGAAGGTGATAGTATATGCCTCTAAACCATTGAAGGCTTCTGAGCAGAACTACCCGACGCACGACCTGGAACTACCTGCGGTAGTTTTTGCGCTAAAACTTTGGAGGTATTATTTATATGGACAGCAGTGCGAGGTATATTCCAATCACAAAAGCTTGAAGTATATTTTTATTCAGAGGGAGCTATACATGAGGCAACGGCGGTGGTTAGAATTTGTGAAGGATTATAATCTCGAGATTAAGTACCATCCCGACAAGGTGAACGTAGTAGTCGATGTTTTAAGCAGAGTGATGGCATCTACTTCGGCTATGACTTCAGGCATGCCTGTGGCTTTGGATGCAGAGTTTTGGAAGTTCGTATTGGAGGTGATGTCGAACGTATCAGCCATGTTATCGGCTATGTCTCTACAGCCTACTGTTTTGGAAAAGATCAAGCAGGCCCAGAGGGACGACATTGAATGCAAGGAAATTAAGTCAACCATGGTTTCCAACGACAGGTCGGATTTTAGTTATTCGGACGACGAAATTCTTAAGTTTGTGGTTCGTTCCGAATAATGAAGAACTACGGAGGGAAATATGAGCTGAAGCCCACTTCTCGAGATTTTCTGTGCATCCAGGGAGTACTAAGATGTACAAAGATCTTAAACAGCATTACTGGTGGCCTGATATGAAGAGAATGATGGCGAAATACGTAGAGGCGTGTTTGATCTGCTAGCAGGTTAAGGCCGAACACCAGAGACCAGCAGGGAAGTTACAGCCATTGCCGATACCTGAATGGAAATGGGAGCAGATAGCGATGGATTTTATTGTAGGGCTGTCTCGGACGACAAAGAGCTATGATGGTATATGGGTGATAGTGGACAGCTTAACCAAATCGACCCATTTTCTACCAGTGAAGATGACGTATTCTATGGATCACTTCACCGAACTATATATTCAAGAGATCATGCGATTGCACGGAGTTCCAACTTTAATTGTATCAGACATGGACCCTAGATTTACATCGAACTTCTGGAAGAGTTTGCACAAGGCCATGGGTATGTAGCTCAATTTTATCACAGCATTTCATCGTCAGACGGATGAACAATCTGCGAGGACTATTCAGACGCTGGAGGATATGATTCAAGCTTGTGTACTGGAGTTTCAATGATCATGGAGCAAATATCTGTCGTTGGTAGAATTTTCTTATAATAATAGTTTCCAGACCACGATAGATATGGCTCCATACGAGGCCCTTTACGGGAGAAAGTGCAGGTCCCCGCTTTATTGGGATGAAGTTGGCAAGGCGAGTTTAGTGGGTTCGGATATTTTGCAGCAGACAGTAGAGAAAATTGTATCTATTCAACAGCGTATCTTAACAGCTCAGAGCCAACAGAAGACTTATGCAGATCGTCGGAGAAGAGAGCTAGAATTTAACGTGGGTGATGAAGTCTTCCTGAGGCTTGAAGGAGCAACTCTCTCCACTCGAGGGTCGAAAGTGGATCTCTCTAGTCCTACAATCTATCGTGGCATAATGTATAGGCAGTCAATCCATCCCCAAAATAGCTTCCCACTGTCACAATATCTCCTTGTACCACTTGATCTGAGCATAAACACTCTCTCGACGGCAATAACACATCACAAAACTGCCCCAGCTAGATTTTTCTTGACCACGAAGGCAATAGACACAAATGAATACGTAGCACCCGTATCGACAAAAGTATAAGCCGCCATGCCCGAAATAAAAATAATACCTGAGATCATCGAGGCCTGGGCGGCACCATCCAGCTCAATGAGGGCGAAGACTCTCGGCGCCACCATCGCTGTGGCCTTGGTCAAATTCGGGCAACTTCTAGCAAAATGCCCCACTTCATTGCAGTTGTAGCACCGATTCTGTCACGGCTTCTGACAATCTTTGGACATGTGGTGTCATAACCTGAAAATTTTGGATTTTTAAATTAAATTTTCGAAACTTTTAATTTAATCTTGGTCGAAGTTTTGAGAAATATTTCAACGTGAAAATTAAATTATAAGACTCGGAGTTTACTTTTGTAATGGTTTTAAGAAATTAAAGTCGGAAGGACGAGAATTTAATGAAGGTACGGACGATAAAAATGCATGAGGGCAATTTGATAATCTTTTATTTTATTAATTAAATTTTAAAAAAAAATTAATCTGTTAAGTGGAATGGCTTGTCATTCCACTTCGGTGATTTCTGCAACCCGAATGCCCGAGAGGAGAGGCGCGAGCGAGAGGGCGATCGAGGGTGTGTGAGAAACCGAGCCAAACTACCGATCACCGGCGGCCTGCGTGGAGAAACCCTTGCCGGTGAGCAAGACCTGTCCGGAGAAAAACCGTTTCCAAGCGTGGCCTTATTCTCCGAGCTCCAAAAATCAAAAGGTAAGCTTTGTTTCAGGTTTTCTGTATTGGCCGGCTTAGTGCTTGGTTTCCTTCCTTTTTGCGGTGAATTAGCCGCAATGTTGAAGTGGGTGCTTGGTGGGAGGGAGAAAGACCGAGGGGAGGAGATAGGGCCGAGGAAAGGATGAGTCGGAATTCGGGTTCAAGCCCTAAACGTTTTTCTGATTTTAGTTCAGATTATGCTAAACTGATGTAAATGTGATTGTCTGTACATAGAAATTTTTGGAACTTAAATGGAAATAAAAAACTGATGTTTTTTGAGAAAGAATAGGTTCTGTTTTTGGCCGTTTTGGCCTGGCTTTGGTTGATCGTTTCCAATTCTGTTTTTGTGGGTTAAATTAGGTTGTTAGAGGGACGCATGGCCGCTAGAATCGTTTGATTCCGATATCCGACGCAAAGGTTATGCTCGTCGGAAGTTTATGTCGGATTTTAGTCCAAGTCAAATTAGCGAGCGTTTTTTATAGAATTGCGACGTGTGATCGTAGCATAGCCATTTTTTATGCGAAAAACTAGTTTTGAGTGAGTTTTGGTGGAAGAAAACAAAGATGTGAAAATTGGAGAAAAATGGGCAGATTCGGTTTTGGGATTTTTCCACCTAGCTGCGGCTTACCGTTTTAAAATCCATCCTAATATGTTAAACTAAGTTCCTAAGGGGATGTTTAGCCACTTGAATCACACTATTCCGTTAAAGGACGCAAAAGTTATGCGCATTCGAACTTTAGGCTGGTTTTTGGCCTAAACAAACCAGTGACCCGTTTTAATTGGAATTTCATGAGTGTAGTTAAGGAATGTTATTTTTAGCTATTTGGTAAATTTTGAAATAAATATTAATGAGTGATTGGTTGTGTTTGAGGTTGAAACACTTTTTTTGGCGAAGCTGTGCGTCGAGCGAGCTTAGGACGCTAGGTAAGTAGTGCATGCATGTGTTTTGCCCAAGTGGGCCTACACCGTAGAACTTTAGGGTTTATGTAATTAATTGTGGTGGCGTGCGTATTGTTTGACATGCATCATATTTTAAAAATATGAACGAAAATGGTTTTGAGTATGTTTTGAGTATGTGATGAGACGCGTGTCGGTGGTACCGCGGATCCTGCTAGTGTGCGGGCCGGTGCTTCACCAGTCGCGGATTCCGCTCGAGGAGTGGGCCAGCTGGGCCATCATGCGGCGTGAATGTGTTGATGGTAAGGGTGATGGGCAATGGTGCTGCGGATTCTACTAGTGTGTGGGCCGGTGCAACAACAGTCGCGGATTCCGCTCAAGGAGTGGGCTGGCTGGGCTATCGCGAAACATGAGTGTGTGGCAATTGTGGCCTCGTGTTGGGGAGGCTGGGACGGGGGCGACGTGCCAGGGTGTAGTGTGGCGCGAGGTACACTCTTACCCTAATGTGGTTGTCGTGTGGTGATGCGTGTGTGTAGCTTGTGGGCCTCGTTGCTGAGGAGTCCGGGACGGTGGCGACGTGTCAGGGTGTAGGGTGGCGTTACGTCCCTCCTTATCCTGGTGCGGCTACACTACGCGTCACAAATGTGGTAACATGAGTGTGAGTGTAGAGACTGCATGTGATAGGATTGCATTGTCGGCTTTTACTTTTATATCGCATTACTTACTGAGCGTTAAGCTTATGTTGTGTGTTCTGTGGTGTAGGTGCTTACAATATTGCTGGTGAGTCTCGAGAGCCTAGTCCTGAGTCATAGGATGGTTGGCGCCGTGCGACCGAGGCACTGGATGACCAATTTTGTTAGGGCGACCCGACCCGTGGGGATGGTAGGTGGTGGCCTGGTTTGTTTGCGGGTATTTTTCTTTTGCTGTGATGATGTACAGTCGATGAGATGAGTGGTATATGCGTCATTGTATAGGTGTATATGGAGTGCGTGTGATTTTGGCGACGTCCGCCTATAATTTACATGTAGGGGCTTGGAATTGCTCTATACTGTGAATTTTCTTTATTTGTAATTGATGGATTTTCGTCGTCTTCATACTGTGATTTTGTTATGGTAACTTCTCTGGATGGTTGATAGATAAATACTTTTAGTTTTTGGTGAACTGTGTGCAGGGTTTTAAATTTTTGGGATAGCCAGTTTTTAGGCGTTACTCTGCCGAAATTTCGGAAGAGGGGTTGGGAGTCGAAAGGATATGGAATAGGTTAAGATGTATACAGTGAATGCTAGAGAAGTGTAGATGAGCGTGGAAGTGCGGCGTGATCGCAGGTGCGCGGGGCACGCGGCCCTGCGGGTACTCACGAGTCGTGCGGCGCCAGGTGAGGGCGTGCGCGCGGACGTGCTGTACAGCGGCAGGGTGCGTGGGGCACGCGGCGCTGTGAGCATGTGCGAGACGCAGTGACGTTGAGTTGGCGCGTGCGGCACCGCGAGGGTGCCCACGGGGTGTCGAAGTGGGGACGTAAGTGCGCGGCACCGGATTGTGTAGTTCGAGGGGTGCGTTGGATTCTTTCCTAGGATTTCGAGTCTTGTCGTTTTATCTTAAACTATTTTAAATGGTTTTCTTTTCCGCTGCGTAGTTTTTATATTGAGGATTTCGTGTTCTCTCTTTGGGACGTGAGTTGTTTTCGAATCGAGTCGAAAATTTTTTGTACTCACAAATGTTCTATGAAGATATTTTGAAAACGAAAAGTGGTATTAAATTGAGTGAGTTGTTCAAGGTTCAGTGGTGTCATAGTGTGTAGTGTGTAGATGCACTGTAGCGCACCGGGAACGTGGGGTTTCTTGGGGGGCTACATGTGGCCCGCCTCACCACAATTGTAGCATCACCCCACACCTATTCTGCACTCGCCAGGTTGGTTCTTCTGACACTTAGGGCATACCGGAAATTGTCCGGATCCCTGAGGCCATTTGTTGCTCCCCTGCCTGCTAGAGCTGTCATTAGGACTCTTCAATCCCTTTCGCTGAGACGACTCCTCTCCACTTGACTGTGGCAACAACCCTTTGAAATACCTCTTGGGTTGTTCCTTAGGCGGCTCTCTATAACTGGGAAGCTTCGTCCTATCCTCCTCAATGTTTAAGACCTTCGCTACCACATCCTCGTAAGGTAGCCTTCGCATTCCAGCTATCTGTATGCCCATGTATATGTCTGGCTTCAGACATTGTACAAATTGGTATACCTTGTTCTCGTTCAGGCTCACCAAGCGACTAGCAAATCGAGACAGCACCTCAAATTGTTTCATGGATTCGGCCACGGTACCCGTCTGTCTCAATTGGGCAAACTTCACCATCTTCTGGGCCCTGATTGAGTGGCTGAAATACTTGCCAAAGAACACTATCTTAAACTCTTCCCAAGTCATGGCTTTCACATCGGGGCTTGCCTTCACCAAATCCAACCAAAATCAAGCATCCTTGGCGAGGTGGAATGCCGCACTGGATAACCTGTTCTGATAATCCACCTTGGCATAGTCCATCATGTCTTCCATACTTCGAATCCACTCCTCAGCACTGAGTGGATCCGAAGATGATCTGTCGAACACTGGGAGTCTGAGCCTGTGCAACCTATCGCCCCCACGATCCGTCGAAGTCTATGCACTAGACTGGCCCTGGTCCTCCCTACTCATAAACCGCTCCAATTGTTGAGACTGGCGGTTGACTAACTCTGTAAGCTGCCTAACGGTGTCATACATATTGCCTACAGCTGTACACGTCTCTCTAACCATAACGTTAATCTTGTACACCACAACATCTAGTAAGTTTAAACAAAACTACGAGGGTTCTAAAGAAATACTTACAGTTGGTAGAGCACTTCCATGCAGCAGCGGGTGGTGTTAGGAAATCTATTAAACGACGTCGACCGCATGGCTCTGACACTCATAATATCCCCTCTTCTCTCCTACTAACCATCCCCTCTACCATTCCCCAAGCGATGTGAGAATTGTGACGGACCATCTTGTCATCACAATCTCACCCCTCCTCCGAGGGGCCTGACATCTTCGTCGGCCACACTTCCGATTGGATAAAAGCTCTGATACCATAATTGTAGATCCTCGAAAACCCACATGGTTTCCAATTCACTCTTCTCAGTCACCACCCCTGTAGTGCCACCAAGTCGTCCCCAGACCCGGGTCACCAACCGTACATTTACTCATCACCTCGATAAAATTCGTATAAAATTTAAAACTTTTGTTCCTCGACTTAAAATGACATTTTTTTTGAAACGTTTAAATTTGTCACAGTGGACGATTCAATCAAAAATCAGTTTAAATGACATTCCACTTTTCAAAATATAATGAAAAAGGTACTGGTCGACACCTGCAAATACCGGTCGACACCTAAATACCCTCAGCCCTCTCCGGTCGAACTTTGCGGTCAACACTTTTACACACATCATAAAAGCGGTCAACACTTGCCTTCACCAGTCGACACTTTAATTCTCTCTGCCCGCACAGGTCAAACCCCGCGGTCGACACTCTCATCGATTTTATACTAACTGGTCGACACTTACAGACACCGATCGACACTTTACTTTTCTCTGCCCGCACAGGTCGAACCCCGCGGTCGACACTCTCATCATATTTTACATTGACCGGTCGACTCATAAGGACACTGGTCGACAGTTTGCACCAGCAGTATCCAAACGAAATTGAACAGCAAAAACTTCCACTATTAAAATCACAAAGTAAAGACTGTAATTTTTGAGACAAGGTTCCCTAAATAGTTTCAAAACACGACTATACATCAATCCCGACTAGTAATGTTCAAACCCGTTGATACCTTAAAATCTACACACTCGACATGGCTCCACAAGACACAGCCCTTAAAACCTACCATTCGGCCTCACTCCACAGATCGAGCCGCCCTGATGAACTCCACCTGCTGGCACACAGTAGCACGCTGCCAACCGCCTACTCGTCCTGCCTGGATTCTCGTAAGTCACCAGCAAGAATCTCTGCACCTACACTACAGAACATACAACATAAGCCATACGCTCAGTAAGTAGTGCAATATGAAACGTAAAAACCATCAATGCAATCCTATCACATGCATTCTCTACATCCTCGCTCGTGTTGTCATAACCGGTGCCGCGTTGTCCAGCCGCACCATGGTGAGACTGGACTCTTTTGCCACCTCACACCTTAGCACGTCGCTACTGTCCCGGTTTCTCCAGCAACGAGGCCCACAAGTCATACAAGCGCGTCACTCTACATACCGCAACCATCCCAGGGTGAGGCTGGACGCACTCAGCATACCACTCCTTGACACGTCGCTACCGTCCCCGTTCCTTCAACAATGGGGCTAGAGCTGCTCACCGCCACACACACATCGCAGCAGCCATCCCAGGGTGAGGCTGGACACACTCGCCACTTCACCCCCTAACACGTCACCTTCGTCCCGGTTTCTCCAGTAACGGGGCCAAAGCTGCCCACACACACATAATTCTCACCGCCACACGTCATACTTCACGTTCGCACATAAAATCATGTTCAAATTCATTTTCGTTACACTTTTCAAATCATGATGCATGACTGAACCAACATGCAAAACACACAATACCTCATTACTGTCCCATGGTGTAGACCCGTAAAAGGCAATGCACATGCAAATACTACTTACCTGGCATCCTACCTCTCCGTGGTGATCGTTCCTATCACTTCCTCGGGCTCAACCTATCACATAACCGATTCATATTAAATTCCACCTCACAACTCATCCCACGTGCTAAATTATGACTGAACACTCAACTCTTACTCAAAACCGCTACCATTAACTTAACGTACCACAACTAACTATAATAGCTCACCAAACCAACTTGATCCAAAACCCAACATAAACTTCTGATGCGCATAACTCTTGCGTCGGTTGTCGGAATCACACAATTTTAGTGGCTAAACGCTCTACTAGTAACCTAGTTTAGCATACCGAAGGAGAATTTAAAACGATCAATCGCAACTAGGGCGGAAAGCCAAAAACAACATAGGTTTTTAGGACCTAGAATCCTACATTCTCTGTCTTTCAGCAAAATTCAACAAACTCCTCACCAATCCACCACATTTATCATCAATATCCCACAACCATCAATAGTAAATCCAATGAACACTCAAACCCTAAATCTCTATCCACCAAATTTCTCATCAAACTTTACTCATAGCCAAAATTAAATCATGAACTACTTAAAATCTACCTTACCATTGAAATTTAGTACAAAACTGAGTAAAATTCTTGACTGAACGTCACTGGAAGGGGATCGCCGAGAGGAGGAGTTTTTCCTCTTTTCTTCACGCAGATGAGGGAGGAAAGAAGAAACAAAGAGGGAGAGGATCTGCGATCCTCCTCCCTCTTTGTTTTATTTATTTTATTATTATTTTTTTATAAAATAATATAATCCTAATTATCCTTTTCACCCTCAATATTTAATCGTTTAGTTAAACGACCAATCAGTCCGTTTCTGGTCGAAATCTTATAAATCCATTTTATCCATTAGGTTCAAAATAATCTTTTATCTACTAGTACAATTTCTCCGCTCTCGATTTCGACCAAAACTTTGCCGTTTAACAATACGAATTTCTAAAAATTAAATTACAGAAATTCCAGGTGTTACATCAGCTCGGATTTCAAAGCTGTCATCTGTTCCTCCTCGGATTTGCATAGGAGAAGTTGACTATTGTTTCCTCCAAAATTTGAGTTCGGTTCGGATTTGGCTGACCTATAACATCATTGGAATTTCAGAGGGATGAAAGTTGAAATTCGATTTTACCTTAATTTTTGTCTGATTTTCAAAGAAGAAATCCGAGATTAAGTTTGACGTTGTTTGATTTTTGGAAATTTTGAATTCGAATTTGAATGTCGAACCTTAAACTGTTATAGTTTCTTATAACAAATTTTTTCACATGCGGTTCTTGAATATGTATTCATTCAAAAATTTGAACCATCTCTTAAATATGAAAGCTAAATTTTAGTGACTGAATTTTGTGTTTGTAATTTTTTTTTTGTTTTGTTGGTTTTAACTGGGTTCTCTACTGTCTTTTATTCCCACTTTTAGCAATGTGTTTTTCACTGGTATGTATACAACAAGTCTTCACTGAATTTGTTTCATTGTGGCATGTTTCAAGTAAGAGTTCAGTTTATTTGATTCATTATTTCGTGGTTTGGTCATTATTTTTGGTCATTATTTTTGTCTAAGATAAACCCCACGGTCCAATGAGATGGGGACGGATGTTGTTGATCCATTAGAGACGTATATGCAAAGGAAGCATGGTAGAGGGAAAGCATTACATCTTTTATTGAACTCTCTTTTCTTTCTGAACTGTGAGTTGGATTGGATTAGGTGGATTGTCATTAAAAGCCAACCACTTCCACCTTTTTGCCTTTTAAACTTTTATTAACAATTGAATATAAATAAAAATATTTACGTCTCCGAATTACTCCAAGTGTCATCACATAATCCCAAAATACCATTGAAATTTGTACATTTCGAGCCATTTACTTACCAAGCAACTATGGATATTATCTCCCAAAATATAAATGTGAGACCAAAAAAAATCACAAAGAAGAAGATTGTGCAAAAAAGGAAATTTCCATTCCAATTGAATACTCGTTTATATACTGTTATAGATATATATCACAACTACACTGATATAAAAAGTGCCAAATAAGTTGCAAGCTCAAGTACTTAATCAATTTAATATTTAATAATTTTTCTAGTTTAGCATTATTATTAATTACATTATTTTATTTTTTATATTTACATATTTATTTATTAAATAATATTATTTTTATTTTTTTAAAATATTTATTAACTTATTAAATAATAATTGATATAATTAATTAAATAATTATAATTTATTAGTACGAGTGGTTATTTGATTAGTACGTTAATAGAGTATAATAAAAAAGTAATGCTTTTATTTTTGTTTATAAAGTTAATAAAATATATCATGATTTTATTTTTATCCTAATATTTCTTGACCACATAAAAAAAGTTTTAAGAGTTAATTATTTGTTTCTAGCACGTTATTCATAATCCGGTCAAAACAAGCCACTGCTATTGAAAAATAGAAAAGGATGGGATCAGAAGTCAGAGGGTCGTGTCCTTCGAGAGATTTCGGCACAGAAGAGACGGGGTTGGGACTATGGGGAATGGGAGCTCCGTCCATGAGCAATCTGCATCTTCTTATCCCGAATCTGATGGCTCCCGCTCCTCTCGCTTTAAGCAACGACTTCACCTTGATCGTTTTCATCTTCGTCGTCGCCGTTGTGGTCGTTCCAGTGGCAATGGCTCTGGTTCCGGTGGTCTTCCGAAGCTTCTTTCTGCCGAAGATTTCGCTGGAATCGCTCTCCTCACTCTCATCCGCGTATATATAATCTCCCTCTTCTTGTTGTACATTTGGTATTGAGCGGATGAAGAATCTGTTCTTTCTCGTTTGCAGGCGGAAATGAAGTTTAAGGACGAGTGGTTTGCTTGTGTTTCTTTTGGAGAGCAAACATTTCGAACGCAAATTTCTGATCAGTTAAGCGCGGATGCTTGATAGATTATATATAGCTTCATTTCTTGTTTTATTTTCGCCTCCAAAAACCGGTTGGGGCTGCCATAGTTTTTGAGATCCTTGAAACAGATTTTACGTATGTTAACTATTTCATTAGCATGGGATATATTTGATATAATTCCTGGAGTGGAGAGAATTACAAGGAAATGGTGAAAGAGGAGAGCCAGTGTCAACATAATAAGAAATATTAGTCAGCTCTATCTATAGAATCTAATTTCTACTGAAGTTAGAAATACAAGCAATGTTATGTGATACTATATTTTTTGGAAGAAATGGCATGTTCTTCTTATTAAAAAAATGTTCTAAAAAGATTAACATTGATTTATTTATTTTTTCCGTGGAAAAAAGTTCATTTACTTTCTCTAAAATGCCGACCATGTTCTTAACTAGAAAATATAGACTGCTAATTCTATTTCAACTCTGCTTTCAGTATTTATTTATGGTGACTTCATTGCCATCTGATAGTCGATATCATCATCTTTTGCCATAAAAAAGAAACTTTCGTTAACTTCTGCTCTATTTGCTGAATCTCATGTAATTGGTATTGCAGAACTGACAAACCTGTCTGGAACTCTGTGAGTATTCTAATCAGTACGCTTAGATGGCATAGACTAGTTCCATTGTTCATTTTCACTGGAGTTTCTTTCGACTTACTAGGAAGAAAGTATTAGTAAGGCTAGTCAATTGTGACCTTCAATCAATCTTTTGCGTGGAATTTCTGTTGGTTATTGATAGTTTTTGTAGCATTTCCAAAACTACATTTATTGCAACAAAGATGCGCTTGTCCAAGAGAGAAGAGGATGCCTCAATGTACCAGTCTCACTGAATAATTTTTCCTTTCTGGGCACTCTATCTTGATGCTATTTACTTTTCCAATTTTCTTTACAACAGCTTATTGTATACATAATTGTATGAATTCTGGAGCCTTGAGGTCAACAAGCATTTAAACATTATCAGTAATACAACTCTTAAGGGAAAAAGCTAGGTAATTGGTGAAATGATATGACACTTTTTTCTATTTAATTTCTTGTATACTTGCATTCCTAATCTGCATATAGCTTCCAGTTAGTGTTTTATGCCATGCAGATTTCTTGTTCTATATACTGTGTTATTTCTCCTTCAGGCAAAGAAACTTCTTTTGGAGAAAAATGGACCTCGTGTTGCAAGGATTTCTTTGATTGAGGTGAACTTGAAGAAATTTTTTCTTTTGAATCTAATCAGTATATGCCAAATGATCCGGTCTTTCGGCTTATCTTTTTGTTGTTATTATTAGTAAGAAATCGACAATGTTCTTGAACTCTAAAGTGCTTCTAACCCCAAATCAAAATATATCACAATCTTATGATGGTATTTGAATAGTTATTTTTTAACTTTGTTAAAACAAAGTTGTGAAGAGAATAATTCTCAGTACTATTTCATTCGTGAATATATTTATACACAAATTTAAAATGTAAATAAAGAAACTAACTGTCACGACCCGGAAGGGGCCCTAACAGAAACGCCAGATTAAACGATCAACCTCAGAGAGGTCCACCGTCTAACCTAAGGCTACTTGCGGAAGATTTTAAGAACAATCCCAGAACTCCTCGAAATAACAAATATGAAATTAAGAGCAATAGTAGAGATACCAGAATTAAAATAATACATGCTAATGATCAGTACAATATCGAATAAAATTCTTACATGAAATAAATATCAGAATAAAATCTCTAGAGAAATCCACAAACTCGGGAGCCGATCAACCTCGGTTCCTGCTCTTCTTTCCTCTACCTGAAGAGGGAAGTCGTTGGGGTGAATAACAAACTCAGTATGGGATGTTATACCTACCACATATCTCATTATGCATGCCCGCTTAAAATCAATGCTCGTAATTTTAAAATTTAAAACCAGTTTCAATGCTATCAAATTCTCTTCTCATTTTCAAAACGATTAATGGGACTAGTTTCAAAAATACGGTATGTATAGTAAATAGGCCCGCATCAATCATACAATCGTATAAAACTAGGTGAACAGTGAAAAGGGAGGTCGCTCAGGGATCCTCCGAGACATACCACAAAGAAAGGCCGCGATAACACCGGCAGAGCCTCATAGGGAGAAGAGAAAAGGTCAACCAACCAGGAGGGACAAAACCACTCAGCCCTGGGCCATCGCGGATACACGCACAGGAGCACACCAGGAGGGACACAACCACTCAACCCTGGGCCCCAACGGAACCGCACAATAGACTTATAAACCGGGGATAGCAACGAACAGATACTGGCCAGGTCAGGTAATGGGGCTAGCACAGCTCAGAGTTCATCACTCCTTCAGCGAGGAGTACCGTACAATAATCAATCATCCAGGAGGGACACAACCACTCAACCCTGGGCTATATCCAAACAAGTGTGGGGAGTACCACGGCAACCCTCAAACACGGTTGCGTCTGGGCAAAATCCCCTGATACTCTCAGCATATGGGCCCGGCTGAGAGTGCCAGACGATTATCTCCAGAACCAAACTCCAATGCACATCAAAAAAACAATGCGTGCGTGAGAAAATCAATGCATGAAATAAACACATATGCATGGCAATATAACAATCTCACGATAAATCTCAAATCGATCCCGTCGGCAAGTGCAAGTAAAACATGGCATCCAAACTCATATAGTCAGTGTAGATCTAACAAAACATGTACATGCCTCAACAATGTAAAATGCACATGCTCGTAAAATACCGACGTCAATACCGGTGGTATCCCATCAAAAAATAATATACGTGCATGCTGAGCTAGGTATAACGTAATAAGTATAAGAACCCATACCCCTGTGGCGAGTCCTTCTAGTCTCGGCAGCCACTAGCTCCTCAGGAATCGCCTCAAACTCAGCAAATTCCTCCAAATCTGGAAAATTAACACAAGGAGGAACCCCGTCAAAGTCTAATAGGGTCATAAACGATATAAATGGGAAGTCGGGGCAAAAACAAACCCAAACGGCTCAAGTCGACTTTTCAGACTAAAGTCAACGTGGGCCGTTACAGCCCAACCGGGGTCCGAAACGATATAAACGTGCGAACCAGGGCGAAAACAGGCTTAAAATTGGTTCGCATTGACTTTTTGTAAAAGTCAACGCCGTTGACTTTATGGTCAAAGTCAACGGTCAACTTTGACTTTGACCCTGATCTGGGTCGGGTCGACCCAAACCAACACAGTTCGGGTTGGGCCAGACCCGAACTAACTGGATCTGGATCGAGTCGGACCGAACCCATTTCGTTTGGGTCGAACTCGAACCAGTTGGATCCGGGTCGGGTTCAACCAAAAATCAGTTGGGTCCCAACCCAGCCCAGGCCCAGCTTGATCTCGGCCCAAATCGACTCAACCCAACCGGAATCGGGTCGGGCCTGGCAAGTCCTCCTTGGGCTCGGGTCGGACTCAGGAGAACCCAATTGGGGTCCGGGTCGGACCCGGCCTGGCTCAACTCGGCTTTGGGTTTAAATCAACTCGGTCCAGGGACCGAGTCAACAAGACCACCGACGGCCGAAGGCTCGGGGTCGCGAAAATCGCGATTTCCGGCCCCGTCTTTCTCCAAATCTCGTTTCCAATGCATTTCTCACCTTCGATCCGGTCGAATCCTGTCGAAATCACAAACAACCAACCTAAATCTTAGATTTTTCAAAAAAACCCGAAAATTCGAACATTCAAACTCCGATGTAGAGCGAACGAGAGCTTACCTTCGAAAACGTTCTTCACAAATGTTGTTGTACTCTTTGAGACGAAGAGTTTGACACCAAAATCGCTCCGAACTGACGTCGTTTGGCCGGCGACGATTTTCTCTCTCTCTTCTGCCTAGTAAAAGCAGACAATAGGTTTTCTAAAAAGAAAACCTATTGTTTTAAATAAATCTTTTATTTTAATTTATTTTCTTTTAATTTTTATATTAAATTTATATTAATTTTACTTAATGAATTTCGATTTTCTGTTTCTTGAACTTTCTTCCGAATAATTCTCTCCTTAAAATTTAACGTCCTTTACCCGGGAATTAATTTACTTAAATTTATCGATCACTAATAACAAATTTTAATTAATTTCCTTAAGTTACAAAAACGTGCTTCGCGTAACAAAAAATTTATACTCTGCATTTTTTTTAAAATTACATATAAAATCCGCGGAAAATTTACATAAAATTTACCCTGAGAAAATTTTTGACAGATTTTACACTAGCTCTTAAAGAAACTAATTTTTAATTCAATACAAAATCAAATCCATTTTAATTAGGAAAGTATCAATCTAATATTTACACCTTTCTAACACCTCCTATAACAATCATTTCCCCTTATTTTAACTTTTTGCGATATATGGACATATTCATTTCCTCTTATTCTTCATAGATATTGCAACCTTAGCCCTGAATTAAATTGGCGGAAAACTGAGAAATATGCATGTTAATTCATGATGTCAAGAAAATACAACATGAAATTGCTCCAAAATTTTTTGTGATAGCACATCCTGCACATATTGAAATAACGATGAACAGGCAGATCAAATACTATTGTTTCCTTGTTGAAAAGATGCTTGCTGTTTATGTCTGTTGACAATTGTTATCCTTTAGCTGGCTGTGGTCCTGCTCTTATTGTTTTCTTCTTGGAGGGTATTTTCTTGACTATTTGGCTAACTTTCCTAAATATACCATTGTAATTGCTTTCCTTAAAATTTGGCTTGTATTACAGCTGACTAAGAAATCAGAGTAATATTAACTTTTTCATAGATAAGTCTCACACCTCTCATAATATACATCACTTTTCTAAAGGAATAATGTTTCAGAATTCTTTTCTTCTATAAATTCCAATTAAAGATATTTAAACTTATATATTGATGGTGGATGTAGAATTCTTTATAAGGTAATTTAATCTATCACCAAATTAAAAGTTAAAAAAAAGGACATTAGCACTAGAAGTAAATGTTCAATCTTGTACTTCTTTTATGATGAATAAATATAATTGCTTCTTGTAATAAAAAACATCTGTGGGAAACCTCATGAAGGACATATTTTCATTGTCATTAACACGTTGTTGCATCTTATCAATGATTGCTTTAACTCACGATTCATGGTTTGATTTACGCATTATGGATAATGGAGTAAACCAAATAGAATTGATTTAAAGTTTTGGAAACAAGTAATCAAGTTTATGTGATACAACAAATATGATAGCATATTTTACATTCTTGGAAGCATGCCACACACTTATCTTGTTTTTCTGGCGGCCTACATTATAGAATTTTCAAGGGGACGTAGATTTGCCTTCATTCAGGCTGTTCTTGATAGTATTCATACCTATTATCTATCCTTTTTTAAAATTGTTGTCAAAATGGCCAGGATGCTGGACAAATTGGTTATAAGACTTTGAGATACAAGACCTCATCTAGGAGTATGTGATTGATTCATAATTTCAAGGCATTCTTGGCACAAATAACCTTGAAATAAGAAATAAGAAATAAGGAGTTGTTAGGGAAATGAATCTTGGCCGGTGATAAATTTGAAATAAGAAATAAGGTGTTGTGGGGAAATGGATATGGAGATGTCCTTTGGATAGTCATTCTTATGGCATGTTGTGATCAAGAGCAAGTATGGAATTCGATCCTTCAATTGGGCCATGAATTCAATTAATCATGTATCTTTCCGGAACCTTTGAAAACATATTTCTTTTTTTTTTTTCATCTTTTCAAGATTGCATTGAATTCAAAGTGGGGAGAAGAACTTTGATCTGCTTTTTTGTGAAGAATGGTGGGTGGGGGATGGGCCTTTATGGGTGAAATTCCAAACATTTATAGACTTTTTTGTGATAAAAATCAAGCTATTGTCTCCCTGTATAACAAGGAGCAAGCACAATAGTTGGGAGCTAATCTTTTGGAAGAGATATGTCTACCACAGAGTTGTCTTAGCTTTCTCATCTTCATGCAGTTAGCTTTCTTATCTCATAGTTGAATAACAAGGAGCAAGCACAATAGTTGGGAGCTAATTTCTCTTCAAAATCTTTCTTGCAACTCACATCCACATCGCCTGCCACCTTTTTAGTTTTCACTTTCATATGAAACAAAATCCCTGTAAGATAGTTGTTTGCTTGAATTTTGGTAAAGGGAAGTTGCATATGACTGATCAAATACAAAAAAAGAAACCTTATAGGAGATAAGAGGAAAACTTGTAGTGCTTTATCTCTACATTGTTGCCCCTTATGGAAGGCACATGATGAAACTAACAACCACATCAACAACCTTGGAGGTTCTATTGAATTTGGAAGTCTTTGGAGTTTAAGGGGTGCATCAAAATTTAATTTTTGAGCAAGTAAAATCCAAGAATGAACAAGTTAAAAGATTTCTAATCTCTTAAATGTGTTAACTTGGGTTTAATTGCATGATTTAGATTGGGAAATAAGAAAGGAAGTGTGGTTGCTGTTGTGTGTGGAATATTTTTCGAGGAAATGGAGTATTTGAAGTGTTAGGATTGATTTGGTTGAAGTTTGAATGAGTTTGGATGTTGTTTTATTGAAATATAGATTTTGGTTTGGGAGAAAACACTGGCTAATGCTGCAGCCCCAACTACTGGGTACCAGAGCTGAGCAATGATGAAATGGATTATATTTATAAAAAGGTTTTATTTGAACTTTGTTGGGTTTGCTAGTTAATTAAACTCTTCTCACTTTGGGAACCTTTTTTCAATATTCGCTCCTTGTCTAGATATGGGGTGTGATATTAGCACATCCAGATGCGACAACAAGACATCCAATATTCCATCTGTCACTGTTTTAATGCAGCAAAAGGAAGTCTACTCAAAGCAAGACACATGCCACCTCAATTTACAGAGGACTTAATCATGTCAAACGAGCCAAAGCTGTTGCATACCTGTAAATATCTGCTAAAAAACATATTTGATTCATTAGTTCTCTTAAAATGAAGACAATGCAGCCTATACTGCTACATGGGAATGATTCATCACATACAAGATTCAACTCCCAATTTTCACCTCGAGGAGAAGGTCAGTCTTTGGGTAGGAGCTAATGATATGCGACCACAGTTGAGGTTCCCTTATGCATAGAGATCCAAGCCAATGGCTGCTTACAGAAGGCAGTAGTTGGAAGATAACTAATTAGTAGTTATCTTAAAAGTAGTTAAGAAAATAGTTAGAAAACTCCCTTATAATCCTTTTCATATAAAGGAAGGAGGAAAAGATTAGATGGTGATCATTTTGTTAAGTAGGAATGAAGAATCAGAGGAATACCTCTTGGAAATGTAAGCTGAATATTATTGTATTCTGGAAATAAGAGGCAATTCAATCAATTGTTTGGCTATTGTGAATGTTATGTGTTAAATTCTGTCACCTAACAGCATGCTGCTTGAAATATTCTATTTAATTAACACTATAACCTTTTATTCCTAAGTTACTTTTGTATATGATGCAGACAAATAAGTTCTCCCGCAACAACCTTGTCGGATATTGTGAAATTGATCTCCTTGAATATCTAGCACAGGTGAGTAGCAGTTTTTAGGTTACAATCCTTCTTATGAAAATAACGATTAAACTCTATGGAATGCGAAGTTCTTACTTTTGTAACTGAGACTATTGGGTTATCAAAGTCTCCCAAGTTGGCCACATGTGATGGAACTTCTATCTAATAAATATAAACATGTTGCTTATCGTTCAAGACTGGCAAGTTAATTCCTTTTCCCTCACATTAATTGCCACTTCACTGCTATGATATTTGTATATAAAGACATGGACGAAAATGTGTTCTTTTATGATGACAAAATGATACTCATGTAGATGTTGTCTTAGGGTTAATCTATAAGCATCGATGATTTAAAAAATAATTTATTCTCAATGTTAGATAGCTTTTACGCCTATAATTGGGAAGGTACATTTATTGATTCATTGACAAAACCAAATAGGTTATTTATGGTGTAGCGAATAAATTTTATGTAATGTAAAAAGGCATTAATTTATTTTTTATGCAAGAAATTATATTATTTTGTTACAATGATTTAAGCTATCTTTTTTATTATTATGTCCTATTAATTTTTTTGTGTAAGAAACAATTTGTGTTTAAGGTGGTAAGCAAAAGTCGATCCAGTTAAGTTTTAGAGTCGAACCGAAATGAACTGAGTTTTTTCGGTTCATTAAAAATGGAACCGAAAAAGATCCATCCCAGGTGGGAAACCGAACCAAAATTTTGGTTCGGGTCCCGTTCAATTGCTGTTTGGTTCCATTTAAAAAAATTATGTTCTTAAAAACAAAAAATTATTAAATTATGAGTCTAATAAAATAACAAATTAGATAAATAAATAATCTTATCCGAGTTAACAAGTTAATTTGTTTTTAAATCATACAATTCAATCACTAATTAGTGCAATCAAATAATCAAATTACTAATTTGATAATAATTTAACAATTTAATCACCAAATAGTATAATTCTATAATATATTACAATTGGGTATAATCTATTTATTGAATGACTAATTAATATAATTCAATAATCTTATTACTAATTAGGTAATAATTTAATGGCTAATTAGTACAATATAAAGATTAATTAGGCAATAACTCAATTATGATACATGTAATAACCAAATAATTTTAATTTTAGACAATTGTGAGATTTGAATTTCAAACTTAGGAATAACATTTTATTGAATAATTTCCTAATATTTACGCTTATGTTTAAATTATTGAAGTGAATTTTATTTTTTTCGGTTTGGTCCAATACTAGATTTTAGAACTAAAAACTAAATCGAGATTTTCGGTTCTTGAAAAGTAGAACCAAATTTTTGTTCATATAGCTTAGGAACTGATACGAACTAGACTAAAATCTATTGGTTTGGTTCGATTTGGTTCTTTGGTTGGGTTCGATTTTTACAGACTCCTAATTTGTATAAAGAAAGATATTGTACAAGAAGACTAGAGGGATAAAAGCTCCCCCCCAAAACAAAAACCATAAGAAATTAATTTGTAAAAAACAATTTTTCTCTAATTTGAGAGAACTAAACTAAAATATCACTCTTAAATACTAAGTGATCAGCCATCTTGACTGTAATTCTAAGATCTTTCCCCCGAAATCTAAAAATTTAGAGTTTTTAAAGTACTTATTCATGGAGGAAAGATATATGTAGATTAATACAATTATTGATTGAATCATATTTAGGATTCGAACAATAGAGGCTAGACTAAGCAAATTCAACAAGTTAATGAGTCATTTTAATATTTTATCTTTTATTTTTATTTTAGTCATTTAATTTATATTTTTATATAATGGTTTTAGACATTAAGGAGTTAGAATTTTGATAATTTATATAAGTTTTCCTATTTTGATAGTTATTTCTCTTAAGTTATTTTATTTGACATGTTTCGTTTTGAAATAAAATTTCTGCTGTACCAAATTTGGATTAGAGCAAGAATTTTCACTTTGATCTAATGGCCGACGAAGGTTCCAGTGGACAATAAAGAACTATTGGAGATTCTCGAAGAACGATTTGAAGCCATAGAGCAACGATTTGAAAGTTCGATTATAAATATTGCAGAGAAAAGAAAAGTGAAATTTATGGCATATAAATTAAAAGACGGAGTTTTAGCATGGTGGAAGCAACTCCAATTGAATCGACAAATGTAAGGAAAAATACGAGTTCAAATGTAAGTGAATTTATCTGAGATGGGATTTAGCTTGTTATATTGGATGCCTGTGATCACTGCCTCCAACAAAAGCTTTTAGCCTTTGACTGTTAAATCTGAGATTTGTGATAAATTTTTGAACAAGATTGTTTTGGTGTTGGGCTAGCCATCTGGTATTTTTGACGAACATAATGAGCTTGTCCCATCTCAAAACAGTTTTTTTTTCGACAATAAAGTATTGTAGACGATGAACATGGTGTAATGAAATTAGAGTCATTTTAAGAATTTCACGTATCAAACTCTGAGATTTGTGATAAACTTTGAAGCAAATATTAATGTCTCCACCAAGGTTCGACGTAGAGAATTATAGTATTCATTCAACGTAACTTTCAAAGAAGCAAACTTCAAATTCGTAATTGATATAGGAGAAATTCTTCGTAGCTATAAAACTCGAGGACAGATTTTTTTCAATGAGGGGAGATTGATGTAGCACGATCCAAACCTATAAGCCCTTGAACTTTCAGTGTTTTATTTTATTTTTTAATTTAGTTTGTTTTTTCATTTTAACTTCTTAGATAGAGTTTATCTTTTTATCTTTTTAAAAGATTTGTATAAGATTTAATTTATCTTATTAAAAATTTCAAATAATAATCCAAACTTTATTCGAAGGAATAGCGGTAAATATTATAGGGACTTTTGATGATGAATGCAATTTTTATTATTTTGATTTATTTCTATGGTGTTATTTATTCTTTGGATCGATTACGAAACAAAACTTTTACCGCATCACAATCAAAGATAAATTTTTAATCTCCGTTATTGAGGAGCTTTTAGACGGTTATAAGAAGCCAAACTATACACCAAGCTAGATTTAAAAGTTCTCATCCGATTAGAGTAAGCAAAAAAGATATTTACAAAACGACGTTTAGAACACATGACGGTTATATAGGCATTATGAATTCTTAGTAATGTACTTTGGTGTTACAGATGCACCGAACAAAATATTTAATTTATACCCCATATATTTATTTTAGTTTAAGAGAGTAGGGTATTTCCAAAACGAAATTCAGAACACACGATGGACATTACAAACTTTTAGTAATGTCTTTTGTTTTACAAATGACCCATGATGGACACTACAAATTTTTTGTAATGTCTTTTGCTTTACAAATGACCCTTGGACTTTTAAGATTTGATGAACAATGTAGTTAATCTATACCCCAAAAAAATTATTTTAGTTTTCTTTGAACATGTAAAGCATTTTGTAGTAGTCCTACACATTCTGAAAGATGAGGCATTATAATTAAATGAAAAATAGAAGTCTTTGTTTACAAGAAGTAAGTTGGACTTTCTAGGATATATTATATCTAAACAAGTGGTTTCAGCAAATCCCAAATATTTGAATTATGCTAGTTTGACTGCCACCCAGGATTTGTATGATTAGTTAGGTATTATTCAAAATTTGTATTGAGTTAAATTGCTATGCCACTTATTAATCAATTGAAGAAAGATAAATGCAGCTGGTCTAAAGAAGCAGAAGTAGCTTTTGTAGATGAAGTTAGCCATGTACAAGGTTCCAATGCTAGCATTACCAAACTTCAATGAGCAGTTTATTGTTGATACTGACGCTTCTTGCCCATCAGTTAGGAGCACTATCAATGCAAAAGCAATGCCCCATTGCCTATTTAGCCAAAAATTATTTAAAAAGGCAGATTAAAGTCTATATACGAAAGGGAGCTAATGACTATAGTATTAGCCATGCAAAAATGTTGACCATATTATATCAAAGTCTTTTTCAGGTTGGTGAACTCAAATACAAAGATCAAGACACATGGTGGTGAGCTCGAAAACAACTATCAAGACACTAAACTGACCAAAATCAAATAGTTCTTACATAAAAATTACCCTATGAAACAAGGATGTTCATTGGTAAACAAGCAACTTTTCTATAAACTTATAAAAAAAGATATCACAACACTCACCTCTATTCCCTAATATATTAGAACTATGTTAGAAACAATTTTTTCTGCAAATTCTTATTGAATATCACAGAGAAAAATAGGATCAACAGTACAAATCCACTGCTCACCCAGCTGTATTCCACTAAACTCACACCTTGAGAAGTTTATTTGAGAGTCCTTTTTCCACACATTCCACCTAATTGCACCACGTCTCATTATTATTCTTTTTTACTACTTATACAAGTATACAGACTTGGTTCAATAACTGTCACAAACTGTTTATATGTAACCGTTTAGAACTATCACTCTTTACTTTCTTTGCCTTCCAGAATATGTAAACCTCATAAGAGGTTTGTCAAACTATTCCATGCAATTCTAATGGAGTGACATTAAAGAATATGGAAAAGATAAAGAAGAATAGCCAGCGAGCTATTTTGAAAGGAATGAGAAAGGATGTTCAGAATTTTGTTAATCGTTGTGTCAAATGTCAACAAAACAAAGTTGAGTTTTTAACTTCGATAGGATTGATTTAAGCTCTACTTATCACTTAAGATATTTTAGATGACTTATCAATGGATTTGATAGATATATCAAAAGGATTCGACACCCTTTGGTGGTGGTGGATAGAATTAGCTAATATTCTCTCTTTAATGGGCGACATCACCCTTATACTGCTCAATTGGTGGCAGAGTATTCCTCAAAATTGTTTTTCGTCTACATTGGTTTTTGAAATCAATAGTTTCGGATAGATATAAAAGCTTTCTTAGCAATATTTGGAAAGAATTATTTTTATTGCAAGGAGCAACACTCATATATAGTTCATCTTATCATATTCTCAAACTGATGAATAAATGAAAGTGGTTAATCGAACATTATAGACGTATTGAGATGTTTTACCATAGACAACTTGAGAATATGGTATGAATAGTTACATTTGGCAGAATATTGGTATAACATTTCATATTGCTCTTCAATCCAAATAACACTATTTTAAGGCGGTGTATAAACAAGATCCACCAACATTATTGAGGCTCAGTACAGACAATTCAATGGTTTTATATAATAGAAAATGAGTCAAAGGAAAGAGATATTTCTCTAGACCTTTTGAATTTTCATTAGCAAAGGACTCAACAAAAGATGTCTCTTTCGACAAAAAAAAGGGGAAGAATTCTCTTTTCCGGAGGGAAAGGAAGATTCAGTTCGGTGGAAACTTCCTTCGTATCTAGAAAGATCCTTAGCAAAAAGGATTAAACGAAAATTTGTCCCAAGAGATTTTAGTCCTTTTTGAGTGCAATAGAAATTGACAGAGTTGCATACCATTTACTTCTGCAGGCACCATCACAAATACATCCAATTTTTCACGGTCTCTACTCAATCCAGTAAAAGAAGATGTATAAGAAACAAATCCATCACCAACTATTCTAGAAGAATCAGAATGGAAACTAACGCCAGAGACTTTGTGAGATGTTAAACAACAAAGTGGCGATACACCTTTGAAACAATGCTAATCAAATTGGAGGGACCTTCCAGCTTATGAAGCGACGTGGGAAGATTTGAACAAATTAGGAACCAATTTTTTACTTTAAACCTTGAGGAGGTGGGTTTTTTTTTGGGTTGGGAGTAATGATGAACCTCTTTTGATGTTTACACGTGTAACAAGAAAGAAGGATATCAAAGGTAGTTGTAAAGAAATAGTTACAACTGAAAAAATGGTAGTTACCCAACTGCACTCAGCCGATAAAAAGTGGTAAGAGGGGTAGGAAGTTAGTGAGAAGAATTAAGAGAGATCAGGCCCTCATTTTCCTGAGTCTGTACGTTTGAGTATTGAAGAAGAGATGATTTTTTTTACCAAGAATTCATTTCACTGTGGAGTAGTGACCTAGTTTCACCTTTTCTAGCATCCAATCTTACTAGATGTTTGATGTTAAGTCATTAATTTTATAGTTTAACACGTGTCTCTTCTAATAACATCATCAATGTGTTTGTGATGACACTTAATAGTATGAAGGATTAGATTATACTTGGTCACTTAGCGCTTATCTCATATGTTGTCATTTAAGTTTGCATACTCATATTTGCATATGCAATGATATGTTTATATTGGTGGCCCTGCAGGATTCAAAATCTGACTTTGAGCTATTTGATCTGTTGGATCCATCATCACCTGACATTGTAGTCGGCAACATTTTCCTTTCCTGTGAAGTTGAGGTATACAGCAACAGTAAAAATAACCATGCATAACCATTGTCTATCTCAGACTCATGTCAACTTATTTATTGTTTAAACTTTGTGGACTCAACATATATATTTCATAATTTTGCAGGACCCAATGGAAACAGAAAAGGGTTTTGCAAAACTCATATTGTCTGTAATGGTATGTTCTCTAGTTTATGGAACATATTTTCATTTTCTACTTTCACTTATATATGCTAGGAAACACAAAAATTTGTTGAAAAGTAGCATGCACGTAAGGTTTCTTGATTATAAAAAATTACGAGTTGAAAAATTGAAACTAGTACTTAAGTCTTGTCTATTAACCCTCCAAGTCGGCACATTTTAATGTTTTTTTTAATCAAATGATGTTAATATAATATCATTAGGAGGATTAATACTAATCATGATGGAGACTAAAAAGAAAGGTTACCATACTATTGAATTTATGGCCAACTGGATATAGTGGTCAATATCATAATGTTTAGATTTGAATATTTGTTTGGAACATCATTGAAAAACTTTAAAAGGAGAATGAAGTGTTGCTACCACATATCAAATGTAAAAAATATGATTCCCTCCATATGAACTCCAATTAGAGTTTTTAGTCGACGTGCATGTTTAGGAACACGGATTGGATTGATCAGTCATGAACCTCTAATAATTTCTTCTCACTACTTATGGTGATGTAGACTATCTCATAACGTTCAAACTTAAACAACCACTAGGGAATATAAAAAAAACAAACAAGGTAAAAAAACTCATGGCTCTAAGGATCAAGAAAGGCTTTTGGTTATTACTCTTCTTTTTTAGTTACTTTGGTGGTGTACTATATTTGTTTATCAATTATGAGACAGTATGGATCTTTCACCTCCTGTTCATAATCAATAATCTTCCACAAATCAAGTTTTATGATTAGATAGATTTGTGCTATCCCTCTTAAAATGAAGAAGAATTTAAATTTTTAAAGATGATGAGATTGTCAGAAGTCATTTATTTGTTGATTATTAAAAATAAATTTTACATATTAATTTCTTTTTTAATTAAAATATTTTATTTATTATAAAAATCTCCACATGTAATCTTTGATTCGTAAATTTAGCACATGTGCATTTGATGAGTTCTCTTTATGTAAAAACATCAAATTTCTTTGTGTATTGGTTTACATGACCTACTAATGATAATTATCCATGGGAATGTCCTTTTCTTCGCGTGAAGCTTTTCGACTATATTGAAGATGACTATGTTTTTTACTACAAGATGCTTTAATTATTAGATATTTTCTCCCTTTTTTTGGCGAGAAGATGTTTTCTCAATTTTATGCGGCAGTTTTGGTATAGTCAATGTTAACCAAGTACGAGGCCATAACTAATAAATATTATTAATAGTGATGATTGGATAATAACACGAGTTTATAATCTCTTTAATCTAAGTACTAATAACAATCTGTCTAACAAATTCACGTCCAACATATCAAAACAATAACAGGCAGAGACCCTGCCTAATGGTAAATACAATCCACCCTACATGATAGAGCTGACATGCTACAATTATTAAATGAAGTGACAACTTTGAGTAGTTGTGAACAACAATGATTTAATGATAAAAACCTCTTGATTTATGTCTTTTGGAAATTAGGATCATGCTGTTTAAGTAATATGCAATTTATACCTATGTCATGAGTCGTTCTCCAAACAAAACAAACTGATCGTACAATAATGGATTGTTTTAGGGAACTTATTTTTGCATGAACATCTTAATGCTCATTCTTATAGAGGTGTGAAGAGTCAGACTGGTAAGGGTTTTACCGAGTCTTAAATGCAGAGGTTGTAATTATATAAATTATCAGAAATATGGTCATGGATAATGATATTTGAATTCATTTTGTATGTGAAAAATTCTATTGTCACTAGAAAACAAAGCTAGCAAATCTGCCTAAAAATATGGCACATTCATGTTGAAAAAATCTGTTTATGTCAATTGTTTTGTAATCACACTCACATACCTTGACAGGACTACAATGAAGATGGGAAGCTGTCATTCTCTGAGTTTTCCGACTTAATTAATGCTTTTGGAAATCAAAAGGCCGTTGAAAAGGTCTGCATTTCCCTTTATTTGTCAAGGTTTGCGTTTGTGGTTGAAGTTGTTTTCATGCACAGTTTCTTTTATGTTTATGCGTACAAATAGTTTGGATTAAACTCTTAGTTTGTCTGTTTTTTGTTTTCAAGAATCTGAGTTTGAGTTTCAAATGACCTTTGGGTGTTCATATTTGCATTTTTGTCTCTTGTTTATTCTGAATTTGGACCTCAACTATAATCAATACAGAATATGGAGGTTTTCACCTTTTAAATGGCTACGATATCATCTCGCATGTGGATTTTCCTTTTCATAACTTTATATGGACGAAAAGAATTTCATCTACAATCTAAGTTTTTCCCTGGATGTTGGTAAAGGAAAATTGTATACTACTAATCAAATCTAAAGAAGGAATCATTCTAGGGCTTTATGTCTTCATTGTCGTCCTTTTTGCTGACCTCCCGATGAAACTAACCACCACATAATGATTCAATGTGAGTTTGTTGAATGGTTTTGGATACATTTTTTATGTTGTTTTGACCAGATACTCATTTTGATATTGAAAGTTTCATCAGTGATGCTTTTATCATGGAAGAAAGACACAAGAAGAATATGAAATTAATTTCGAGATTGACATTTCTAACTATGTTTTGGATAACTTGAGTTTATAGAAATGAGATTATTTTTTCAGATAATTCTCTTAATAATGATTGATGAAATAATATTAATTTTTTTTATTATTAAGTGAGCTTTTAGTCAAAATAACTAATATAGGATAATTTAAGGAATTAAAACAAATGTGACATAGACAGTTATAGTGGTAGGGAGGTTATGGGCTATAAAAGGATGCATGTAGATGGGGAAAGGGGTATTGAATATTGACAACAAAAACTACCTAGATGGTTTATTTCGAGAGTTATCTTTTAGTTGTTTTTAATGATGATATCGGACTTGTGATATTTTTTTTTTGATTGTGTGTTGTTTTAATCGTTTTATCACGATGGAGCATTATGAGGCGCATCATAGTTTTAAGAATTTTAAATGTTATTCTTTTAATATGGTTTTTTCCAACTAAAAATATATTGTTTCTCCATAATTGTGTCCGGGGGAGCTCTCCTCCCCTATCTTCTTGTATCAAAAAAGGCTATGATATCATTTTTTTTTCACTCTGCTTCGATATGCGGTTTACATTTTAATTTTACTAGAAAGAAGAGCTTTTTAAAGCTGCTGATGCGAACGGGGATGAAGTTGTAAGCTTGGATGAATTGGCTTCCCTTCTTACTATCCAACAAGAGAAGTAATTACCATTTAAGATTTTGATTGCATTTCTTTTGTACTTTTACTTCTTTAACCCCAAATTGCAATCCCTTGTGTTTTTGCTATTTTGCATGGCATTTGTCTCCTGTTGAACTTGTAGCTTAATGTCTTTACTTTTCCGTAAGATTTCATGATTGCATGACTAGATGTGTCTCCTTGTGCATGAAACAACTAAACTTTATACTCTTCTTTATCAATCAATAAGTTAACTATCTTTGCAAATTAAACAGTCACGTTTTCATACAACTCCATTTATGTAAGGTAATTCTGAAGTACTTTGATTAAATTCTAATCTAAAGGATCCCACTAGTATGGCCATATATTCTACTCTAAAGTATGAAAGCAAATGACGTAAAAGCTGTATAATAGGATTCAGCATTTAAAAGTAATCTGAGAACTTCATATGCATAATTCTAGAGAGATGCAACTTAGAGAATAATACTATTTAGTCATTAGGTAAATGATTCGTAAAACTTTGGTTCTTGGTTTTTCAGCGCATTACATTTCATCAGTGTATACCTTTGATGTGTACTTGTGCGTTGTGCTGGCTGACTTGGCTGACTTAAAGGATTCATGTTCATATAGAGTAGGTAGTTACTGGTGACATTTGAACTTATGTCTACAAGCTATTTTATTGAAGCACTAATAGTCATGAGGTAGAGAAACATGAATAATGATAGGCATGTATCTGTCTAGATGAAACTAGGGAAGTGTATGTATTGTGTGGTCAATTTCACAAAAAAGAAAAATTGAACAATATGCTATATCAAATTAAACACCTGCACATGTACTTATGGATTTACTTTAGAATAAATATTATTTATGTAAAGAGAATAAATATTATTGGCTTTACCAAGAGGTGCCTTTACCTTATTATCTTTATGCATATACTTCAGAAAATTCGAGATTATTTGCTATTCATATTAGTTTCTTTTGCTTACTGTTTTGTATATGTAAAAGGAAAATCAAAATGATTTGCTTTAGATATGTGTTTGTTCTGCTGATTAACTTAATATATATGTTAGGAAAATCGATGTCTTGGGTTTTACATTGGGGTCTTTCAGCTTATTGCCTTTATATATGACTGTAAGGAAAATCAAAGTTATTTCCATTTTATAGAGTGGGGAATAAAGGTTAACATAGCTATAGAAACTACTCTTTGAGTAGGAAAGAAAATAAGTGCGGGAAGACTTGCAAAAAACTTTGACTGAGTTCTTATTTATAAGTTCTTTTCAGTGAAGAGAACTTGAGCAAGGGAACATTTGGGAACTCCAAAACTCTCAAATTATGGAATTCTATAATCCATTTGTGGAGCCACCTCCACTTGTCCTTGTCCTTGATACTTTGAATGAAAATTCATGAAAGGTCTCTCAGAAAATCTAACCCAATTCATTGAGGAGAAATAATAATACTGGAATAATGCTGTGGATCTGACCTTGAAATTATTAGAAAAAACTGTTTGTATTAAGTCTAAATTCCCTTATTTTTTGGATTATAATTCTAATCTATCTATTGTTGTCCATAAAAGAGTTATATCACTCACTCTTAATCTAATCTTTGCAGTAGTGAACTTTCAATAGCCTTTAAAGCTTTTGCTACTAACCTCTCTCACATACTGTTCAAAAAACTACGTAAGAACCCTTAGAAGTATTCGACAGTTGTCCAACTTTTTCCTTTGTTTTCTTTTACTAAAAGAGTATTAGACAGAGGAGGTATTATGAGAGATTTATGAGTAACAAGAGTCTGGACTGAGGGAGGTCTATTGTCACTTTGTTTGTTGTAAGTCATTTTCGTAACTAGCTCTTAGTTTCGAACTAAGGAATATGCATGATTTAGGGTGTTGACACCTCGAAGGATAAGTTCGCGTTTAAGATTATTTCTTAAAACCTGTCAAAATTTGCTCAAAGTTATGCCCTCATCTTCAACAACTTGACATTTTTCATTCGAAATTCATCGAATTGGTTAACACACTTGGTGACTATCGGTTGTTCTGGGTAAGAGCATTCCATTGGTTTAAGAGATTGCCTTGGTAGGATTGGAATAAATACTTCTGTTGAAGTTGCCACTTAATTTCATCTTAACTTCCAAAGGGAGATGCATAATGTCTTTCAAAGAGATCCTCGATACTCTCTCAAAATAGTCGGGCAGTGTCAATTAATTTTAAGTTGGCAAATTGAACTATTCGATTTTCTGGCACTTTGTACCAAGTGAAAAAACAATCCATATCTTTTATCCATTGAGTAAAGATATGAGGATCTAAACAAACAGCAAAAGTAGATGCATCTAGTTTGATATTCCTAAAGAGCTGTTTATCATGGCGATTGGGAGAATGAGAAGATCGATGATAACGATTTTGACCACCCTCTCGCCCGAATTCTCTATCTCTACGGTTATGTCCAAAGTGTCGTCGAGTATCTTGCCGATGATGTTGACGCCGATTATGGGACACTACAGAATTGTCTGTATCAATCCGAAGGATGAGTAGTTTGTTCTATATTGTTTAACCTATTTTCGAGGTTTTTATTTGTCTCCGGGTAAAGGCCTACTCAGTCTGGATATTAGCTAATTAATATTGAAATCGTTGTTGGTTATTAATCAATTGTGTTAATTGACGAAAAATGACATCGAAGTGGGAAAGTTTCATGTCTTAAACACTAGGACTTGATGAGATTTGTCGACCACTACGTAATTGCAGACAATGTTTCTAATGAAGGGCAATGGAGAGATCAATAAACAAACAAACAATGTTCGTAATGCATAGTATCAACTACAACCAAAATTCAATTTTAATTAATATTTTTATCTTTTTTTTGTGGAGATTTTGTTAATTCTAAGAGAGCAAGCACATAGAATTAATGTTTTAAAATGATGAAGCAAAGTCTAAATATTACGTCAGAAAATCACCACGAAATTGATTATTAAAATGAGCAAAGAAATTAATTGACGATGGTGAAATAATCAACCTGATTATTTCAAGGAATAATTCAAATCAAAGAATATTAAAGTGAGTCAAATAATTAAGTTTAATATGATGACGTGAATTGAAATGACAGAAACTTATGAGCATGGAATGCAAGGATTATATGTAAGTCACAACACAACAACAAAATCAAATCATAATTTAGAAATAAACAGTATATAAAACTAATAAAGGATCGAGATAGAAAACGCCCTCGTTGTTGTTGTCTCAATTCACAAACAGCCAACGCCAAACCACTCAATAATCAAATTTTACCACAGTTTCTATATAAATCCAATAGCAAAAGACCTGTGTTTTAGCCGCGATTAGAAAAAAAAATCCCAACAGCATAGAAATCCCAAAAGCAGAACTCTCATAGCGGGAGAGAAGTCCCACAGTGCAGTCGTAGCTCCTAAGAGCAACGCAGAATAAGAGAACAGTGCAGTTCACTATGTGAATAGTGAAACTGACTTCCAGTGATGCTATCAGTTTGAGACAATACTTGAGCAGAAATCCGAGGGAGAAGTAACCCTAGAAGCACTGTCTGTTGCCGTGAAGAACAACGAAGGAGAAAAGAGTCGTAACCTCTCTTTGCGCAAAGAAGAAACTCGTAGAGAGCAGCACGGTGCTGCTGTGACGATCGAGGGGAAGGTGCAATTGGCGATCAGCGACGATTTCTGACGAATTCGGGGCTTTTGATGGCATCGATTCGAGACTCAGCACGCGGTTCAGTATGATATTGGTTTCCAGTGAGCTGAGAGCGTCTTTGGAGGAAGACTGTGATTGTTGAGTGTGTTGGTGACTGAGAGAAGCAAAAATCGGGAGGTGACCGTGAGAAGTAAAAGAACCGAACCGGAAATCGGGAGGAGAAATAGAAGAAGACCACTAAATCGAGAGTTTATTGTTTGAAAAAAAAATAAACTTGCTTTGATACCAGATTTGATGTAGCGAGCAGAATATAATGGTTATTAGGAGGAAGAAATAGTGAGTGATAGAGGAAGAAAGAAAAAGAAAGCGAGAGAAGAGAACAAAGAAGAGAGAAGAAGAAAGAACTTTAGAGAGAAGAAAAATTGGAAAATATAACACATTTCAATTCAATTCATTCATCTTCGTAATCTGACCATCCAAGTTACAATGTTAAACCTTAAATATAAGAACAACTAATAAATCAAAGTTAATATTAGAATATGAAAAGCATTAGAAGATAAAAAATATTGACCAATATGAATGAAACACAGAAAATTGATCGAAATAAATAAAATATAAATAAAATAACTAGAATTTAAATAGATGATGTTCTCGTCACTTTCAATGGAAGCTGACAATCTTGGAGGAAATAGAAACCAGCGTCATATTGTTTGTATCTCCTGAGTCAATGATTCATAGAACACATTATTTGAGATGCTTAATCCAATTGAACATACCTAAATATGTGAGTTAACTAGTATTTGGAGGTTTGTGAAGGCTACTAATAAAAACGCACTCTTTCAACTTTGTTTTGAATGAGACTACTGAAATTAGGAGGTTTAGTTTTGATTTTTTGTAGTTTTGCGAAGTTGTCAAGACCATTGTCCTCGATTGTTCTCCTCTTTGAACCTGATTGCTTCTTGGAGGTTTCCATAAAGCTTCCAATATTTATCACTAGTGTGTCATGCTTTTTTTGCAGTATATGCTCCATAGAACATTCTTATTGTCTTGACTTTGAGTCTTGATTGGTTTGGTTTGCTATTGTCAAAAGGTCTTTCTTTTGTGACATTTCTGGTTGAGTTATTGCCCACTGTAAGTCGCCATGACCAAGGCTTCCAAATTCTGTGTTTCTAATATCAAACCTCTTCAAATTTTCTCATTTTGAATTGGAGCCACGACTTCATTTGGGAAGAAACTTTGTGCTTCCCTAGAATTTGGTTCCTTACTTGATCAAATTCGAAAGTAAGTCAAACAAGGAAGTCATTTTCTCTACATTGCTCAACAAATTCATTCAAAATTAATATTATCCTCTGAGCACCTTGTCATTGTGATTGACATACATAGTTTTCTAAAAATTAATTATGTACAGATGAAATTGGAATGAGAATCATGGTTGTATTTTGTTGTTGGTGGATATTGATACCGGGAAGGTATTATCAATTATATTGTCCTGATGCAGTTAATTGTTTTATTTCTATAAATTGATGTCTTTAATTGTGATGATTAGTTTTGCATTCTGTCCCTAATTTTATACTTAGAAAGCCTTTTTTTTAAAATTTGTTCATTATAATTTTAGTATTTTTGGTTATTTAGTTACTTAGTGTAAGAATAAACTTCTCACTTCTTGGTCCATATCCTGTAATTACAGGGAACCATTAATTAATTGCTGTCCTGTATGTGGTGAAGTTCTTGATGTTGAGGATAAGTTGAACACTATGATTCACATGACCCTATGCTTTGATGAAGGAACTGGACACCAGATTATGACTGGTGGTTTTCTCACTGATAAGCAGGCTTCCTATGGGTAAGATTTTGCTTTGGTATTTGGTGATATGTGTGAAGGTGTGCGTGCATTATTGATGTTACAACTAGTAGAATTTAAAATGCTTTCTATAAAGTTGAACAAATATTTAAAAAATCAATATTCAAGAAGAAAGTGAACGTTTTAAAATATTTTGAAAGTGCTATTTAGTGTAATAGTTTGAATTTAACCATCTAAAACTTTATTTGTTCATTTAGATTAGACTATCATTAGGTAGTTTACAACTATCACATCTTAAGAGTTCGACTAAACACCAAAAGTACAAAAAGCTATTGTGCAAAAACACTATAATTTTATTTTATTTTATCTTTTTTTTATATTTTAATTTTCTTATTTTAAATTTTATTGATTATGTAGTCATCTGAAATTATACACGTCTAATTGGACTCTATCTTAATCTACATTTGAGAAAATTTTCATTTTGGTTACTGTTTATGTTGATTTCAATCCTACATAAATTGAATGTGAAATGATGGTTGTAGTGGAGAGATGTGAATCTTATTATTTTGAATATATTTTTAGATAGAATAGTTTACAAGGACGGAAATATATTTGCTGTTACTGGTCACTGAATTGAAGCTTATACATAAATCAGTAAATAAAAGAATAGAAAAACCTTTGATTGTATCACTTAAGTTATGTAGGATGAAATGCAAATTTGATTCATGTAATAAGGGAAAGGTTTCTGATTCCTTTGGAAGTAAATACCGTCCCGTTCCATTGAATTGAATCTAAAAAAGAATAATAGATATTTTATTTTTTAGTTCATATAATGATACAATATACACTGGAAGGATAGGAAAATACGACTACCTTTAGTTCTTATTCCTAAAATAAAAAAAGTTAAACAACAATTCTTCCAGGAACAAAAGACTATGTGAATCCTGCCTTCGTTCTTGGATAAAAGGAAGATGAAGATGAATTCTGTTAGTAGATAGAATAAAATAAACTGATATCCTGGTTGGGATTTCTAACATTGGTTTATTTACTAATCTAATATTCTTTGAATATTTGAACAATTAGCATTTCATCTAGTTTTTATTTATATATCGAAAAGATAAGCTGTAATATTGTGTTGATAATTCTGTTTTTCTGCAGTTGGATGTTTAAATTAAGTGAATGGGTTCATTTTTCATCCTATGATGTTGGTTTGCGATCTGGATCAAGTGCCTCTCACATTTTGGTATGCTTGATTAGTTGGTTTAGATGAGCACAAATAATGATTCTGGCCTACATTATATTTCCTATTTTATTGATTTATATTTTTACATCATTTTTTATTTTATTAGTTTCCTATTATATTAAGTTTTCTATTTATATTATTTTCTTAATTAATTATTTCTTAATTACTTATTTTCTTAAATAATTGTTTTTATAAATTATTATTTATAATTCTATTAAAGACTTGTCAGTAACTTTGACTTGTTACAATTTTTCTTATTTTGATAATTATTCTCTTGTCTTTTTCGTTTTGATTTTGAAACAAATATTTCACTGCACCATATTGTTGATTACTTTGATCTTGTTTTCAGACAAGCTATTAAATAACTTATGGCTTCAGAAATTTTAATCTATTTTTTATTGTGGCATATCATAAGGATTGAAGTTCTTAGTGTGTTGATGAAGACGGGAATTGGGGTTGTAAGATTATATTGTAAATAGTAGTTAGTAAAAGTAAATAACCTAGTTTTTAGTGTTATAAAACTAATCATGCCAGTCAGCAATGTTCGAACATGCATTGCAAAGCTAGCCTATTATAGATGAATTTTAGATGATGTGGAAATTTATGTGGATTAGTGCCTTAAATATTTAACAAATAAAATTTATTAATACGTAGGGTACTAAGTATAATTGTCGAGAACCTTAAAAATAACTACTTTATAAGATACTCCTAATAAATGTAAGATTTTTAATTAGGACAAGTGAAAACCAAAGAATTTAATTCTTCCACGATTTGAACACCGATTCTCGGTTTGATAATGATCCAATAAAAATCAAGTATGAATTTTAACTAATCTTCACTCCTTTTTTTTTCTCAAGTAGGTGTGACATGCTTTGTGATGTGTTCTTTGAAGCACTTGCATTAACATTCTTTGTGTGAATACTTGCATTGTTTCACTTTGAAACCTTATGTTCTTCTACTGCTCTCAACTGTCTAAGACTTTTTTCTTTAGGTATTTGATCGACGAACAAAAAGGCTGGTAGAAGAATTAATTGATGGGAAGATTGTTTTATCAATGAGAGCAATTTATCAGTCAAAACTAGGCCTTGGCCTCATGGACAAAGGTCAGCCTTATAGGATTAGTCGCATTTACAATCATTTAAGTGGGGAGTAAGTTTTAAAGCATGTGTATCTCTTTTTATGTTCCTTGGTCTGCTTTAGCTTTTGAGGATTAAGACATATTGATAGCTAGATAAGTTGCTTCTAGTATTGCAGTTAAACATCGATGTAGTATGAATTTTTATGCAAGTGGGTGGTGACTTCAATTCATTTCATACATGAAGTTTTGGTGTGTATATATATATATATATATATATATATTTTAAATTATGGTGATATTGTTTCCATTTAATTAGTCTATTATCTGAACTCTCTTTTTCCTTCTTATGCTTTATATGTGGACGGTGACAGCATTTTGCATATGAAGTTTACTTTTTATTTCTACATTTTTATTTTACTTTACAATGTGATGTTCATTCATTCGTACAATTAATATCTTATTTTAATTATTTTTAATTTATTTTTAATTATTGTATTAATTAATGAGTGACACAGAAACGCAATATCAAAGGGTAAAATTAGAGTGTTGAAATCAAGGATAAACTTAGAATTACTCTTATAGTTATTCTAGTGTTAATCTTTTTGCTTTTCAGCGTTTTATAAATTTTGATCGGACGTTTTGAAAAAAATTTCTTTGAGATATTTCTTTTACAGTTTTTTTTTTTCTGCTTTTAATTTGATCAAGTGTTTTTCCTAATTCTATCAATAACTGTTTAAATTTACTGTATCAGTTAGTCCATTGTTAATATTATGACTTCTTATTTTTAGCAAATAGAATTTAAAGTCAAATTATATTCTGTATTTATATTTCTCCTTCTAATACAAAGATAAAAGGCAGTCTATTCATTTTTTTTCCTCTACCCTGTATTCTACATTTTCATGGTTTTATATCTAAGATTTTCTTGACAAATTATGCAGGAGCGAAGGAAGTTTTACAAAGCATCTCCGAAAAGCAAGGAAAACGAATGAATTCAACGGACTCTGTGAAAGATATACCAAAGTTCATCGAATCCTTTAAGGCATGATATGATTGAAAATTCCTCTTCATTTTCTTTTCCATACACACATATGACTAATATAACTAATAAACCACATCAGAATATTCAGGATAGTATAAAAAACTATAGATGTTTTGCCCTCTCAAATGTGATTCTCTACCTGACTGATGAAAATCTGTCAATATGAAATCTTGCATATTCTTGTTCTTCGAGTGCAGTTTTAGCGTCTTCCTCTTCGTTAGAACTATCGTAGCTTCTCCTCCATGATAAAAGAAGCATCTTGGCGTTGACAAAAAACAAGGCCAATTCAAATAAAATAAGTATTTACATTTTGGTGTTCGTCTTTGACGAACATGTTCTCAGAAAATATACTACCTTTGATTTTGTCTCGATGGTTCTGTGGAGATAGAATATGAATAAACATCTGATAGAGGTGTTTTGATGACTAAGTATTCATTTAGATAAGAAATGGGAGGCTTATAAAACTGATAAAAAGCTATTTTCTTAACATGATAAGCTATCTTATCACAATTTGTTATGGAATTTGATCAAATCACCAGCAAAAGTTCTTGGCTCGACTTGCTTGATAGAAAGAGTGTTAATTGGTTTAAATAGTCTAACTCTACTCCAATCTACTTAGTGTTTACACTAAAAAAGTGTCAGAACTTTTATCCCACACACAATGGGTAGGTTATGAGATCTCTCAATATGAAATCTTTCTTATTCTTGTCTTTTAAGTACAGTTTTAGTGTCTTCTGCTTCTTTGTACCTTCTCCTCTGCGATAAAGAAAAATCTCAGCATTAACAAAGACCAAGGCCAATTCAAATCAATTAAGTATTTACTTTTCGATGTTTGTCTTTGAAGAACATGTTTTTTCTTTTTAGAAACTATACTACCCTTGATTTTCTCTTGATGGTTCTGTAGAGATAGAATATGAACAAACATCTGGTAGAGGTGTTCCAATGACTTAGTATTCATTTTAGGAAAGGAATGGGAGGCTTACAAACCCAAAAAAGGTTATCTTATCACAATTTGTTTTGCAATTTGATTGAATCAACAAAAATGTTCTTGGCTCAATTGTTTGATTGAAATAGCCTGGATTTTCTTGTAAGAGTCTAAGTTCACTCCATATCTCGATAGTGTTTATGCTAAAAAAATTGTCAGAACTTTATCCCACACATAATGGGTAGGTTATGAGACCCAGGAACTTATAAAAGCTTTCTCTTACATTACCATTAAAGGAAAATAAGTAACATAAAAAAACTCAGACCAAATCCAAAAAAGGAGCATGTTTCTCAATTTTTCTGCATTTACAATGAAGCAAACTAGATCTAAATTTTCACTTCTATGAATTTGTTAACATTTACTTTCAAGTTAGGTCTATCTACAAAAAAGTATGCGGCATTTTTATGTCTTGCAGAAGAGATGTTGTTCTCCTTTGTGTCAGTACCCAGAGGGGGATAACAGATAAAATCAAAGCAATATAGATGAAGTTGCTATGTTTTCGTTCATGTTTTTAATTTGTTAACATTGACTTCCAAGGTGAGCGGATTTACAAAATGGGAGTATGTCATTTTTATGTCTTGTAGAAGCAATGTTCTCCTTTTTGTGAGTATGAAGAGGGAGATAACTGATAAAATCAAAGCAATATAGATGAAGTTTCTATGTTTTCATCCTTTTTTTTAATTGATATATCTGAAAAAAGTACACTCATGTTTTCTTATTACTGATAAAATATGCAGGATCAGATCAATTTGTCTGAACTCAAATACCCCATGGAACATTTTAAGGTAAGCAATAGAAATATAACAAACTTTGTGTTAGAAAATAAGGAGAAATATCTAGACGCCATCGTGATCATGCATATGAAATCCTAGAATTATAGAACCTTACTAACTTTAAGATTCTCTTGATTATGATAAATATTATCCAATTTCTATTTTAAATAAGATTCTTAAATTAAAGAGTATCTACTTTAGTTTGTCATTTTAAATTTTTTAATGCAATAGTTGTTAAACTACTAATTCCCAAGTATTGGATAGATATGTTGTATTTATTCATCTATTGGTAGTAATGAAAAGAGAATCAACCTCATTTTCTTGTGATTTGTTTCCTTTTGATTTATGTATGCAAACTAACAATGGTGTCTTGAGAGTGAACTCTATTTAATGTTTTTGTTGCCTTTGTCAACTAGTATCTTTTATGAAAATCTTGCTAGAAAGAAAACAAGTCCTTTGTATTATAACATCTTGTAAAAGGAAGCCAAACACTCTCCTTGCGGTCTGGTGATTTGTGGATTTTAGGTAAGGGTGGGCAAGGTTTGGGTCGGTCTGGTTCCGTGCTCGAGCTGAAACCGAACCGAATCTTTCGCTATTTTGTATATGGTCTTGAAATTGGGCAAATGAGGGATCGAGATCGAAACAGAACCAGACCAAAATTGTTGGACCAGTTCCTCCCAACCAAAACTAGGGAGCAATGCTACACATCCAAGGAAGCCAAAAGCCTCTTGCTATTAATAGAATACAACTGTATAGGTAGTTCTAACGAAAAAAAGAAAGTCAGTTTTTATTTTAACCTTTTGAAATTCTACGGCCCTTGGCAATAGAAAGTAGCAAAGATTTTTCAAACAAAGAAGAGAAGCTCGGAGGGAATCAAATCTAAGTGGAAAGTTTTTTGACAACTCTAAGCTTTCATTGGGAATTGCATCCTTGACAAATTGACCTATAGCGATAAAATTTGGAATCAACTTATTTGATAAATGATTTGCTAACCTGAATTGCGAGGGCCGAGGGGAGAGAGTGACGGCTTCTCTGAGCTGGCGACTGGCGAGGACCAGAGGGCGAGGGCACAGGGCGAGGGGCTGAGGGCAAGGGGCAAGGGCACAGGGCGACTGGCGTCTGGCTCTGCAAGGGGCGAGGTTCGGGCCTCTGAAACTGAAACTGAAACTGAAACTGAATATTTCAGTCTTTCAGAGTCACTTATTGAAGGACGCTTAGCCTTCGGACTAAGTCCTTCAAATCGGTTTTGAGTTCGGCAAACTGGGTTTTTAACAGTTTTGGTCGGTTCTCCATGGTTCTTCGGGTTTTTTTATCCCGATCGTGAACCACAGGAAATCTACATTCAGAACCGGTCTTGGACCGAAAGATTCGGTCTGGGTCTAGTCCAGTTCCTCAACCTGAGGGCGGTCTGCCCGCCCCTAATTTTAAGTATTCTTAATGACCAGAAATCAACTTTTAATATAAGAAACAAAATTTATTTAAAAAATAATGTGTAAAATGCATAACTGCCCATGGTTTGGTTTGGCTATTTATCTTCATCCCTAGCAATTAGTTATTTATGAATATTAGTGACAAATATCCTACAACCAATGTAAAAGCAAAATCTACTTTTACTAATTGTTTTATCCTTATCAAACTGATGCAATAGTGCACTATATGATCACCTAGCTTTGATAGGGTGGAATGTTTATAATGTAAGAAAGATAATGAAGTATATTGCTTTGATGCGCACATTTCAGGACTTCTTCTTTCCTTAATAAGAGAGATAAATGTCTCTAATATAGACAGACTTTTTAATATTTAGGTGGATATCTCGTCTTTCTCTTCTAGGGGTATTCCGAACACCAGGTGATCATTTTATGATCCTTCAATAAACTTTTCCTCCATATTGTTCTTTTCTTAACTCATTTTTGATTCTTCAAGGAATTTCTCTTTTTTGACTTTGTTTCGAATAAAGGAGTTCTATTTAAAGTGTTTGCTTGGATCCTTGTACGTGAAAAGTTGTATACATGTGATTGAATTCAGAATAGAAACCCCTTCTTGGCTCTCCACACATTGTTTGTCCTTTTTGCAAGAAGTATGAGGAAACTAATACTCACATTAAGGTGATTTCCAAGATCATTAATGACCTTTAAAAGCAGTTCTAATCTCTCTTTTAATCTGAATATGGGGTAGTATTCTGAGATTCAAAGTTTCGTGATTGAGTTTTTTAATAGGTGTTAAAAAATGTTGAAGACAATTATTCTTTGTAGTATTTCATTCATATGTTGTATAAATTTATAGACAATTAAAATATAAATAAGGAAACTAAACTAATTAAATTTCTCTAATTTTGATTTCTGAGTTCAGTATAAAATCAAATTCCCTTTAATTATAAATGTATTAATCCTAAATTCTCTTTAATTAGAAAAGTAGTGATTCTAATATTTATACATTTTTACAATAGGAAAGAAAGATCTATGAAATGGAAACTTATCTTGAAATTAAGTGTTTTGGCAATCTGTTGGGCAATCTGGCTTCATTGCAACTCTATTATCCTCAAAATTAATAGTTTGTTACTAATCTTTAGGGCAGTATTAGTTTTATTATTACCAAGTGGATCTATTGCTCGGAGTTTTTTAATATTTATTATTTTAATTTGGTTTTCTCTAATTAAAGAGAACTTGTGTTAAAATAAGTGTTTATTTTCTTTTATTAAGAAAGATTCTTACCTTTTATTCTTTTTGTATTTTCTCTTTTCAGTTTTTTTGTTTCTTATATAAAAAAAGAAAAACTAATAAAATTTATGGATTTTAATGAAATAATTTAAATTACAAGGACCAAAGATAAATGAAGTTGTTGAATACTACTCACATGGAAAACACATGGGAGTCATCATCTGCATTAGCACACGTACGTAATGAAGTTGAATACTCCTCACATGGAAAAGATAAAATAGATAAATTGTCTTGAGATTCAACAAGAACTTAAAAGGTTTCTCAAGATATCCAAGGGGTTCAATCAAGCTAAGGGTGAGGAAGAGAAAACTCATGTTGGCTCTTGTGAATCAATACTTGACGATCAAGTAGAGTTGGTGAATACGCTTATGTGGAGGGATCAACCCTTACAAAGGATGAAGAAGAAAGCTTATATGAAAAGAAAGATGTTTTATTAGAGGAAGAAATCATCTATCCTCACGAGGGTCCTCTACTCGAGATTGATGGACGAAAAAGACGAAGAAGATGTTTGGCTAGAAGAAGAAGAAGTCTTTAAGGAAGGACACTTAGATGGTGAAATTGTCTCTTTGAAGGCAGGTATAGAAAGAGAAATATGGCATGAAGAAGTTGGTGAAACAACTTCTATTATGACAACAAATTTAAGAGTAAAAGAAGTATTAAATCAGCCCTTACTAAAAGAAAGAGAAAGAACGTCTTAAGCCCTAATTAAGGTACCAAACCTTGAGCTTGTTGATTTGCTAAGTGTTTTGAAAAAGTATTCGTTTTATATTAACACCATGAAGCAAAACTCAATTATATACCTAGAAGTTGTCGTATTCATTAATGTTTTGACCTTAAGTGATAGAAATTTTTATTATTCTTGCAAACGGAATGAAGTTAAATTTTCAGACCACACTACATACTTTAAATGAGAAATGTTTTTCAAGACTAAGCACGAGTTATTTGATTGGTTAATCATGGTTTTCGGCCTCTCTAATGGTCCTAATACCTTCAAGGGGTCTCTACCTTATGTTTTCAATGATTTCTTTAGAAAACTCCTCCCTATGACTATGGCCCATTGACGATAGTAAGTTGGAACAATAATTATACTTATAAGTTAGAAATAACGGAAGGGTATAGAGTTCCGGCCACCCTTGATGATCATAATGTCTGTATGAGAGTTTGGAAAAGAGAAAGTCATACGAGGCATGCCATTGGCAACTCCAAAAATCTCATGTTGTAGCCTGTATGTACTCCTCAAACCAGCTCGGAAAGATTTACGATCCAGGTCTCCGATTATACAAATTTATGGACGTTGAAAGAAGTTTGCTCAGCCGCTTAACTTATGGTTGAGAGATTGATCAGCTTGCTAGCTGGTGGTTCCGTCAACTTGACTGAATGATTCATATATCCCAGGAGAGTTGATGAGAATATCTTGAACATTTTGCTTTTATTATTTATATGTTTTATTTATTTATTTCAGCTAAAGTTAATTTATCATCTTTTAGAGTTAGCCTTAACTTTTTTTATTTAAATTCTATTATTGTATTTTGTAAAAACAATTTATGATAATTATTGAATGAATGTAATGTTTTGTTATTTTTCCAATACTACTTGTCTCAAGCTTTTCCTCTCCTTTCTTTTCTTCTCGACTATTCTCCTTCTCTTTCTCTTCTTATTGACTATAGTTCTTCCATTTCGTCTATTATTCTCCATTTTCAGATATATTTTTTATTATAATTCCACTGCCTGCATCCGAACCTCTCCTCCTTTAATTTAATGAATTAATTTATTTAATATATATTAAATAAAATCTTCAAATCTCGATCCAACGCAATCGAACATTTTTCAAAATTTACTCGAAGGTAAATTCCAAATTATCCAACATTAATTTCTCAATTTAACCACATGATAATTTTCCAAAATACTGATTTTGACCAATTGATCGAAAAAATTTAACGTGGCCACCAAACGGCGAGTTAACCCATGATACGATGACCTTCAATAACACAAAAATTTAACTTGTGAAATTTAGTTGGCTTAAAAATACCAGTTCTTAGAGTAACATTACAATTTGAGTCATTATTTTTTAAGTTTCTCATATACTTTTAATAAACTATACAAATATAGATTTGGACTTGTTTTTTTTTTGCCTTCATTGTTTTAAAAAATTTCGGCCTTCATAAGAATGTGTAATAACTTTTTTTTTTTTATGCTTTGTCACGTTATGATGGCATAACATTACTCAATATATTGGTATTTTAGCATTTAAAAAATTAGTGATGAAGTTTTTTTTGTCCAGACCTTTAATGAGTTCTTTGTGCGAGAACTGAAGCCTGGTGTGAGACCAATCTCACACATAGATCAAGATGATGTTGCTGTTTGTGCTGCAGATTGTCGCCTCATGGCATTTAAATCTATTGATGACAGTTTAAGATTTTGGATAAAGGTACCTTCTACAGCTTAATTTTATTTGAAAAGTTCTTTGTCTCTTAACTGATGAACTTTGAAGTTTATAAACATGGGAAATCAATAGGTGTAAGTAGGAAAATATCATAGTGATAATTGTTGATCAATGAAGTAGTCATTTGTTGTCCATCATGCAAGATATAATTATGACACATGCTTTTCATTTGTGTTTCCCTAACAATCAGCTAATTTCAATTATCTTTGCTTTTGTATGAGATGATGTGATAGTGTTTCTCTTTTGTTCACTATAGCTCATCATAATGTCTTTTTTTGTTTAAGAAACCTGTCTCATTTCTCTATTTGTACGATTTTGTTTTACCAATTGAACTCATTTCTAGTAAAACTTAGTTATGTATTATTATAGGAGGACAAACTTTCATACTTTTATCTCCATTAATCAGCTACTTCTGGTCAGTGAAACATTCAAAACTTGTAGCGATAAGTAATTATCCATAAATATACATGTTCCCCGTATACCTGATGACGAGACTACTTATAAAAAAATGGTTGCATTTTCTTGATAAAAAGTCAAATGACTCTTATTTGTATTTCCTTAGATTTCAGCGTATGTTTCAAATAATGCCCTCTTATATTGTAGAATCAAAGGATTACAGCCCTATCCTCCAAAAATTTGAGACTGGGGAACTCTCCTACTCTTTACTTCTCTTGAAAGATGACTAAACTTTTTTCTCTAGACTGCTACCTCTTAGTAGAGGAGTTATTCTGGCTAAACTGTGCTAAGCCTTAACGGTCACTTAGCTTTTATTATTGATTGCATTTGAATTTAATGCGAATCTGGTTAAGCGATAAAGTTGTGATTTGAGATAGCATAAGTAGAGTTTTAATCACAAGAAAAAATTTAGAAAACCTAATCCCCCTCCTCTTAAGTTATTATCGATCCTAAATCCAAGACTAATGGAAAGAATTCATCTATAATTTTGCCGTTTGAGGTAATCAAATGATTTTCATAATCAATGTGCATGACTACTTTGTTGTTCAATATTGCTTGTTAACTTCATATTGCAGTGTGGCGAGACTTATCACTTAACTCAGTGATAGGTCCACTGAATCTCATACCTCAATGAACTTCCCTTCTCCTTTCTTTGATATTTCCACCACTTCTTCACTCTCTTTACATCCATCTTGAAGGATTAGTACTTAGAAGCATTTGAATTTATTGCATTTCAGCATCTAGAAGTCTTCTTTTAGAATTTGTCTTCATAGCAAGAGTGTTGCATTGTTAGCCCCCGATGAAGTGATTAGTAATTCTACTCTTAAACCTATCCTTGAAAACTGTTAAAAAGAGGGATGAAGAGTGTAAATGCTAAATATTGTTGACATTAATTTTTTGATAATTGGTAATTAAAGAAGCTTGCAATTTATTCTATAGTCAGTAAAATAATATTTGGAATGTTGTTACTTGGATAGCAAATTATCACAACATTATGAGAAGTTGTTATTTTGAAAAGTTAATTTGAAAATAGTGATTCTGTTAAGCTGGATTATGGCAAGATACGTGTTCACTGACTAAGAGATTTGTTGCCATCATTTTTTCATAAATATTGCACCCGATGTCATAGATCCGAATTTCGTGGATTCGGTTCCTTTCTTCTGTGCGTTTTTGTTTGGATAAAATATTTGAAGTAAAAATAGAAAGATTTGTTGCAAACCATATTTAAACATTATTCTCTCACATAATGCTTGCGCAGATTATTCATTCTTTTCACAATTACTTGTGCCGCGAGTCGTTATTCATTTCTCCCTCACACTTTCGTGTGAAGATGAGTTGTTATTTATTCAATCTGTAAATGACTGTATACATTCAGTTCTTGGTTGGATTTTATTATATTCCAACTGTGTTGATTGATTGTATGTGAAGATGACGACGAGTGTTACCGATGTGTCAAAGGTGCTTTCCTATATATATTCATTTAAGTTCAGTCTCAGGAGGAGGCTACTTGAAATTCGACAGGAGTTCTGATGGTGGACAAGGGGATTTTTCCATACTCGGATTCCGGGAGGAATCATCATCAACAAGAGCATCTTGTCACGTTTAGATTCCAAGAGAGATCGATTTCGAGACGAGGGGAGCTCGCAAAAACAGATTCATTGGGGAAGTTAGAAAGAGGTGACAATAAAGAAAAGAGGTAGTCTTACTCTGTGTTAGACTGGATGTCTTGTAACTTTGTAAACTCAGTGAATTGTTTTTTAAATCTGGGCATGGCCCCGCATGTGTAGTCAATTGCCGAACTGCGTTACCAACCTCTGGTTTCTGTATTTTTTGCATTTTAATATTGTCCATTATTACGTTTATTATCGGTGTCTCACCTAATGTTTCAACCCACTAGGACACCATATATTCAACCTTGATCTTTCAACGAGAATAATTCTTCATAATATTTAAGTTAATATATTTATACCCAAAAATGAAATATAAATAAAGAAACTAATTTCTAATGAAATTAATTACTAATTCGATACAAAATCGAATATCAAGAAGTATTAATTTTTCTTAATATTTATACATTTTAACACTTTCCCTCAAGTTGGAGTATAAATGTCAATCATGGCTAATTTGTTACAAAAATAACTCACCACACAATTCGATATTCTAAAATAGGTCTACTAATGTCCAATCTCAAACAAACCCAAAGTTACACAACAAGAAGAAAAATTTAATTCTCAGAAAAGGATAGAATTCTTCAATAAAGGAGTTCATTTGATTACATTGCTCACTAGGGCAAACGATAGGAACAAGTGAAGAGGATGGTGAACAAAAACAACCAAACAAAATCAGATATCAACCAAGCAGGCAGCTGACATGTTGCGAACACAAAATCAACCAAACAACTCTATGTGTTGCGAACTAGACAGTCGACGAGCAATTGTGGCCAGAAACAACCTTTTTTAAAAAAAAACCAAAACCATGGAAGAACCTTGATTGAGGGAATTGCGAGACAGCAGCGGCAGTGGTCTGAACTTTGGCGACCAATTGTGACGGCTAAAGTTCCCGGTAACCTTAATTTAAGACATGTACTCACTAGGGCAGAATGATGAAAATAATATTTACTGATCACTATGGTAGAAAAAAATTGATAATAAAAAATTTACTGCGCTGATACTATGTTAAAAAGAGAAATGAAGAGAGTAATTTTTTATAATATTTCATTCATACGGGGAATACATTTATATACAAAATTAAAATGTAAATAAAAATACTAATTCTTAAAAAAACTAATTCCTTATTCAATACAAAATTAAATTCTTTTTAATCAGGGAAGTAATAATCCTTAGTATTTACCCATTTTAAGAAAAATCTCCACTGGAATGACCATCACTCACCCCTTTGTATTGAGATGAATTAGTGCATTCTTTTCTTCAATTGAGCTGATTCCATGGGAACTCGCAAACCTGCTAGTCTAATCAGTCTGACATCATCCTTAATTTCATTTTTTAGCCATAGGAAGAAGGCACTCAACAAAATTTCCTACTTTGCATTGTGCAAATTTGAAGTTATCTCCTCGGACATGGAACAATATTATTCAATTGTTCATTCTTGCTAAGAGCCAATCATGGTGTGAAAATTATTCTAGCAACAATCTCTTCAATTTTTTTCCAAGCAAAAAGTGGTCGAGTTCCACTCTCCCCTTTATGTCTGGCCATTGTTGGCCCTTTGAAACAAATTATGGCAGCGTCGATTTTCTACACTCCTCTTAATCAATCCACTAGGAAAATATATTTCAGTTTTGTTGAATGTCCATCCTTCAAAATTAAATCTTGATAGCTCCACCATTCATAGAAAATGGTGCGACAAAAAACTTGTAAAGAGAAATAATTCTCACAATATGGATAATTATATAAATTGTTAAAAGTTTTCTCTAATTATTACAATAAACTGTTTTGGTAGAGTTTTAATAATGATGGAATTTGAATAAGAAATAAAGTCGAAAAGAAAAGAGAAGAGAAGGAAGAAGCTCGCGAGAGAATAGGGGATTGGAAAATAGGGTTTCAAGAAACCATTTTATTCAATAATCATCATAGTCATTATGTTACAATACTAGCACTTAAATAAATAAATAAATAATTAGGGTTAACTCTAACAGATGAGAAATAACCCTAAAAGAAAAGAAATAGACTTTAATTGAAATAAATAAATAAAATATATAAATAATATAACTAAAATGATGATGACGTCCTCATCAACTCTCTCGGGGTAGAATAATCACCCAGTTAAGTTGACGGAACCACAATGCAACAGTCTGATCGATCACCCAACCATAAATTAAGCGGCTAAGCAACCTTCATTTGATGTCCATAGACTTGTGTTACCGGAGATCTGAACTGAAAACCTTGCTGAGCTGGAATCTAGCAAAGAAAGATCCTGATGACTTCGAAAGACTCCAAGATGTCTGGATTCAAGTGTTGTAGTATCTCTTTGAAAATTTATGTACAATCACTATCTGGTCGATCCACCCAACTGATTAGGAAACGCTGAACCTCACATTATTTAGTAAATACAATATGCTAATATAAAATAACATCAATTTTATCCTTATGTGATGTGATAGTAGGTGTTTGGGAAGTAGGATTAACAGGTGTGGACTCCAAATCAATAGATGAAGGTATAAATGGATCAATATATGGATTAAAATGGTTTTTATAAGCAATCAAGTTTTCAACATTAAAAGTAGGGTGATAACCGATCAACTACATATGCATTTGAGCCAATTCGCTTTAAAATTTTAAAAAGACCAATACTATGAGCTTGCAATTTAGAACCATATCCGGATGAACGCCGTTCAGGGCGAACTTGAACCATAACATAATCTCCAATATTAAATTCAACGTGTCGTTTGTATGAATCAACTCGTAATTTATATGATGCATTACTAGTCTCTATTCGTTTATTGATATCAATATGCAAATCATGAACATGCTGCGCAAAATTTTCAACCGACATAGACACACTAGCAGGAAGAGGTCTAAGAGCTTCACAGATTTAAAACAATGGACAAATTCAAAAGAACTCATACCTATGGATCAGTTCACGAAACTATTATATGCAATCTGAGTAGTGGGGAGAATCAGATTTCAATTCCTAAGATTTTCTTTGACCAAACATCGTAATAAATTTCTAAGACTTCGATTAATAATTTCAGTTTGACCCTTAGTTTAGGGATGGTAAACAGTCGAAAATTTTATTATTGTGCCTATTTTACGCCATACAGTTACCTAAAAATGACCAATAAAACGCACATCCCTATCTGAAACTATAGTCTTGGCGAGACTTTTAGAAAAAATGTCCTTAAATTCGTCGATGGCTGACTGGACTTCTGCAGAGCTTATGAGTGGAGAATTTGATCCACTCTCTACTACCAATACGACAAAAATAACTAAATCGCTTTTAAGCGACCACTCAAACTCCGTAGGAGTAGTAATATTTAATCTTTTATATTCAGAATTTTCTTCGCTTGAGGAGTTTTCAATGGTTTTGGGCTTGGGGGCAGAGGATTAAGATGAATTTTTTTTCCATTGAATTCAAAAGAACAAAAATTTGATCGACCGTAGATAGTGGCGTCTAAATCAAATAACTAAGAACGACCGAGTATGACATGACTGTCATCCATGGGAACGACATCGCACCAACGTTGTTCTTTGTACTCAAGGAACTAAATGAGAATTAAAACAACGCTCTTTTAAAGATATAGAAGAAGTGTCAATCCATGAAACATTATAAGGGCGAGGGTGAGGAACGGGTTGCAACCCCGGACGGATTACAGTAGCTGCAGATACTGCATTAATACAATTACCATTATCCACAATGATTTTGCAGCATTTGATTTCTGTGTGGAAGATAGAATGACGACGTCAATCTTCAACGTCCTTAGGTTGGGTAAGCGTATATCTTACGACGCTCAGCCGAGGTAAATTAGGGAGAGTAGACATAGAGGTGGGCCGTATACATCTTAAAAAATTATCATTGTCCACATCTTCGAATTCTTCAAGGTTAGGTTTATAAACTTGTTCTTCACTTGTCTTCTTGACTGCATCTTTACATTCTTGTAAGATTAGATTTCTGTTAGTGTAATTAGAAGAAATGTGGCCAAAACCCTTACAATTGAAACATTGTAAACGCGATGTGTTTCACGAATTGTCTACATTTTTCCCTTTGTTTTCTCTTGTTAAAAGGGTATTTGATAGAAGAGATCATAGGACAGACTTAGGAGTAGCAGGAGTCAGTACCGAGGGATGTCTAATGTCACTTTGTTTCCCATCGTCACTAGCTCATTATCTCGGACTAATGAATATGCATGATCTAAAAAATTGACATCTCGCAAGATTAGATCATGTCTTAGATCATCAACCTTGTCGAAATCTGTTGAAAATTATAGCCTCGTCTTTCACAACTTGACTTCGCATTCGAAAATCATCGAATTGGTTAATGTATTCGGTTGCTGGTTGGTTGCCTTGGAGAAGGGCATTCTATTGGTGCAACAAATTGCTTTAGTAGGATTGGGGTACATACTTTAAATGAAGTCGCCGTTTCATTTCTTCCCAACTGTCAACACGAGACGCACCACGTCTTAGAAGGAGATCTTCGACACTCCCAAAATAGTTGGACCATACTAGATAGTTTTAAATAGGCAAATTGAACTCGTCGATTGTTTGGCACTTTATACCATCCAAAAAAACTATCTATATCTTTTACTCACCGAATAAAGATACGATGGTCTAAACTTCTATCGAAAGTATGCGCATCAAGTTTGATACGATTAAATAGTTGGTTATCATGGCGATTGGGAGAATGAGAATCTCGTCCATTATAATATTGACCATCATCTCGACCGTAGTCCCTATCTCTACGGTCATGACTAAAGTGTTGCCGAAAGTGTTGCCGATAATGTTGACGCCTATTATTAGATACTATAGAATTGTTTGTACTCAAGAGATGATGATTTTGTTGCACGTTGATTAACTTATTGTCTAAGTTTCTGTGTGCTTCGTGAGTACTAACCAATTCAATATGGAAGGTATCTTATCACTCTTGAAACTGTTGTTGCTTGTTAAATATTTGTGCTAATTCTCGGAAAATATTATCTAATTGGGACGGTTCCATATCTAAAGCACAATAAATATATGAGACTTGACGATCACTAACTGAATGCAATGTTACTAATGAAAGATCTTTCATGCTCTGAATTTTAAATGAATTGCAAATTGAGATTAATAGAGAAATAGTGCTCGTAAGAAATAATATCCACTACGACCAACGACCACAATTGGTTTTATTTTATTTAATATTGAGATTATGTTATTTCTAATAAAACAAACCACTAGAATTGATATTTTAAAATAACAAAGCGAAGTCCAAATAGTATATCAAAAAATCACCGCTAATTTGATTACCAGAACGAATAATTAATTAGGTGATGATGAAATAATCAGCAGAAGTTATATTAAGGAATAATTTAATAAAAAATATAAAATAATCAACAAAGATTAAATCACGTGCCAGTTTAAATCACATGTCATTTAGGTGGCTAAATAGTCTGATTTAATATGGTGACAGGTCACGAAAATTGATATGCATATGAATACGAAGTATTTGTCAGTCACAATACAAGAACAAAATTAAAGCATAATTTATAACTAACAGTATTGAAAAACTAATTAAAGTTAAGAACAGAAAACTCGCTGAATTTGTTGAATTTACTCGAAAATAGTAAATTTAATAATAGAAATCCATCAGAGTGCAAGCAGCAACTCAAAATCTGGTAATTAACCAGTAACAACTTGATTTGATCTAAAAACTAAATATTCAGCAAGAACCAATATTCTGTGGTGAATAGTATCCGTGAATAATACCACCGCCGATGAGCAGTGCCCTCGATGAACAGTAATAAAAATTGAAAAATTAGGATTTTAAACTAATATTTTATTGTTTGAAAGAACAATAAAACATGTTCTGATACCAATTTGATGTAGGCAGTGGAATTTGAATAAGAAATAAAGTCGAAGAGAAAAGAGAAGAGAAGTCGAGAAAAAGAGAAGAGAAAGGGAGAAACTCGAGAGAGAATAGAGGATTAGAAAATAAAGTTTCAAAAAACTATTTCATTCAATAATTATCATAAACTATTCTTCTAGGTTACAATACTATTATTTAAATAAACAAATAATTAAAATTGACACTATTTGATGAGAAATAACCATAAAAGAAGAGAAATAGATTTTAATTTAAATAAATAAATAAAATATATAAATAATATAACTAAAATGATGATGATGCCTTTATCAAATAATAACGTAAAAATAATAATTAGAATAAGGGCTAGAGAAATTCATAGCAGCATCATTGGCGCCAGTGGATGAAACAATTTTCTGTGATGTAATTTTATCTCTGTTTGTCATTAGGTTTGAATGTATGATAAAAAAGATCATCAAGCACAAGTAAAGTGCTATGATACCAATAGAAAATAGAATGCAAACAGAAAGAATATGGTTAGAATAATTTTCTGTATTGATTATAATACAATGGATACATATTATAGATATTTACGGCAATCAATTTAGAAAAGATGTTTCCTAAAGAAAGATTTAATCAACAACTAAGGGATCTTTATAAATGTAAGTTGTCTATTATCTCAAATAATTTTCGGTAAATGAGGAAGACTATGTAAAAAGATCAATGACATGTATTACAAGAAAATTTATAACAGAAAGGTGTCACAATTTTTTGTCATCGTATTTTCTTTGGTGGATCCTCTCCATTGATGATGTTTTTCCCTAGGAAACTTGCTAGTGGTTGATGACATGTTTCCTTTCAATCTTTCCATCATCTTCATTACCTTTTTACGCAAGAATGTCAGGTTTTGCTCTATTGTTCAGTATTGGAAGCTTTCACAAGTCGTCTTTAATTCCTGTGATCTCTTTCTGCCACTCCATGATCAAATCCTTCTGTGAATTGCTTTGTGTAATTCCAGGATTTTTTAGCATGACTGATGCTCTGTTACCAAATTGATGGGAACGACATAGATTTCAAAAGAATGCCTCATTTATTGCAGAATCGAAGAATTACAGCCTTATCATCTAGAAATTTGGCAGGCTAGGGACCTTCCTACTCTTCACTTCTTTTAAAAGAAGACAAACCGCCTTTCCTTCAACTATCTCCTCTTAATAAAGGAGTTATTTAAGCTTATCTGCTAAGCTTTAATTGTCACTCTCCTTCCTAACTACTATTTAGACTTTGTTGACAACCTGCACTTCCTGTACTATATCTAGTATCTGAGTTCATAGCTGACTTCCTCCTAGCATATTTGTGTAGTACAAGGGTCCATCAGATTCTAAGTAACGTCAGACCTCGAAAAAGTGACTAGGCAAAGAAAGTAGTAGTTTTAGAAGTTTGGTCAGTTTGAAATGACATTTAATTATGCATGTTGCTGCTGCACGACTAAATTTTATAATTAATTATTTTTTATTATATGATATTTATTTATAATTAATTATTTCTTAATATTAGATTATTTCTCTAAGACATTGTTTTCTAAGTCTATTTAAAGACTCACTTGCATTCTTTAATCAATATAGTTTTTTTCTATCTTGAAAATTATTTATTTGGTGTTATTTTAATTTCTTTTTTCAATTACGAAATAAAACTTTTATTGCAGCAAAATTTGTGTGTAAGCAAGGATTTTGACCTCGAGTTGATGGATGAGGAAGATTCTAGTAGAGAACGAATCACCAACTATGATTGGTGGATTGATAGGTTAAATAGATGATGTGACAAAATTGATTACAAACTCATTGAGACTAAAAACTCCTTTATAATATTCCGCATATAATAACTATGGAGATTATCGAGGAGCGACGAAATCAAAGGACTCAAATATTTGATTTTAGCAAATTGGGTGTTAGCCAAGAAAATGATGAATTATGGAGAAGAAACAGTTAACCCTGATGTGGTTGTGGAAGAAAAATTTAACCCTAACCAGCCGCCTAGGGTTTGGTCTGCCACTAGACATGACAAACGAGCCGGCGAGCCGAGTTGATCTAGAAGTAGTCCTGTTCACCGAGCCTAATGAGCCAGTTAGAAAAAATTTTAACCCGAACTGGTTTGCGAACTAGCTCAACGAGTCTTAACGCGCTGAGCGTATATAAATATTTTCAACTTTTATTAAATTTTAAAAAATTTCATTAAAATTATAATAAGTATTAATAATTATATGTCAATGATATTTACTTATTTAATTTAAAAATTAGTTATATTAAAGCATATAAAATTGAATGTATTAATTAAAAAATTATTTGAAATTATTAAATAAAAAATATCACGTAAATATCATTAAAAATATTTTGACGTATACAATAAAAATACAATTTGAAAAAAATTATAAATTAAAATAAAAATTACAAATTTGAAAAGAAAAAATTATTTTAAATTACAAAAGAAGTTCAATAAAATAATCTCTAGTCTTCACATCTAACTGTGTAAACTCTTCAACAATTTCATCATCTCGTTGCTGATTTCTTGTCTTGGCGTTGGGCTATTCTTTGATACAAATGAGCGCATCTACAAGTTCCGGTGTTACTCTTCCTCTTTGTTAATCATAAATACATACTTCTGCACTAAAAACAGATTTTTATGATACAATAGAAATATGAGATGTTAGTAGATTACGTTTCTTTATGAAAGAATAGGATATGTAGTAGAATGTTTTTTTTACCAATCTAAAATATTAAAATTTTCATTTCGAGAAAATTGATAACGAATTTAAAAATAAATATTGAGTTCATTTGTATAATAAGTAGAATAATTTACAGTTTTGTAATTCACTTCATGTATCATTAATACTATATTGTTGACTAAAACTAGCTCCATCACCACCACTATTTCTACTAGGATAACACTCGGTATATGGAGGTTGTGAATAATAACGATTAACATTGTAATATTTTGTCTTATAAGAAGAATATAAATTAGCAACTCTATTTATTATGTTATCACTAGTAATTAAAAGTTTAATGCATAAATTTGTAGAAATTCTATTTATCATAAGACATACTCTTTTTAATTTAAATCTATGATCCATGATGCATTTATAAGAAAAATTAAAATGAATGTTATGTCAATATTTTTAAAATTTTGTTTTTATTTTATTAAAAATATTACTAAATTCATATATTTGTCGATATTTTGTAAAATTTCATGTTAAATCTACAAAAATGGAAAGAATAATATTAGAAGTGGGATAGTAAATTTTAGAACATTAATTTGTAGCATCATAAAAATCTTTTAAAAAATCAAGAAATATATTAGCAATATCACAAATAGATTTGTCAAGTTTAATATTTTGCTTTTTATCATTAATAAAAGCATAAATAACGTGCCAATATAGCCTAATATTTTGCAATATCAAATAAGTTGAATTCCACCTATTATCTACGTCGGTTTTTAATTTTATTAGTTAAAGCTGGATAACTCTACAAAAATCTTATATTTTTATTGTTTCGAATTAGACTCAATAATATAAGAAATTGCAAATTTAATTAATTCAATATGAGGTAAAATATATAATATACTATATTTAACAATCAAATTTAAAATATGGCACACTTATCTCATGTGAAAAAAAAAAACCACAAGTAATATCTAATTGTAAATAATTTTTAAATTGAGAAATAATGACATTATTATCCCTAATATTATTAAGAATTATGTTAAAAATTGTATCTTTAATAGAATATTCTTATAATATTGTCATAATAAATCTATAGATGGTGGTGCCAGAATGAGGATATTCATAATTACGAAATCATAAAATTTTTTTATTTAATTGTCAAGATTCATCAATAAAATAAGATATTACAAATATATAACCAACAATATTAGGTGTCCAGATTAGCCGAACCGTGGGCCCGCGTAACTATGTCCAGACTAGCCAACCTCGGCCATTAGAGGTGATGAGCAACCATCAACGACCTCCATCTGGCTTGCAGCTCGGCAGCATGGCAGCGACTCGTGCAAACACACCTGCGGTTCACGCAGATCTGAACCACCAACACGACTTGCTTTGTGATTTCAACCGCACAACAACAAATCATGTATCCCTAGCTGCGATTTGCATGGGTCTGAATCACCCACACGACTCACATTTCAATTTCGCTGACCGCAATTGATTCAAGGCAACTTCGACGACCTGACAACTAGCAAGAGTTTCTAGTCAGTGACATAGCCGACCTGACGTCTAGCAAGAGTTTTTGGTTAGTGACATAGCTGAACACGACTCTGGCGATAATTTTACCAACGAACCAGCTAGGTTTTCGACCTACCCAGCTCGAAACCCTAACGAATAAACTGTCTTTTTCCTAGTTTCTAATCAAAGATTTAATATTGACAAATTCAAGAATAACAAACCATCATAGATATGTGATGATGATCGACAACAATGATTCCACCCAAAAAACAATCCTCCAACAACTAATATACCTTCGATTCCTACTATTCTAGAATTGAATCATGAGATTCAAACCCTGAAGGCAATTTTGATTTTCTGAACACCTTTCAATATGATGATCATTGCTTCTAGGAAGAGCGTTTAACATACAACATTGTTAAATTTGAGATTTGTGAATCGAAGATCGGTGATAATTTATTGAAGGAGAGAATTAAAGTGTTGGATGAGACAACGGATATTTTCAACAAACGTGATGAGATTGGCCTGCCTCAAAAGCTGATTTTTTTCAGCAACAAAGCGTTGTATGTGACGAACGTGGCAAAACGAAATCAAAGCTATTTGGAAAATTTGAAGCATCAAACTCTATTACTGTGTTCAAGGTGCCTGAGCACTTTGAAGTTATTAGTGTAGTTGTTTCCATCAAGGTTCAACAAATAGAATCATGATATTCATCAAATTTAATATTCGAAGGAGTGAACACCAAATTTATATTTGATCCAGGAGAAATTCTTCGTAGATATAAAGCTCAAGGACGAGTTTTTTTCAAATAGAGGAGATTGATAGAGAACAAAATTTTTTAATTAATTATATTTTATTGTATGATATTTGTTTTTAATTAATTGATGTTTTATTTCTTAATTACTTATTTTTAATATTACATTATTTTCTTAAGTTTTTGTTTTCTAAGTCTATTTAAAGACTGACTTGTAATTTTTAAAAAAAATTTTGATAATTAATACAATTTTTCTTTGTTTTGATAGTTATTTCTTTTATGTTATTTTATGTTTCGATTATGAAACAAAATTTCTGCCGCCCCAGATTGTTTGGAAGAAATTCATTTTTTCTATCATTGAAAATGAGCATCTTTTACTGTTTCCCGCCAATATATGGATTAATGTTTAGGAATATTTACATGGCATTCTCTTACTAAGAGTACTATTGCATGCATCCCTAAAAAGTATGGATCATCGGTGAATGTTTTTACTTATATTTTGAGGATCTTCTTCAGAAAATTTATTTTATGGAGTTCACTTTTCTCTCTTAGGGTCGGAAGTTTTCAATTCGAGGTCTACTAGGAAAAGATATAAGTTCCAAGGCTTTTGAAGATGGGACAATGGTAGTATTTCGTTTGGCACCACAGGTACTTGGTTTTTTTCTCTAACTTATTTAGATGATGTAGTCGGATCATGATTTAAAGCTTCAATTCTTTGATTTTTCAGGATTATCATCGCTTCCATTTTCCTATCTCCGGAACCATTGAGCAAATTACAGACATACCTGGGTGCTTATACACTGTACTACAGCTATAATAACTTAACAAATTTTGTACCATTACTAATTTTGTCTTCTGATTTTCTTTTGTTCATCGGCCTTCTTATTATCTTTTTGTTCTAGGTTAACCCTATTGCTGTCAATAGTAAATATTGTAATGTCTTCACGGAGAATAAGCGAGCTGTAGCAGTTATTTCAAGTGTGGATTTTGGAAAGGTTTGTGTGCACAATAATTAGCTTTTAAATGTTTACATACTATTGCTTTTTATAGATTAAAAGAGGTCTATTTCCTCACTCTTTGCTAGTAAAATTATTTTTTTTCCCATTACATAGTCGCTTTGACATTGTCTTTTAACCTATAGTTCATTGTCAAAACATTTCACACAAATAAGGTATTGCGTGGGAATTGGGAGGATTTGGTGGAGAATTAAATATTGATATTTATTCATCTTTTTTGTGCATGCAATGTTTGCTCTGCTCAATGAGACAAATAAATATGATGAGGTGTAGGGTTTAGCTTTGGCCTACAAGGTCTTTATTGTGATGATATTTTTCTGTGCAATGACGTGACATCTTACTGCTTAAAAAGAGAAATTACTCTATTTGAATCACATTGCAGGTTGCTTTTGTTGCTATTGGAGCAACTATGGTTGGTAGCATAACTTTTACGAAGCAGGAGGGAGATCATGTCAAAAAAGGAGATGAGGTGCACAATTTGAAATGTGATTCAGTTGTTGCCTTTCATAATACGAGTTGTAATTAATTTTTTCCTTTTAATCTACAGTTTGGATACTTTTCGTTTGGTGGCAGCACTGTTATTTGTGTCTTTGGAAAGGTTGGTGTTCATTGTTTACATGACCATTAACTTATCACAGCTAATGTAATAATGTTTTTCATTATCCTTTAGTTTCTTAAGTTTGGAGGTCTTCTATGCTTCATAACAAATTTGGCCCTCTCAAACTAAGTCTACAGATTAGGAAAATGAGCATTCCATTTTTTTTAAGTTTTGTTACGAAGAGTAAGCCTAATTCTCGATTGATTAGTTCAGTAATTTATTGAAACTGAAGAATCCAGTTCATTTATTCCGTGATAGAGGAACATTGTCGATGAGTGTCCTGACAGTTTCTGACTTTTATACGTGAATCCAGAATTCTAGTCTGCATCAAAGATTTGTTTTTTTTTATAGAACAGACTTCAAACGCATTTTTAAGTCGATGGTTTTCTATGTTTGCGTGCACATTAGGTGCAACATATATAATAAATAAATACTATGTTTCCTCTCAAAAATCTATCCTCTACTATCTGCTTTGTGATTTTGCTTTCCACTTGCTCATTCTCATCTTGGTCACATATTTTTTTATTTGACCTCTAACATAATGATTGGATGTGAACTATAGGTATGTATTTAGATATCTGCGTCACTATTTTTGTTTAGTAAGATCTAATCAAGGAATTGCGTAGTTTGATTAAGCCACATAAATTAAAAGACTTTGAAATAAAACTGAAAAAAAAACAGAAAAGAATAGAGAATTCATGTAATCTGACTCCGATGGACTTGTAAGGAGAGAAGCCACATCTATTGAAGAATAACATTGTTCTTCTTCCCAATAAATAGGTCTTATTTTGCAAACTTTTTGTTTTTCTCTTCTCAAAATGTCGACATTTCTCATCACATCAATTTTCTTGCTGTTTTTATCTTCTTTTATTCTTTTCAGGACTCAATTCAGATAGATAAGGACTTATTAGCAAACAGTGCGAGGTCACTGGAAACACTAGTCCATGTTGGAGAAAAACTCGGTATTTCCATAAGGAAAGCATCAGAAAAGGAGCTGCCAGATATGGAACATTGTGTGTTGACAGATTAACAAATCGAATGTAAGGCTTTGCATCATAAACCATTTCTTCATTTCTCCGGTCTTAATCTTTGTTGTTAGTTTCCTGCTTTGGTCAAAAGTGGTGAATTTAATCCTTTGTATACTCGTGCTGTTCATCAGATTCCTTGTCGTGTACATTGAACACTAATCAGAGTCAACAATTTAAAGTTTGCTATTTGAAAACTCCATTATGCAGTAACTTAACCCAATATATATATATATATTTTGTTGTCTCTAATTGGAAATTTAAAATTTAATACATATTTTCAACCCGTATATCAGCATAGCAATGACCAACAGCGGGAAGGAACAGGCATAAATAAGTGGAAAATCTGGTGAAAGTAGTAGATGGGTTCATTCTAGTGTTAGTTTTTAACACACGCAAAGGTCATTGTTTTTTACGCATTTGTCTACTTTGTAATACTAGTGATGATTATTTCTGAAGAGAGTGAAAAGTAGCAATCGCAAATATTTATATAATTGTTATGAAAATGTGGGCACTTCTGTAATAAGTTATTCTTCTCGTGCATAATTTATATTCAGATTTCCAATTTATGCGGATATGTATGCATCAGAAAAGTCATTTTTATTGTAGGAAAAAGGAAAAGTGCAATCATCAAAAGACGAGTAATGACTTGGGTTGTTCAGTTTTTGTTTAAAGAAATTAGTAAAAAAAGATGACGACATGTAATTGTGTGTTTAGGGACCATGGTGGTATTAGGCGTTTTGAAGGCCATCTCGTACGTAGTCTCCTTCATCCTTGGCGATTCTACGCTCTATTTTTTGGAGATTTCGTCTAAACTATAAATGTGCGCTGAATCCCACTAAAAGAGCGCCAAAACTATCATTTGAATTTGTTTCGATGGCGGTGTCATAAGACTTGAACATTGCGGGGATTATTTTCCTTGTTGCCCAAGAATTCTCACCATTTCAGAGTTCTCTTGTTTGTTGTTCTTTTGCATCATACAGTCATATCTAAGGGAGAAAGGTTAGCATTCTCAATTTCTTTTGTATATTTGATACAATCTGTGGTTTTTTTTGGTATAGTTTTCAAAAATAAAAGTTAGTAAAAGCAATGCTTTTTTAAATTGATGGTAAAATATTGTTGAAATTTTTCCATGAACTCAAAAATGTTTAAATTGACAATCGTAGTTAACAACCCTTAAACTTCGGTTCTTTAAAAAATATGTTAAATTATGTTTGTTAAAAAAATGAGCTCTAAACTAGGTTATGCTACCAAAACAATCATTTTCGTTTATTTTTTTGTTAAATGTTTGTCATGGGAATGCTCCGGGTTCAAGAGCGGGCACCCTTCCTGCCCTCCCGTGCCTATGTCGTGGAAGCCTGCTATTGAATATGGCATTTCCTCTATTACCCTTTTCAACACTTCTACGGATGACTGAACGCGTGGAACCCAAAATAACTTTGGATAGTCAAGATCGTGTGCTTGTGGATAATGAGATTGGTCCCTCTCGGTTTTGAGAGTACAAAAAATAAAAATCGATTTGTAGAGTCAGTGCTTAACATAAGTTGGCCCCAAACTTAAATTTAACTTGTGTTTCAGTGTAAACCCAATTCTGACCTGAAAAAATCCTAAATATTTTTATAAAATTAATGTTCATTCTCTGTAATTTATTTTTTCTAACTGAAGGTGTCTGACGTTTCGAGTCAAAACTGTAATGATACGGTACTAGGAAGAATAGAAACGTAAAAGTTGTGTTAGCCAACTTGTTGGGAAATCCGAAGCGGCAAAGGATGAAGGTGATGCACGTTTTCTTTATAAAATTAAAGTGGAGGTTACTAGCGTCAACATTTAAAGTAATATAAAGCGTCAAATAAATTACATTTTATCGCAGTATACGTAGATCCAACGTTGAATGTTTAAATTTAGAAAAATTTACATCTCTAATAGTTTGATTTTTGAATCATCATCCTCTGAATCCCATCAAAAAAAAAAAAAAAAAAGGTAAACAGTTGTGTATAAATAAAGAAATAGTTATTTAGTAGTTTCTTGTATATCCTCCCATGTTGTATGGATGATGCTGATGAATGTTAGTCATTCCAATCTGGCCCTGCCTTCCATCTCTTGCATACTGCTGCCACATCATCTGTTCCTCCATTAGCAGCCTCTGCTTCTTCTCCATCTCTGACATCTGCACATAAGATGGTGCTGCCACTCCCATGGACGCTGCAAATGGATCATTGTTCATACTATTCTTATTCCCTTCCAACGCCGGAGGACTCGGCAGTGCCAACATCGCCGGCCGGCCGGAAGATCCCACCGCCACACTGCTAGCACTCCCAACTCCGGAGATCGAACAGGCCATTGATGGTGCCGACGAAGCTGCTTGATACATCCCATCTAGCAGAAGCGTGTCGAAACCCCCAGCAAGAGTGGTTCTCTGATTAGGCAAGTGGGTTGCAGACTGAACCAATGCAGTTTCCCAATCGGTATTGTCATCGGAGAAAGCTTGCCATACTGATTGGCCGGTCGCTGCCGGTGGGGCTCCGCCGTCGAATAAAGCCAATGCTAGTTTGTTGGTTTGGTCTTCACTTGACACTTTATCATCTCCGAGATCCAATAAATCAGGCTGGTGTGACACGGCTTTGTCCTCGTCCACTTTCGGCTTCTCGGTTTCTGGCTGAACTTCAACCGGAGCTTCGGAGAAACCCTCTGGCGGGGGAAGTGCTTTTATTTTATTTATGTCCTCCTCTTCCTCCTCTTTTGTCGCCTTAATGTTCTTCTGAGATTTGGTCTTTTGGCACTGGGCAAGAGCCGACTTATCTCGTATAAACTCGTCCATCACTTGGAGTTTTTTTGCGGTGATTTTCTCAATTTCCGGATACTCGGAAGATCGAGCAATCCCAATGCTCTTGCACCAGCCATGGAAGACATCTAGTTCGTCAAATTGCTTTCCGACTCGACAGAAGATCTCGTACACTTTGACGCAATCCGGTATGTTGAGTTCCATGAATCGGTCGATCAAGATACCCATTATTTCGGTTATGTCATAGTAAATTTGGAAGCTCTCTTTGACTATGGGATATAGAGCTACTATCACCACCCTATTATTCTTCGCTGCTCCTGATTCAAGCAAATAACCAAATCAATTACTTCTAATCGTATTGTTATGAATATGCATTTTTTTCCCCAAAATATTTCATTCTAAAAATTAAAATAAAAAAAAGAAAAGAAAAGGAATGCATTTTTTTCGCAAAGTTTGTAATAATAATAGGATGACATTCAAACAACAACGTTGAATAATAGAAAATAGCTCTTCTAGCCTTCATTCTCAATGCAAGGATCAAGTATTGTCTTCCCAAAAATTTCACAATTTCTAAGAATGAAAATTGTTCATTAGAGTTGAAAGAAGAGAATTTTGTAGCAATTCTATCTACCTGTAGGACGACAAGCCAAGAATCGCTCGAGAAGTTGTTGCAAATGCTGCATCCTCGAAAAGATTTGCTCAGTCTTCATTTCCCTAACAGGTGTCGATCTGACCACCCCTGCCTGGCTGTTGTTGGTCTCCTCCGCCCGGTCCTCCTCCTCCGCTCCAAACGCGCTTCGTTTACCCCTCCGGTTTTGCATCCTATACTCCAGCCTCTCATCCAAATATAGAGCATATGTTCGCACAAAGGCTGAGTAATCCCATGAATTCGACTGCGACGTGTCACGAAAATCCGACATGTTTAGAAACCTAGTTCCTCGTCTTGTCGAGAAGAAAATCTCTTGCTCATATGCAGGATCTCCTTCGGATAGAAGCCGTTGAATCAACATTAGCGTTTTCAATGCCACCGTCCAATTCTTCGTTTTGTTGAGTCGTCTCGATAGGGTGTTGACGCATGCACTAACATAGGCTCCTGAATAACATGTTAGGCTTAGAATTTCTCGAACGTGTCGTTCTTCGGCCGGATACTCTTCGTGTCTCGTCGCCTTCACAATTGCAACATCGAGATCAGAGACAGATGTGCTGCTGCTGACCTTAGCTAGGCCTATACTTGTCTTGTCCTTCACGGCACCTAAAGCTCTTCTTATTTTGCTTGGAGCCATGGATTTTTACGAGAGGTTGAGGTTTTGGAGCTTCAAAATGTAATTTATTTTGTTTAAACGAGATTGTTCTCGTGGATGGTTCAGAGAGGAATAGGTAAGAAGGGTCTAAAATATCACAGGAAGGAAAAAAAGTAGAATGATTTGTGAATCTCCAACCTTTCTCGGCTCAGGTCTTTTTCTTTCTCTCTTCTCTTTCGTTGGTCGGATTGTTTGGAACCATGCATGGATTAACCGTCATTTAAGCATAAAAACGTGGAAGGTTTTTTTTTGGAACGTAGGAGCCCAAACACAGGCAAGGCACATTATTTTTATATATAATTATATTTCGTTGATAAAGAAAGTGTATATATTTAGCTAGAGCTGACAGGTAATGAGGGTGTTGACCCTGTCAATCCCATCAAAACTTCTATCCGCAACTTCCAGCTTTTCTTGCATGAGCCCAACTAGGTCAAGAGAATGTTGAAATTCAGATGTAATATGAGTAACCTGATATTTTCTTGTACTGCCCAGATTTTTAATTTAAGGTCCAGCATAAATCCTTTTCTATTTTGCATATATCCTATTTTGTCCATCAAAACTCTTCCTAACCATCTCTAACCCTACTATAATTTGGTTTGTCTCGAGCCGTTGCAACAAAGGCTTTAAAGTATTTATTCATACTATTTAGGGTCATATGGTGCACTTGGATACCTAACTCAAGGCATGGAATGCTAGATTTCTTTCCTTTAGATACTTTTGAGTTGCATCATCATCAGTAGACGGCTTCTTTATTTACAATTCGAAGCCTGATGATGTTGTTGCCCTTAGATGCATTCCACTTGCTCTTTGTACGACTAACCATGAAATCTGTTCTTGAAATTTTCGCACAAATGGCAGAGACATTAACTATACTCAATCTTGGGTGTTGTAGTGTTGACACCAACTCCATTCATAAAATAAAACACATTACATATAATAAAGTAATAAATTAACGAGATACTGGCAACATAAATATAGTAACAAAGAATGGAGACAACCTTTTGCTCATAAAAAATGAATACCCATTTACGACCAGGACCCCTACATAAATCAACCACCAAGAAGTTTTGGAGCCAAAATCTAACTCTCTAAATTCACCCTCTATAATATTAATACGAACTACGTAGATTTTGTAAAAATCGAGATTTTTTTAAAGATTTTTAATTTATGAGTATTGTTCACTTATGATGTGTTGAAAGTTTTTCTGTACGTTTTTAGTCAATCAGTCGAAATTGGTGAATTAGATGCTGCCAAATAGAATTTTATTATGTAAGATTATCGTTTGACACGTCGAATTCGAGTGCCTATCGGCATTGTTTTGGAATGAGGTATGTATGTGTATTTGTGTATGTATTTGTATAGGTTTTATTATATTATATTATATTATTATAATATTAATTGAAATAATATATTATAATAAAATAAAAATAAAAATATTCTTTTAAAATAATAATATAATTAAGCAAAGAAAAAGAAAGGTAAAACCCTTTTTTCTTCCTTCTGAGCGACACATAGAACAAGAGTCTTTAGTACCTCTTCATTCAGCGATAATTGAATATCATGCAGGGCAACTGGACGGAGTATATGAAGTACTATAATTTTAACTTAGAGTACCATCCTAGTAAGTCAAATGTGGTTGCCAATACTCTAAGTCGAAATCTTCAGGTGTCGCTTGCATGTGTGGTACTTAATGAGTGGAAGCAATTAGTCACCAATAGAGAGTTCGACCTGCAATATTACAAGGACAGCAAGACGACGTGTGTGTATATGTTGTCGTTACTCCAACTTTGTTTCAGAGGGCCCAGCAAATGCAATGATAAGACGAAGTATTGGTAGAGAAAGTCACTCAGATACGAAATGGTGAACAATTCGACTGTCGGTAAGTCAACGATGATGGTGCTTTATTCTTCAAGGACCGTTTGACAGTTTCTAGTAGCCAGAGTTGAGAGAGACTATATTAACAGAGGCTCACAGATCGAAGTTTGCTATATCCCAGTAGTAAGAAGATCCATCAGGACCTGAAGCGACAGTACCAGTGGGTAGATATGAAATGAGAGGTCGCATAGTTCACTTCATTGTGGACCATTTGACCAAATCGGCTCACGTCATTCCAATTCGGATAGACTTCCCCTTGTCGAAGTTAATTCGCTTGCATATCAAGAATATCGTTTGTCTTCACGGCGTCTCCTTAAGCATCGTATCCGATCATTATCCTAGGTTCACTTCTAAGTTTTAGAGGACTTTGCCGAAAGTGCTTGGTACGAAATTGAACCTTAGCACTGTACATCATCCTCAAATCGATGGGCAATCAAAGCGTACCATTTAGACACTAGAGGATATGTTGAGGACCTGCATTCTAGACTTCGGATATAGTTGGATCAATCATCTACCCTTGGTTGAATTTGTTTACAATAATAGTTTCCAGGCCAACGTTGAAATTTCTCCTTTTGAGGCATTGTATGGCAAACTGTGACAGCCTGCCATGTGAAGACAAGAAGGGTCTGGTGGGGCCTAACTTATACCAATGGGGGTGCACAATACCACATTGCTTGCGAAAGTGAAAAATACATTGTTTATAAGTAGAGTTACCCTCTCTACCTAGTACAACGCGTTTTGGAGCTGACTCCAAAAACAAATTTGTGCGGGCTCAGAGGACGTTACAAATGGTATTAGAGCCACTGCCTAACCGGAAGTGTGGCCGACAAGGATATCGGGCCCCGAAGGGGGGAAGATTGTGACAGCCCGACATGTGAAGACAAGAAATGTTTGGTGGGGCACATCCCCTACTAGTATGGGTGCATAATCTCACATTGCTTGGAAGAGTAAAAATGCATAATTTATAAGTGGAGTTTTCATCCCTACTACTACAACGTGTGTTGGGGCTAGCTCAAAGAACAAATCTGTGTGGACTCTGGCCCAAAACAGACAATATTATACTGGGAGAACCGGGGACGTTACATTGTCACTGGCCCTTGTATTGGGGCGAGGTGAAGGAGATGGTAACGCTTGGGGCCGAGTTGATTCAGGAAAACATAGAGAAGGTTCAACTTATTCGAGGGAGGCTCAAGACAGTGCAAAGTAGATAGAAGAGCTATACAGACCTCAGGAGGCGGGATGTTGAGTTTGATGCGAATGATTTTGTTTTCTTGACGGTCTGGCCGAGGTGTGGCATTAGTCATTTTTGGATCAAAGGGAAGTTAGCCTTGAGATACATCGTCTCATTCCAGATTGTTGATCAGCTTGACAATGTGGCATACATGCTTGATTTACCTCCCCAACTCGGGTACCTCACATAGGGCTCGTGAAGTTACTTTTTAAATGAAAGAAAGAAAAGATGTTTTCATTAATTCTTTTATTTAACTCTTGCATAGTTTTGAAGAGAAATCACGTTTTTGAAAGAAAGATAAAAACTTGGTTTTAAACAAAATACATTAAGTATAATTTCTTTACTAAGTTAGTCACTCATCCTAACGATTACTCTAAATCCAGGTATGGAAAAGACTGACTAGGATTTGATTCAGTGAAGTGCAGGAGGAGAACATTGTTATTTTCTTTCCTTTAGATATCTGATTGTATTTTTATTGGTGAGAATTTAGTTACAAAACTCTGTTTAACCGTAACTATTGAATTTGGGCTTAATTTATGTTCATGAATAGTTGAATATTAGTTAAGTTTTAGCATTATTATGCTATTTGCTTGAGATTTTCAATTATGGGCTTGATTTGTATGTTTTACCTTAAGAACTTCCATTGTAGAACTCTTGCATTGGGTTGGGAAATCGGATTTCCTTTCAGGGAATCAGATTGCCCATCTTGGCGTTTCTGCTCTAAACCCTCCTCGTGTCATGATAGATTTCATCATTTTCATCAATTTCAATGGCAGTAATCAGATACTTTAGGGACTGTCCCTTCAAATGACACACGTCTAAAAAGGAACAAAGACACATTGAAATCACTTAGAATATAAGTTATAGTGAGATATTGATCTTATCTGAAAAAAAAAAAAACAAAACAAAAAAAAAACCAGACAAAACGAAAAGTGCTACCTAATTTATCACGCCTCAAAAGGGTGCATAATTTATGTCACGCTTCAAAGGGGACTCGAGACAGAACAGAGAACGACTCAACTAGAAACTCACCACATCCCTGACATTTAACTTTAAGTCTCGGTAAATAGTAACAGAACTCTTATAGAATATATTAAATAACAAGTGCCCAATTACCAACTTGCTAAAATAAGGTCCAATAGCATGACAACGTGATAATATATATCCAATACATTGTGTAAATTTAAATAAAGGTGATATAACATGTTTCCAAGAGAATGAAATAAACTAAAATAAAAATAAATTCTCATCAAGGAACTTTTTAGAGAAATAAAATAAGAATTAAAATATCATCGAGCTCACTCCTCTGTTTGTCAATCTAAATCTCTTTGAGGTCAGCTAAATAAACGCAATAGAGATAAAATTCTATGTTTAATATTTAATTTAAATAATATGTGAGCATGTCACCTTACAAAATATTTTATAAATGAAAGTTGGAAAATCATGCAGGAGATTAATTGATAAAACAAGCCACTATAGTGTGGTAAGTAATAAAAATAAAAAATTCTCTATTATTTAATTTTTTAGTGAAAATGATGTTTCTTACCGATTCCAAGCATATCATGCTATAAGTAGTAAATATAAAGGAGATATTCGGCGATTGTTAAAGTCATAAGATACCCTAATCAAATTTAGAATTTTTTTCAAGGACACGACACATACAACTGTCCTATTACTTCTCATTAACAACAAATTGAAACAAAAACTAAATGTTTTTAGTTGTAGGGTATATGTATATATCCATGGAGATAAGAGATCTAAACTTAACAATAAAACGAGACAATGCATTTTCATTGGGTAAAGTCATGAGAATTCTCGGTATAGATTTTAGGATCGGGTCAACAAGAATGTTATCAGAAGTAGAGATGCGGTCTTCTTGGAAAATCAAACCTTTACAGACTTTGATAAGATTGAGAAGTTAGAGTCTAAAGTGAAAATCAAATCAACTCAGATATAGTTCTTCCTCCTAAAGTGCTTATTAATGATAATAGACGTGCACAAACAAATGATCATCTTCGAGTTGATAATGAACTAGTTGAAGAGAACCTAGAAGAGCCACTAATTGAGCTTTAGCTAAAAAGATCCACCAGAAAGAGATATTCTAGAAGATATTATACTAGTGAGTAAATGTTTCTCATTGACGGAGAAGAAGCATAGATGATGTGCCCCGTAGGCCGGTCACACGATCCCAAACGCGAGCACATGCTTTATCTAACTTATGTTCTCACATACTTTTATCTTTTGCAGGAGATGAACTATGTGATGGCTTGAAGAACACCTTTGGCGACTTAAAGTGGGAGGTCGAGGCTCTACACAAAGATCAACCGAAGCACGTCATTGTATGAGAGATAAGGATTCAAGATCAAGAAGCTCACATGAGAATTTGTCTTCTTGAGCATCGTTTTATGTAACCTTTTTACTTTAAACTCTAATTGGCAAATATTGACTTTTTTGTTATAATTATTATATGCATGCATGTTATGCATTTATGATTAGATGCATGGTAGGGTAGATGGTGGTTTGGTTTTGGTTTAGCCTAAGTTTGGAGTGCAAAATCATGCATGGAATGCATGGACGCTCGGCCTCGCACGCCCAGATTGAAGGGCAAGATTGGTGCACCACTTTGAAGCTTCTTTACTCGATTTGGCAACACCAAATGCTACCCCTTGAAGATGCTTATTCCCCTTACCACTTTGGAAGAAAACATGAATCAATGACTTGATATTCAGCTAACCTTGTTCACTTGTGCTTCCCCTCATCTTGGCCACACAAATACCTCACTTTGGCCGAACAAATGGCCTCCTTTCAACAGCCTTTTGAAGACCAAACCCTAACCCTAAACCAGTTACCCTAGGTCTATTTAAGCATGGCTTTTAATGTGGGTAAAATTTTGGTTGATGAAATGAAATAGAGCCCTTTTTCTTAAGGTGAAACTGAAGAGGTGAAGATCCAAGGTAAGTATCAGCCAAGGCCGAAAGGAGTTAGTGTGGCGACCCGAAAATCCTCCGTGATCCCCGGTTCGCTACCAACTAATTACGTGTTACCGTCCCTCATATTCTCCACCATTAATTTCTTAGAAATTGGAAAGCTTTACTTTTTTGACTCAAAAGGACTTTTTTTATTGTTTTTTTTTTAAACGACTTTCAAAAGAAATACATATAAATGCCACAGCGGAAACTCATTTAAATTCAGTGTAAGTAAACTTCACCATTTTAAAACACAGAAATGCAGAGACCGGTCGACCCTTGTAAGCACCGGTCGACACCTAAGTCTTCTCGGGTTTTCCCATCGGTCGATACCAGAGACACCGGTCGACACTTTTATGCTCTACACAGAGAGCGGTCGGCACCCGTTACCGCAGGTCGACACTTTCGCCCTCTCTGCCAGCGCAGCTCGATTCCCGCGGTCGACACTGTCGCAGACTTTACATGACACCTGTAACCAGGGGTTGACACCTGCTTCGGCTCTGCCTGTCACCGGTCGAGCCTCGCGATCGACACTCCCTTTACATTTACACTGACCGGTCGACACCTCTCGACTTCGGTCGACACCTCACACCAGAATCATTGAAATCACACCAGTTCGTTCGAATACGCACGACAACCCATATTTTGACAACCAAATTTTTTCATGCAAGTTTCAAAATGACACACGACGAATACCCCTTGACTAAATCCACGAAGTAAAAGCTTAGATTCTGAAAACATAATTTCAAAACATTTATATCCAAATAATCCATGGTACCCTTGGTACACCACCTAAACTCCTCAAAAACCTATACAACTCTATTCCACTCAAAACACTTACAAAATGTCACTCTTTTCACTCGCCATGGTCGTGTCGCCCCCAACATTTCCCTGCACCGGCATGCGACATCTCCCGCCAACTCCGACCTAGGCCTGCTCGTCACCGAGCAACTCACCTGACAACGCGTCGTCACCTACACCAAGGAACACAAAACGTAAGCCTAATGCTTAGCAAGTATGAAAACATGAACTCGAAAACCAATGCAAAACTCAACCCCTACTCATGCAGTTTCTATACTCAACTCCGTTTTCTTTTTATTTCGTTATTTTCATCTTTCACTTTCTGGTGTGACTCAGGCCGGCACCCATCCCTTCCACACTCGGAACGACCATTCCATAACCCACAGAGAAAGGTTAGAGGCACACATCATGTTCGCACATGGAACGACCCTACGTAACCTCCTCCTAACAACGATCGTTGAACCCCCTAGTGCTCTCAATGGCACGTTAACGACGAGTCGTTCGCAAACCATGTCACATTACGTACTTTCATCCGTGGGAACCCCCTAGCGCTTTCTCACTAGCACGTTAACGACGAGGCGTTCACCCATGCGTTGCAAGTGTTTTCTTATCTGGTTACATTTCACATACACATTTCAAAAGATGCTTAAAACTCGTATTTCGTAGTTCAAAACCATGATGCATGACAATCACAATACACGACTCCATAACAAAACAACCAAACGACGATCAAAGCAAACAAACAAGCAAACAAGCAACTAAACAATCCTACCATTCTATGGTGTAGGCCCGAAGGCAAATCACATACATTCCACCACTTACCTAGCGTTCTCGAAATCCTTTCGCGTTTCGTGACTTGGTGCTCTAACTGGAATACCTATAAAATTATATATTTGTTAATTCCAATTCACTGAATTCATAACTCTCGTCAAAATCGAAACTATCCAAAAACTTTAAAGTTCCACAAAATTTCCGTCCGACTTTGGAAATTCACGACTTCTCCATTACTCGTCCGAATTGGACGATACCAAATACTACGGGTTCTTAAGGATGCCTAGTTTCCCGTGGTCGCATCCATTTCCCATTCGGATGTCCACAACTTAACCGAACATGGTCGATCGGATACCGTTCCAAACCTCACGTACACGGTCAATAAATCACCCAATCTTCCTCACCAATTCTCATAATCTACTCATATTTCTATCCTAAGTACCATTACACGGACAGAAATCAGCTTTACACTCAATTTCTCGCATTACCCTACTAGGTTTTCACCAATTTGCCCTATATCCTTGCCAAACCCGGTTTCGCCACTAATAACACCAACACACCGACTAACTATGCAAAACTAACAAGAACTTACCGTGATTCGGATGAAAGGAAGGAGAATTGACCGCCGACCACTTCACGCGGGAGAAGAAGAAACGAGAGAGAATGAGAGAACAAAACGCTGAGGGGGGAGAAAAGGGGAAGGGGAGGGCACCGACGGTGCTCTCCCTTTTTTTTATTTTTATTATTATTATTTTTTATTTAACTCATGATTACCAAATTGCCCTCCACCTTAAACCGTTTCACAATTCCGTGATTTCGTCTGAATCCGGTTAAATTCTTAAATTTCTCTCTCCACCATTAACCTTAAAATAATCTTTTACTTAGGGGCTAAAATTTTTCGTTATTAACTGGGACCAAAACTCGGCCGATTAAAATTTACGTAAATCCGACATAAATTTTCAACGGAAAATTTTCGGGTATTACATCCCTTCCTCCTTACAAAAATTTTGTCCCTAAAATTTGCTATCTAAACAGCTCAGGATAATATTCCATCATATCCTGTTGCCTTTCCCACGTCGCCTCTTCCATATTGTGGTTACGCCACAGAACTTTTGCCAGCGGGATGTCCTTGTTGCGTAGCGTCTTCACTGCATAATCCAAGATCTCCACTGGCCTTTCTTCGTACGTGGTTGGTTGTACTTCGATCTCCTGTTGAACCACAACGTGCGATGGATCTCTGAGACACTTTCTTAGCATCAACACGTGGAAGATAGTATGAACTCCTTCCATGGAAGCTGGCAGCTCTAGCTGGTACGCAGCTTTTCCAATTCTTTTTGTGATCAAGAACGGCCCAACGTATCTTGGGCTCAACTTACCCTTCCTCCCGAATCTCATCACACCTTTGAATGGTGAAATCTTTAGAAAAACTTCATCTCCTACTTTAAATTCCAATTCCCTTCTTCTTCTATCGGCATAGCTCTTTTGTCGACTTTGAGTTGTCAATATCCGCTGCCGAATAACCTTGATCTTTTCAGTGGTTTGCTGCACAATTTCGGGACCAATCAAGCTTGCTTCACCGACTTCATCCCAATAAAGGGGCAATCTGCACTTCCTTCCATACAATGCTTCGTAAGGGGCCATACTTATCGTCGCTTGATAGCTGTTGTTGTAAGATAATTCCACCAAAGGCAAATACTTGCTCCACGAACCCGGGAATTCTAGTACGCAGGCTCGAAGCATATCCTCTAAAATCTAAATAGTTCGCTCAGACTGCCCATCGGTTTGAGAATGAAAAGCTGTACTGAAAGTCAGTCGTGTCCCCATCGCCTTGTGCAGACTCTTCCAAAATTTTGAGATGAATCGCGGGTCCCTGTCTGACACAATTGAAATCGGAACCCCGTGCAGCCTTACTATCTCCTGAATATACAGCTTAGCGAATTGGTCCATATTGAATGTCATCTTCACCGGTAGGAAATGGGCAGATTTGGTCAGACGATCAACAATCACCCACACCGGATCAAATCCTCTTACCGTCCGGGGTAATCCAACAACGAAGTAACCCGCTCATCTGGAAACTATGCTCACATTCTTCCGTCCATACATATTTAACTTCTTTTCGCGTCAGACGAGTTAGAGGTGCTGCAATCTTTGAAAATCCTTCAATAAACTTCCGATAGTAACCCGCCAACCCCAGAAAGCTCCGAATTTCTCTGACATTCTTAGGTTGAGGCCATTCATTGATTGACTGTATTTTGGCCGGATCCACCGATATTCCTCCGCCGGAAATCACATGCCCAAGAAAATTAACCTTATTCAGCCATAACTCGCACTTGGAGAACTTTGCGTACAATTGACGCCGCTTCACGGTTTCCAGAACAATCTTCAAATGCTCCTTATGCTCTTCCTCACTACGAGAGTAAACCAAGACGTCGTCAATAAACACAATGACGAACTTATCTAAATATTCCTGGAATACTCGATTCATCAGGTCCATGATAACGGCTGGGGCATTTGTCAGTCCAAATGACATTACTAGAAACTCATAATGCCCGTATCTAGTCCGGAAGGCTGTCATCAGGATATCCTGTGATCTGATCTTTAGTTGATAGTACCCCGATCTTAGATCTATCTTCGAGAAAATCCGAGCTCCTTGCAACTAATCAAACAAGTCATCTATCCTTGGTAGTTGATACTTATTCTTTACGGTCAGCTTGTTCAGCTCCCGGTAGTCAATACACATCCGGAGCGATCCGTTTTTCTTTTTCACAAATAAGACTGGCGCGCCCCATGGTGAGAAACTCGGGCGTATGAATCCTTTCTCCAATAGTTCTTCCAATTGTTTCTTCAATTCTTTTAATTCTGGGGGAGCCAACCTATAAGGATTCTTCGATATTGGCTCCGCACCAGGATATGTATCGATTTCAAATTCAACTTCCCGGTCTCGGGGTAACCAAGGCAAGTCGTCCAAAAACACATTAGGGAATTCACGAACTACCTCAATATCTTGTGGCTTTGCCTCCACGTGAAGTTGAGCATCTAATATTGTTGCAAGAAAACAAGAATGCTCACCTATTATTAACCTCCGAGCCTCGATGGGTGCCATCACGGATGGTCACTCCCTATTCTTCATGGCCTGCAGCGAATGCTTCGCACCGTCTGGGGGTTGGAAGTTAACAGTCCGAGCCCTACAATCGATCGTCGCGTAGTACTGAAACAACCAATCCATGCCCAATATCACGTCGTAGCCCGTTATCCCCACTATTATCAAATTGGCAGGCATACTCCTAGTCCCCACTGATATGACACTGTCGCATACTACTTGATCGGAGTGCATGCACGCACTGGATGGCAACCTCACTGCATATGTGCACCCGGCGGGTTTAGCCCACAAGTTCACCTTTACTACAAATGCCGTGGCAACAAAGGAGTGCGACGCTCCTGAATCTATCAACGTTAATGCGGGCACCGTATCAATTAGCACCGTACCTGTGATAACCGCTGGCCGATCCTCGCTCTCGGGCTCTACCATTGTGAAGATCCTGGGCATCGTCTTGGCTGGTCCCTTCTTTGCCGTGGGACAATCTCTGGATATATGGCCGGTCTCATTACAGGTAAAACATCGGTTGGCCCTCGGCTTTGTACAATACCGGGAAATGTGACTAGCTTCATTGCAATTGTAGCATCTTCCTGCAAACTGTCCACATTCCCCCGGGTGGCTCTTCAAGCATTTAGGACACTGCGGGTACTTACTTTGTACCTGGGGCTTCTTGCCTCCCCTCGAATCGTACACCGCACTGCCTGGCCTCTTGGCTCCCGAGGAAGATCGAACCTCTTGGTTGCCTCTACTGGTCTCGCACACTTGGCCTCTGCTCCCTCTACTGCTAGTGCCTTGGCCACAACTCGTGCATATGGCACACCCTCAGTTCCGAAAATTGTCACACCTCTATATATCTCAGGCTTCAATCCTTGCCTAAACTGCAACACCTTTTCTTCTTCATTGCTCATCAATTGGCTAGCAAATCTGGACAACGATTCGAATTGCCTAACATATTCGGCTACCGGCCCAGTCCGCTTCAACTGTAGGAACTCCAATATTTTTGCAGCTTGGACAGTTCGGTTGTAGTACTTGTCATAAAACATTTCTTTGAATCTCTTCCAGGTCAAGTCCCTGTATCTACGGTGGCCTCTACCGTCTCCCACCAGCTCTGAGCATCATTTGAGAGGTGAAACGTGGCACACTTGACCATGTTTTCTTCCTCCACATCAGCATACTTAAACATGTTCTCAATGGTGCGGATCCACCTTTCCGCAACTGTAGGGTTTGTCATCTTGCCCTCAAACATCCGAGGCTTCAATCTTCTGAACCTCTCCCCACCAGAGCCTACTCCATGGCTCCCCTGTCCTTGGTTTAGTAACATTCCCAATTGTTGCGACTGCCTATCCACCAACTTGGTCAACCGCCTAATCGTAGCCGAGTTATCATCACCTTCCGACTCTACTGCATCTCTCGAAACTCTAGGTCGTCCCGATCGTCTATCCATTTCAGTAAATTCCTGTACGAGGTTAGGATAGTCTAGCCTTAGTTATAACCTAACTAAAATAAACAACTACTTACAGTTGGTGGAGCACGTTGCATGGCAGCCGGTAAGTGTTGGTTAATCCTTTGAACGACATGACCATAGTGGCTCTTACACTCGTAACATACTCTCTTTCCCCCAAGTGGTGTGGGAATTGTGACAGGCCCTCTCGCCCTCACAATCTCACCCCTCCAACGCGAGGCCCGACATCCTCGTCGGCCACACTTCCGGTTGGGTAAAGGCTCTGATACCAACACTGTGGCTACACGAAAATCCCCCGTGATCCCCAGTTTGCTACCAACTAACTACGTGTCACCGTCGCTCATATTCTCTACCATTAATTTCTTAGAAATTGGAAAACTTTACTTTTTTGACTCAAAAGGACTCTTTTTTTTTTTCAAACGACTTTCAAAAGAGATACATATAAATGCCGTAGCGGAAACTCATTTAAATTCAGTGTAAGTAAACTTCACCATTTTAAAACACAGAAATGGAGAGACCGGTCGACCCTTGTAAGCATCGGTCGACACCTAAGTCTTCTCAGGTTTTCCCATCGGTCGACATCGGAGACACCGGTCGACACTTTTATGCTCTACACAGAGAGTGGTCGGCACCCGTTACCGCAGGTCGACACTTTGGCCCTTTCTGTCCGCGTAAGTCGATCCCCGTGGTGGACACTCTCGCAGACTTTACATGGACCGGTCGACACCTGTAACCAGGGGTTGACACCTGCTTCAGCTCTGCCTGTCACAAGTTGAGCCTCGGGGTCGATACTCCCTTTACATTTACACTGACCGGTTGACAACTCTCGACTTCGGTCGACACCTCACACCAGAATCATTGAAATCACACCAGTTCGTTCGAATACGCACAACAACCATTACCCTATCACAAACATAAAATAGAAACCCATATTTTGACAACCAAATTTCTTCATGCAAGTTTCAAAACGACACACGACGAATACCCCTCGACTAAATCCACGAAGTAAAAGCTTAGATTCTGAAAACATAATTTCAAAACATTTATATCCCAATAATCCATGGTACCCTTGGTACACCACCTAAACTCCTCAAAAACCTATACAACTCTATTCCCCTCAAAACATTTACAAAATGTCACTCTCTTTACTCGCCATGGTCATGTCGCCCCCAACATTTCCCTGTATCGGCATGCGACACCTCCCGCCAACTCCGACCTAGGCATGCTCGTCACCTAGCAACTCACATGACAGCGCGTCGCCACCTACACCAAGGAACACAAAACCTAAGCCTAATGCTTAGCATGTATGGAAACATGAACTCGAAAACCAATGCAAAACTCAACCCCTACTCATGCAGTTTCTATACTCAACTCCGTTTTCTTTTCATTTCGTTATTTTCATCTTTCACTTTCCGGTGTGAGTCAGGCCGGCACCCATCCCTTCCACACTCGGGACGACTATTCCATAACCCACGGAGCAAGGTTAGAGGCACACATCATGTTTGCACATGGAACGACCCTACGTAACCTCCTCCTAATAACGATCGTTGAACCCCCTAGTACTCTCAATAGCACGTTAATGACGAGGCGTTCGCAAACCGTGTCACATTACGTACTTTCATCCATGGGAATCCCCTAGTGCTTTCTCACTAGCATGTTAACGACGAGGCGTTCACCCATGTGTTGCAAGTCTTTTCTTATCTGGTTACATTTCACAAACACATTTCAAAAGATGCTTAAAACTCGTATTTCGTAGTTCAAAACCATGATGCATGACAATCACAATGCACGACTCCATAACAAAACAACCAAACGACGATCAAAGCAAACAAACAAGCAACCAAACAATCCTACTTTTCCATGGTGTTGGCCAAAAGGCAAATCACATACATTTCACCACTTACCTGCCGTTCTCGAAATCCTTTCGCGTTTCGTGAATTGGTGCTCTAATTGAAATACCTATAAAATTATATATCTGTCAATTCCAATTCATCGAATTCATAACTCTCCTCAAAATGGAAACTATCCAAAAACCCTAAAGTTCCACCAACTTTCCGTACGACTTTGGAAATTCACGATTTCTCCATTACTCGTCCGAATTGGACGATACCAAATACTACGGGTTCCTGAGGATGCCTAGTTTCCCGTGGTCGCATCCATTTCTCATTCGGATGTCCACAACTTAACCGAACATGGCCGAACGGACACCATTCCAAAACTCATGTACACGGTCAATAAATCACCCAATCTTCCTCACCAATTCTCATAATCTACTCCTATTTCTATCGTAAGCACCATTACACGGACAGAAATCAGCTCTACACTCAATTTCTCGCATTACCCTACTAGGTTTTCACCAATTTGCCCTATATCCTTGCCAAACCCGATTTCGCCACTAATAACACCAACACACCGACTAACTACGCAAAACTAACAAGAACTTACTGTGATTCGGATGAAAGGAAGGAGAATCGACCGCCGACCACTTCACGCGAGAGAAGAAGAAACGAGAAAGAATGAGAGAACAAAACGCTGAGGGGGGAGAAAAGGGGAAGGGGAGGGCACCGACGGTGCTCTCCCTTTTTTTTTTATTCTTATTATTATTATTTTTTATTTAACTCATAATTACCAAATTGCCCTCCACCGTAAACCATTTCACAATTCCGTGATTTCGTTCGAATCCGGTTAAATTCTTAAATTTCTCTCTCCACCATTAACCTTAAAATAATCTCTCACTTAGGGGCCAAAATGTTCCGTTATTAATTCGGAATAAAACTCCGCCGATTAAAATTTACGAAAATCTGACATAAATTTTCAACGAAAAGTTTCAGGGTATTACAGTTAACGTCCTAGCTCATCAACCCAAGGTTGTTGTTGTAGCTTTACCTCCACTTTACTCTTCTCTATCTCAAGGGTTGGAAACAAGTAGGAAGTGACCGAACTGGTTCTTCCAAGTCGACATTCTTTCCCAGGAAACATTGTTTTGCCGAAAGGCACAAACTCTAGCTTATTAGCCGATATGAGGTTTGTTTATACAATTTCCTTTTCTTATGTTATTTGGACCACGCTTTCCATAGTCACATACCTCACTCCCAACACAAGACTCACATAAATATTTGGTTTATTTAAAGTTCATTTGCTTGTTCATTTTCTAACATCTTTTGAGGTCTTCTCGGCTTCGTCGGGCACCAAGTGGGCTAATGAGCATTGTGTGATTTTCTAGTAACCCTTGCAAGGCTAGACTATAACAATAGACTTATCAGGAGGTTCTATTGCATGAGAAGAAAAAGAAGTGGCTGTGTGCAATGCAAGATGAGATGAAGGCCTTGCGTGAGAATAACACTTATGATTTGATGAAATTACTAAAGGGAAAAATACCATTGAAAAACAAGTGGGTGTTTAGATTGAAGTTACAAGAAAATAGCTTACAGCCAAAGTATGAGGCAATACCAATTATGAAAGGATTCAATTAGATAAAAGGTGTTGAATTTGATGATATTTTTTTGTGCAACACCAAGAATTTTCCGTTAAAACTAATTTTGGATTTACGTAATTATAATCGGTGGAGTTTTGGTCAGAATTGAGAGCGGAGAATTTCTACTCTAAATTATAAGATTATTTTGGGACTAATGGTGAAGGAGAAATTTTAAGATTTTATCCGAACACAGACCGAATAGCAGATTTATTAAACGATTAAAGGTTGAGGGCAGTTTAGTAATTATGTTATTATTATTTTTTTTATTATTACAAAAAAAAAGAAGAACACCATCAGTGTTCTCCCTCCCCAGCACAAAACCCCACTCACCCTCTCCTTCAGTTTCCTTTCCTTCGCGTAGAAAACCCTCGACGATCTCTCCTTTCAGCAGCCGACGATTCTCCTCCTTTCTCATTCGATCTTCCGATTTAAGGTAAGCCTTTACTTAGTTCTTAGTAGATAGTTAGTATTTTAATTGTTTTAAGTGTTAAAAACGAAGTTAGAAAGAGTATTGTGTGGTTTGGTGAAAACCTAGAAGGGAGCTGTGAGGAATCAAAGTTAAAAATTGATTTCTATCAGTATGTTAGTGTTTAAGTTAGGAGTAGGAGTAGATTACGGGATTTTATGGAGAAGATTGAGCGTTTGGATAGCTGAGTGCTCGAATTGTAGAATGGCTTTTGTTTGGTCACGTCCGGTCAAGTAGTATGTGTTGAAATAGGGATTGGATTATACCATTTGAAACTAGACGTCATGGGGAATCCGTAACATTTTAAATCATCCAATTCGGGCAAGTATTGGAGAAGTTATGAATTTTCGAATGTTAGTCGGAAAATTGAGTTAGAATTCTTGTTTAGGCCGAGTTGAGGTTTAGTTGCTGTTTCCTTTAGAGTTTTATGAATTTAATGAAAAGTAGAGCTAATAGATGTGTGGTTTTATAGGTTTTTCCAGTTAGCGTACGAAGTTACGAAGTGCGAGTAATTTCTAGTATGCCATGTAAGTAATATAGTAGAAGTTTTGCCTTCGGGCCTACATCACAATTCAGTAGGATGCATTGCACGTTTACTTTATGTTATGTTTTCATGGTTATGCATCATTGTTTTAAATTAGAAGAATGCGACGAAAATGAATTTTCATGTTTTTACGAAGTGAAACAGTAGGATGTGATGAGACAAACGAAATGAGAAGATACGTAAGAAGATAATAAAGGTGGGGTTGAGTGGTCTTGTCCCCAGAGGTGCACCGCGAGCTATATCACTCTTCATTCGCATTACGTGTTGGCCTTGTCCCCAGAGGTGGACCGCAAGGTATGTCACTTTGATCTACCACGTAAAGAAGAACCCAGTAGTAAGAACATAAAGAAGATGTAAGAAAGAGACGAAAACGAAAGTAGAGACAAAACTGTAGAAACTGCATATGTTAGGATGTATTTGTTTTCAGTGTTTACGTTTTATGCATTACTTACTTAGCATTAGGCTAATAGTTGAGTTCTGTGATGTAGGTGACGACGCCATAGTTGGTGAGTACTCCGAGCATGCCCAGAACTAGGAGGTGGTTGGAGGAATACACACATTAATGATCTGGCCGGCTGTTAGGGCATTTTTACTACGGTAGGCATAGGTATGAGTTTTAGGAGTGTAATTGAAATGATTTTTGTGGTTTTGGGTCGATTGAATGTATAGACGGATTTCAAACTTTAGTAGTCATTTAATTGTCCTTGCATGTTAGACTCACCCTCCTGATGGATGTTGACGCGGACATAGAAGCAAAAATAAAAATGCTAAATTGAAAACCAAGACTGGTTCGAGAAAGTGCAAATATGGGGGCACCTTTTGGCTTTGTCTCCGATTGATTAGGAGTGCTCCAGCGAGGTGGGGTGTGAGCTTATACAACCTTCTGTTAGTCTCTACCCTCAACTAAGATGGTAGAAACGAATGCACTGGATAAGAATCTTCAATGATCTCACAAGTTGAAGATAATTTAACCAAGAACACTTGGATATGACTCATTGGGTATCAATGGGTTTGAACAACGGAAAGAAGCTTGGGTTTGGGAACAAATTTCAATATTTTCTTTAATTCAAATCCAATCTCCCAACAATAGAGACTTTGAGGGTTTTTATATCACTCTTAAAACAAACCTGGGATAAACTAATGCATAAGGAATAATAAAAGAATACGATGATAAAACATGCATTAATAAGAGAATTCGGCTATCTTCATGATGGGCGAGTGGTGCACGAGGAGTGTGCTAGGGATGCGCGTGAGCCAACTAACCTTATCCACTTCAAATCTTCTAGTTTGCACTCCAAATCTTTGAAGTTGCTATTTAAATCTTTGAGTTGTTGAGTTGGTTAGGCTCCTCTTTATCCTTTGAATGTCATGCAAATCTTGAGTTGTTGAGTTGGTTAGGCTCCTTGAAAGATTACCTTCATACCCTCCTATGCTTGTAAATATGCAAAGTTCATAAAACTAACAAAGATTAAGGGATAGGTTACATTATTTTGTTAAAGGAAGACAAATTCCCCCTTCATGTGATGTGGTAATCGTAGACTATTCCCACCTCAATGCGTGGTATGCTTGTTCCTTGTCTTGAAGGTTTGGATTAAGCTCCTCGTGGGTTTTGAAGTAGTCTTCTATTGAATGAATGAGTAGGTTAAGGAACTTCTTGGATTGAGCTTAGTGATTGGGCCTTGGGGCATATTATCCTCTCTGGTTTTTTGAGGATTTGACCTCAAATCCCATGAATTCTTTTTTTCTTCTACTTCCTTAACTTTAACATATGGAGACAAGTTTTGCACGTTGATAGTTGCTGATACGCCATACTCACCAGTTAGCTCAAGTTTATAAGCATTATTATTAATTCTTTCCAAAACTCTAAATGGACCATCGCACCTAGGGAGTAATTTTGATTTCCTTAGATGTGTAAATCTCTCATTCCTCAAGTGAAGCACTACTAAATTCCCTTCCTTGAATATAACCTCTTTTCTCCCTCGATTAGCTTGCTTGGCATGCACCTCATTTTTCTTTTAAATGGTTTTTCTTACCACATCATGTAATTTTTTCATTTGCTCGGCTCAGCCACTTCCACTTGGATTAACTAGCTCTTTCATAGGTAATGGCACAAGATCCAAATGGGTGAGTGGATTGAATCCATACGCCACTACGAAAGGAGTTTTTAACGTTGATCCGTGAAACTCCTGTTGTAAGCAAATTCAATATGTGAGAGTTGAGTGTTCCAATCGGTAATGCACTTCTTTAAAATGCTCCTTAATAATGCACCTCATGTTCTATTTACCACTTCGGTTTGTTCATCCGTTTTGAAGCTGGAAAGAAGTGCTAAAGAGTAATTTGGTGCCCTGCTTTCCTCAAAATGTCTTCCAAAAGGTTCTTAAGAACTTGGTGTTCTATCTGACACAATGGCCTTTTGGAATTTCGTGCATACGAACCACCTCTTTGAAGTAGATTTCGGCTATGTGCATGGCATAATCCGTTTTGGTGCATGCTATAAAGTGTGTCATTTTAGAAAAACGATCCACTACTACCATGATAGAATTTTTAGCTCGTATTAATTAAATGGTAGACCTAGCACAGCGTCCATGCAAACCTCCTCCCATGAATGTGTTGGGACCGGTAATGGGAGATACAATCCTTGCAGTAAGATTCAACTTTTTGCTTTCTTGCAAGTGATTCATTTTTCTGCCACTTTGTGCATGTCTTTGAGTAGGTGTGGCCAGTAGAAATGTTCCTTTAGGGTCTCGAGAGTTTTCTTTTCCCCAAAGGGGCATGCTAGTTTGCAACCATGTACTTCTTTGATTAGGGCTATTCGGATTCCTCCTTGTGAAATGCATAATTTACACTCCTTGAAAAGATAACCATTCTTGTTGTAGAATCCGTGAGGCATGTTGTCATTGCTAACTGCATAATAGGGTCCAAAGTATGTCTTCTTTATAAATGTCCTTCATCCATTCGAACCCAAAAAAGGAATACCCAATTTAGTCAATAGTGCATGTCTCCTAGAGAGGGCATTGGCCATCGTGTTTGTGCCTCCTTGTTTGTATCTAATGACATATTGGATACCTTTATAAGAACTCCACTCATTTAACATGCCATCTATTGAGTTCTCCTTGACTCTTAATATGTCTTAAGGGTTGATAAATTGTGTAGATGATAAACTCCTTGGGAAGTATATAATGTTGCCATACTTCAAGTGGTCTTATTATGGCAAGAAATTGAATAATTTACGGTAGCTCCCTTGAGTTTCTCACTGAAACAAGTAATCGATCTTCCTTCTTGCATTAGAAGAGCCCTAATTCCCAAATCGGATGTATCATACTCTATTTCAAAAACTCTGTTGAAATTGGGGATCATGAGCACGGGTGCTTGACATAGTCTTGATTTGTTGAAGGTGGCCATTCTATGATTGCTTTCACTTTTGATTCGTCTACCTCCATGCCATTTTTGGTAATAGCGAAGCCAAGAAAGTAGACTCTTTCATGAGCAAAGGAGCACTTCTTTAAGTTGCCAAAAAGTTTAGTATTCCTAAGGGTCTTGAAGAGAACGTTCAAATGATTCAAGTGAGATTCAAAATCCATGATATATACTAGGATATCGTCGAAGTAGACAACAATAAATTTTCCTAGGTAGACTTTAAGGACATAATCCATTAATTTCATTAAAGTGCTAGGAGCGTTAGAAAGTCCGAAGGGAATGACCAACCATTCAAACAACCCATATTTGGTCTAGAAAGCCATCTTCTATTCATCTCATTCTTTCATACGGATTTGATAATATCCACTTTTAAGGTCTACTGTAATAACCAAAGAAATTTTGAATGTTAGATTTAATTTCTAAAATTTGAATTAATTCTCGGTTGGAATTTTCGTGAAGCTTTTGGCAGGAAATTTATTTTTCAAAGCTCGGGATTTAATTCGTAGAACCATTATGAAATTTTTAAAGTCGGGAGCCTGCAAATTTAACGAATATGCGAACGATTAAAACACGTGAGGGCATTTTGGTAAATTTTAATTATTTAAATTAAACTTTATAAAAAAAATTTATGAAAAACACTGAATGGCTTCACGAAGAAGCCACTCAATTTTCTCATTTGCCTGCGAGCGCCTGAGAGAGAGTGACCGTGTGAGGCGAGAGAAATTGAGAGAGGGTGATCGGCCAGCGAGCGACGGAAGAGAGAGACGCAGTGTTCGGGTTTCTCTGATGAGCTAAGGCGAAGTGCGGCTCGGTGTTTCCCGTGCTAAAGACGGAAGGTAAACCGCTCTCCCTTATTTCAGTTTTTGCCAGCCAATTGGGGAGTTGGGTTGTTTTCGAACTCCCGCTTTGTTGAACTCAATTCTTGGTATGTTTAGAGACTAGAGTGGGCGCGCTGGGGGCTCTGCATTTCTGTGCCAAACCTGACCAAGAATGGTTGGGGATGTCCCCTGCTCCTTCTCTGTTTTGGTGGCCGAGGGTGTAGTATTGCCTGTGTTCCGGCCTCGGCTAGTTGTGCCAAAATGTGGAGGGATTAGCAGTGGGAGAAAGGGGTGATCATCGGTGGGTTGTGGTGTTTTGTTTTGAGAAAAAAATCGTCAAGGATTGTGCTGCCATTCGAACTTTCTGAGTGAGAAACTTTAAATTGTTGTTAGTTTATGCATAATTGATTGAAATGTGACTGTTTGGTGAATAAATTTGTGGAAATCGGGTTGAAGTTTAAATTCGCATTTTTTTTGTGTAAAAATAGGTTCTGTTTTTGGCTGTTTCGGACTAGCTTTGGTTATTCGTTTTTAATTCTGTTTTAGTGAGTGAAATTAGGTTGTTAGGGGAACGTTTGGCCGGTAGAATCGTTTGATTCTGATGTCCGACGCAAAGGTTATGCGCGTAGGAAGTTTATGTCGAATTTTTGACCGAGTCAAATTATTGAATATTTTTAGTAGAATTGTGACGCGTGATGTTAGCGTTGCTGATTTTAGTGCGTAAGGCGAGTTTTGAGTGAGTTTTGGTTGAGGGGGAAACAGAGATGTGAAATTTGGGTGGCGGGCAGATTCGGTTTTTGGTGTTTTTCACTTAGGTGCGGCTTATTGTTTTAAAATCCTTCTTGATATGTTAAACTAGGTTCCTAAGGGAACGTTTAGCTTCTTGTATCGCTCGATTCCGATAACGGACGCAAAAGTTATGTGCGTCCGAAGTTTAGGCTTGTTTTCGGCCGAACTGAATTAGTGACTCGTTTGAGTTGGAATTTCATGGGTTTAGTAAAGGAATGTGATTTTTAACGTATTTAGTGAATTTTGATGCGACGATTGATGGGCGTGTGCGTCGAGTAAACTTAGGACACTAGGTAAGTAGTGCATGCATGTGTTTTGCCCAGGTGGGTCTACACCGGGGAACTTTAGAATTTATGTTATTGATTGTAGTGTGTGTGTATATTGTTTGACATACATCATGTTTTAAAAAAGGGAACGAAAATAGTTTTGAACATATTTTGATTAAGTGGTGAGACGCATGACGGTGGTATCGAGGATCCTGCTAGTGTGTGGGCCGGTGCGTAACTAACTGCGGATTCCGCTCAAGCAGTGGGCCGGCTGGGCCGTCACGCCACATGTATGTGTCGGCAGTGAGGATGATGAATAGTGGTATTGCGGATCCTGCTAGTGTGTGGGTTAGTGCAACACTAGTTGCGGATTCTGCTCGAGGAGTGAGCCGGCTGGGTTATCACAAAATATGTGTGTGTGGCAATTGTGGCTCTGTTTCTGGGGAGGCTGGGACGGGGGTGACGTGTCAGGGTGTAGCGTGGCGAGAGGTAAACACTCACCCTGATGTAGTTGCTGTGTGGTGATGCGTGTGTGTAGCTTGTGGGCCTTTACTGGCGAGTCCGGGACGATGGCGACATGTCAAGGTTCATTCTCACCCTGGTGCGACTGCACTACGTGTTACAGATGTGACAACATGAGTATGAGTATAGAGACTGCATGTGATAGGATTGTATTGTCAGCTTTTACTTTCATATCGCATTACTTATTGAGTGTTAGACTTATGTTGTGTGTTCTATGGTGTACGGGCAGATATTGTCACTGGTGAGCCCTGAGAGCCTAGTCCTGAGATGTAGGACTGTTGGTGGCGCGCGACCGAGGTACCGGAAGGTGGATTTGTTAAGGCGACCTGACTCGTGGAGATGGTAGGTGATGGCTAGACTGTTTTGGGGTATTTTCATCTATTGTGTCGGAATATATAGTTGATCGGACAAGTTTATATAGGCGTCAATTGTATAGGAGGTCATGGAGTGTTTGTGACTTTTGGTGACGCACGCGTACTCTTTACATGTAGGAGTTTGGTAATGCTCTATACTATGAATTTTCTTCATTTGATAGTTGATGGATTGTTGTAGTTTGTTTTTTTTTAAACTTTGATTTGATAGGTATTCTGTGAATTGTTGGTGAACTGTGTGTAGGTTCAGATTTTTTGGATAGCCAATTTTTAGACGTTACTCTGCCAAATTTTCGGGAGAAAGATCGGGAGTCGAGAGGGTATGTAATAGGTCGAGGTGTCCACGGTGAGATATTAAAGGAGTGAGGATGGGCGCGAGAGCGCGGCGTGACCGCATGCGCACTGGGCACGTGGCCCTGCGAGTGCGCACAGGTCATGAGGCGTCGGGTGAGGGCGTGCGTGCGGACATGCTGCACGAAGGCAGGGAGCACGCGGCACTGTGGTCGTGCGTGTGAGGCGGCGGTGTCGAGTGGGCACGCGTGGCATCGAGAAGGTGCGCGCGTGGCGGCGAAGTGGGGACGTGGACGGGCGGCGCTAGGCCAGGGTGCGCGACGCCGCTACTCGGGCGCACGGTACTATGTTGGGTAGCGCGAGGTGTGTGTTGGTCTACTTACTAGGATTTCGAGTCTTGTTGTTTTATTTTTAAAACTACTTAAATTGTCTTTTTCGCTGTATATTTTATATTGGGGATTTCGTGTTCACTTTTAGGGGCGGGAGTTGTTTTCTAATCAAGTCGAAAATTTTTATACTTACAAATGTTCTTTTGAATATGATTTGAAAATGAAAGTGGTATTAAATTAAGTAAGTTCGCGTTAAGTCTCTATATGTCTCAGTGTATGGGTTCTCGGGGCATTACAGTTATGGTATCAGAGCCACGGGGTCGACGTCGTTAAGAGGATTACTAATACCGCCAGCCGCTGCACGGGAGCACTCGACCAACTGTAAGTGTTTAGATTTAATTTTATTTTAAGACTAATGTGGGTTTGGTATATTTTAAAGTTAGAAAATTTTAGGAGAGGCGAGAGGCAGAGGTCGACCACGATGAGAAACGCATAGAGCTGTGGGCGATATAGATGATACCGTACGATAGCTTACAGAGTTAGTTCAACGCCAGTCTTAGCAGCTAGAGAGATTTATGAGCAGGGACGACTAGGGTTAATCTAGTGCCCAGAGTTCGTCTGACAGAGGGGGTGATAGGCTGCATAGACTTAGACCACCGATTTTTGACGGGTCCATCTCCAGATGCTCTAAGTTCTGAGGAGTGGATACGGAGCATGAACAGGATGATGAGTTATGCAAAGGTGGAGGAGCAGGACAAGGGGTCTAGTGCGTCATTCTATCTGGGCAAGGATGATAGCCATTAGTGGGATACTGTAGTGGCCACGAGAGACGTGGGGACCATGACCTAGGAGGAGGTCAAGTCAGTGTTCTTCGGTAAGTATTTCAGCCACTCTGTCAGGACATGAAAGATGGTGGAGTTTACACAGCTGAGGCAGACCGGCACTGTTGCTGAGTATGTCCGACAGTTCGAGGCCTCGTCGCGGTTTGCGGGGCATTTGGTGAGCCTCGACAAAAATAAGGTACACCAATTTGTACAGGGCCTGAAGCCGGATATCTATATGGGCTGTAGATTACGGGGACTCGAGGCATGACATACGAGGAGGTGGTAGAGAAGGCCCTGAATATTGAGAAGGCTCGGGCGAAGCTTCCCTAGTTATAGAGAGGTACCTAAGGAGCAGCCTCGGAGATCATTCAAGGAGTCACTGCCGCAGTCGAGTGGGGAGGGGGCATCCCTGCAGAAAGACCTGAAAAGGCCTAGTGACAGTTCCAGCAGCCAGGAAAGCACCAAGAGGCCGCAGGGGTCGGGACAGTTTCCAGTGTGACCGAAGTGTCAGAGGAGTAACTCTGGCGAGTGCAGAGTGGGCCCAATGCGGTGTTATAACTGTGATGAGGTGGGCCACATGTTTTGAGAGTGCCAGAAGCCGTGTAAGAACCGTTGTTTCAATTGCAATGAGGTGGGACACTTTGCCAACAGATGCCCGGCTGTGAGCAAGACGTCAGCGAGAGTTACACCGAGGGTCTTTGCCCTTTTTGACCCAGATGATGCTGCCCAGCCATCAGTGATTGTAGGTAACATTTTTGTTTCTGGTGTGGCAGCTTATACCTTGATTGATACGGGCGCTACTCACTCGTTTGTGTCGACAGATTTCGTTGTTAAAGCAAATTTGGAGTTCAACCCCGCCGGACAGCATTATGATGTGACCTTACCATCAAAGGAACATTTGTATTCAGAACAGGTGGTGCGGGGCAATGTGGTGTAACACCCCGTATTTTCGCGGTACCAACTTTTGGGTTGTCCGGATGATAAACGGCGGGATTCGGGTTGTAATGGAGAGTGAAACGTTTGTAAGGTTAGTTGGAGAATTATTTCGAGACTAATGGTGAGGAGAAAATTTTAAGAATCTGACCGGAGGCGATTTGCATGGCCGTTGGATTAAAAAATTAAAATGTGAGGGTGAAATAGTAATTAGTTATTATTATTTTATTTATTTTTTTATAAAATGTTAATAGAGAGGGGGAGGGATTCGCAGAAACCCTCTCCCATTCTTTGTTATTTTCTCCCCCACCGCGCGTTTCTCCTTTCGGCTTCTCTCCTCCCCGTGAACGTTCAACTTGCGATTGCTTGCGGTTTTCTCCTCCATTTCAATAGTTCAAGTAAGTTTAAGTAGTTTATGGTTCAATGTTGGTTTAGTGTTGAAGTTGAGGAGACATTTGATGGATATGAGATTTCGTGTTTTAGGGTTAGAGTGTTTATTAAGTGTAATATTGATTGTTGTGGGTTATTGAGGACAAATACGAAGAAATGGTGAGGAAGTGAGCGAGAAACTGAGAACGTAGAAATTTTAAGCCCTAGAGTGGAACTACTTTTGAATTTTCGAGCTAGCTATGAACGTTCGTTTTAGAAACCCTTTCTGGTATGTTAAACTAGGTCATGATTGTAGCGTTTGACCACTGCAATCATGTGATTCCGATAACCGACGCAAAAGTTATGCGCGTCGAAAGTTAGGTTGATTTTGGAGCTGAATAGGTTAGTGAGCGATTTTGGTGAGTTCGTGAAGTGTTGAGCTAGTGTGGTGATTTTAGTGCACAAGTAGAATAGTTGGATGAATATTGACGGAAAAACTGATTTTGTTGTAGGTTGAGCAAGTTTCGGGTAAAACGAACACCATGAAAAGTTAGGACGCCAGGTAAGTAGTGTGTGCATGTAATTTGCCAAGGTGGGCCTACACCGAGGAATGTTAGGTTTGTTTTGTTTGATTGTGATGTGCGTGTGTATTGTTTGACATGCATCATGTTTTTGAAACGGAAACAAAAATGAATTTGAGCATGGTTTTATGTGCGAGTGTGAAGTGCGAGGTGTGGTGGTGAGAATGATGTGTGTGTGCGCAGCTAGGCCCCATTGCTGGAGAAACCAGGACAGTGGCGACGTGGGAGGGTGTGGTGTGGCGAGTGCGTCAAGCCTCACCTTGGGATGGCTGTTGCGGAGTGCGTGTAGTGGTGTGCAACTATGGCATCGTTACTGGAGGAACCGAGACGATGGCGACGTGTCAGGGGATGGTGTGGCGAATGCGTACAACTTCACACTGGAATGGTTGTGGTGTGTAGAGTGATGCGTGAGTACGGTTTGAGGGCCTCGTTGCTGGAAAAATCAGGAAGATTGTGACGTACCAGGGTGTGAGGTGGCGAGAGAGTCCAACCTCCCCATGGTGCGGCCGTACCACATGGCACCGATTGTGACAACATGAGTGAGAATGTAGAGACTGGATGTGATAGGATTGCATTGTCGGTTTATGCTTCATATTGCACTGCTTACTGAGTATTAGGCTTATGTTGTCTGTTCCGTGGTGTAGGCGCAGAGTTTCCAGCTGATGAGTTGCCAGAGCCTAGACAGGACGAGTAGGCAATTGGCGGCGTACTACCATGTGCCGGTAGGTGGAGTTTGTCGTGGCGGCACGACCCGTGAAGCCGGGAGGTAGGTTTCTAGGAGTAGCGCTTTTAGTAAGGTCTATGTCGAGTGTATAGTTTTTGAGGCATAGATGGGTGTGGGTGTTGATACTCGGGATTGATGTATAGGTACATGTTGAACTATTTGAAAGAGTTTAAATGAAAGATTCAGGTTTTCAACCGGTAGTTTCAATTCGGGGAAGTTTTCGTGTGCGTTTCTTTTAGAGCTGCTGTTATTTTTAGGATGCTGGTGTAAAGTGTCAACCGAAGTCCATAGGTGTCGACCGGTCAGTGTAAATAGGAAGGTGAGTGTTGACCGATGGATTCGAACGGTGCGAGCAGAGGGAAATGAGATGTCGACCGGCGACCATGGGTGTCGACTGGTTAGCGTAAAGATTAGTGAGAATGTCAGCTGCAGGGGTCGACCTGCGCGGGCAGAGAGAATCAAAGTGTCGACTTATGAAAGCAGGTGTTGACCACTCTCTGAGTTGAACGTGGAAGTGTCGACCGGTGATTCCTAGTGTCGACCGACAAGAAGACCAGAGGGAAATGCGGTGTCAACCGGGGTTCGCCAGTGTCGACCGATGGAAAACCCAAGACGACCCAGGTGTCGACCGGCGTTTGCAAGTGTCGACTGGTTTCTAATTTTTTTTTGTCTTAAAGGGTGAAGTTTATTTAAAACGATTTTAAATGAGTTTTTTCCCTGCGACTTTCTTAAATATTTTTTGAAGACGTCGTCTTGAGTCGAATAACCAAAAGTTTTAAATTTTATATGAATTTTCTTGGGCTGAGAAGCGAGTGTACAGTTGGCGACCCGGGTCCGGGGAGGACAGAGGGGTGTTAAAGATGTGGTATCGGAGCAGTGGACGTACCGGAAACGAGTAGGTTTTCGGGGCGTTACATGTGGTGACTGTGGGGAAAAAGCAGTTGTATGCCGAACTAGTCATACTTTATATGAGCTGCTATGAGGTGATCTTGGGAATGGACTGGCTGTTCAAAAATCATGCCAAGATTGACAGCAGGACCAGAGAGATTCATTTTCAGCCCCCGGGCAGGGAAAGTTACACCTTCAAAGCAAGTAAAGGTATTTCAGGATTTCCGCTATCTTTTCTTGGCACACTCCGCGGTTGTTGAACAAGGGTTGTCAGGGATTTCTAGCAAGTGTCGGGGATGCACAGTCACAGGATGATACTCGGTTACAGGATATCCTTATTGTGCAGGAGTTCCCTGAGGTGTTTCGTGATGATTTGCCAGGGCTGCCCCCTGACAGGGAGATTGAATTCGAGATAGATGTTTTCCCAGGTGCCGAGCCAGCGTGCAAGAACCTGTACAGGTTAGCACATATCGAACTTAAGAAGCTGAAGGCTCAGTTGGAAGAACTGACGGATAAGGGCTTTATACGCCCTAGGTTTTCACCTTGGGGGGCGCCCGTTCTATTCGTCAAAAAGAAGGACGGATCCCTACGTATGTGTATTGACTATCAGGAGCTGAATAAGTTGACGGTGAATAACAAGTATCCATTGCCAAGGATTGACGATTTGTTTGATCCGTTATAGGGTGCTTGAGTGTTTTCTAAGATTGACCTGAGATCCGGCTATCATCAGTTGAAGGTAAAGGGAGAGGATGTACCGAAGACGGCCTTCAGGACGAGGTACGAACATTTTGAGTTCCTAGTTATGTCCTTTGGATTGACGAATGCCCCAGCAGCGTTTATAAATCTGATGGACCGAGTGTTCAGTGAGTACCTGGACAAATTTGTGATCGTGTTTATCAACGACATTCTGATTTACTCGCGGAGTGAGGAGGAGCACAGAGAGCATTTGAGGATCGTATTGACAATTCTTACCCAGCATCAGCTATATGCTAAGTTTTATAAGTGTGAGTTTTGGATGGACATGATCCACTTCTTGGGACACATTATTTCCTCTGAGGGTATTTCAGTTGATCCGGTGAAAGTTCAGGCTATAAAGGAGTGGCCGCGACCAACCAGTGCTAGTGAGATACGCAATTTTCTGGGGTTGGCTAGATATTATCCGAGATTCATTTAGGGGTTCTCCAAGATTTCAGCTCCTTTGACTCGGCTGACCCTAAAGAATATAAAATACGAATGGACTGACAAGTGTGAGGACAACTTTCAGATATTGAAGCAGAGGTTGCCTACATCTTCTATACTGACGCTGCCTGTGGAAGGACAGAAGTTCTGCATTTATTGTGACGCCTGTAGGATTGGTTTGAGGTGTAATTTTATGCAGAGTGGAAGAGTTATTGCCTATGCCTCTAGGCAGTTAAAGACTTATGAACAGAATTATCCCACTCACAATTTGGAGCTGGCGGCTGTTGTATTTGCACTCAAGATTTGGAGGCATTACCTTTATGGGCAGCAGTGTGAGATTTTCTCAAATCACCAGAGTCTGAGATACATTTTCACGCAGAAGGAGCTGAATTTGAGATAGAGGAGATGACTCGAGCTAGTCAAGAATTACGATGTGGAGATCAAATACCACCCGGAAAAGACAAATATGGTGGCAGACGCCTTGAGTCGGGTGACAGCTTCGACTTCTGCCATGACTTCGATAGGGCCTATTGAGTTGATGACATAGATGCAGAGTTTAGGCTTTGCGGTAGTTTTTGATATGGTAGCCACTCTTTCAGCCTTGTCGTTGATGCCGACCATTCTGTACAGGATTAGGTAGGCCCAAGAGACTGACTCGGAGTGTAACGAGCTGAATGTGAGTATGGAGGCCAGTCCTAGTTCTAAGCTCAGTTATTCGGAAGAGGGAATTTTGAAGTTTTGAGATAGGTGGTACGTGCCGAAGGATGAGTAGCTGAGGAAGAAGATATTATCAGAAGCTCATTCATCTTCCTTCTCTGTGCATCCCGGAAGCACTAAGATGTACAGGGATTTGAAGCAGCACTATTGGTGGCCTAACATGAAGCGAGCGGTGGCCGAGTATGTTGAAACCTGCATGGTCTGCCAGCAAGTGAAAGCGGAACATCAGCTACCGTCTGGGATGCTCCAACCATTGCCAATACCGGAGTGGAAGTAGGAGCGGATCACTATAGATTTTGTGGTCGAACTACCGAGTACTGCCAAGGGCCATGATGCTATATGTGTAATTGTAGATAGGTTGACGAAGTCGTTTCACTTTTTGCCTGTGAGGATGACTTATACCATGGATCAGTTTGCCCAGTTATATATCCAGGATATAGTTAGGTTTCATGGGATCCCAGTGTCGATTGTTTCAGATCGAGACCCCAGATTTACATCCAAGTTTTGGAGGAGCCTACATAAGGCCATGGGCACCAGGTTAGATTTCAGACCGACCTATCATCCTCAGACCAACGGACAGTCAGAGCGGACTATACAGGTTCTGGAGGATATGCTCAGGGTCTGTGTGTTAGAGTTCCGGGCAACTTGGAGTAAGTTATTGCCGTTGGTGGAATTCTCGTATAATAGCAACTACCAGTCTACCATTGGTATGACACCGTACGAGGCTCTCTACGGGAGGAAGTACAGGTTGCCATTGTATTGGGATGAGGTTGGAGAGGCCTAATTGATAGGTCCCGAGATCTTACACCAAACTGTCAACAAGATCGCTGTGATACGGAAGAGGATTGAAGCGGCTCAGAGTCGACAGAAGAGTTATGCAAATCAGAGGCGTCGGGAGTTAGAGTTTAGTGAAGGTGACGAGGTAATTCTTAATATCTCGCCACTCAAGAGAGTGGTTAGGTTCGGAAAGCTCAACCCTTGAATTGTGGGGCCATTCCCGATTGTCAAGAGAATTGGGAGAACTGCGTACCAGCTCCAGTTGCCTTCGTCGATGGATGCCATCCATGATGTTTTCCATGTCTCGATGCTGAGGAAGTGTATGCGCAATCTCTATCAGGTAGTGCCACAACAGGATATAGAGATACAACCGACGTTGTACTACGAGGAGAAGCCAGTGAGGATCTTGAGGTCTGCTGTGAAAGTACTGTGCAACAAAGAGATCCCTTTGGTCAAGGTATTGTGGCGCAATCATGGCGTGGAGGAGACCACCTAGGAGCAACGACAGGACATGGAGCAACAGTATACTGTACTATTTGGTACGTAAATTTTGAGGACAAAATTCTTATAAGGTAGGGGGGGGGGATGTAATAACCCGAGAAATTTTGAATATTAAATTTAATTTCTAAAATTTTAATTAAGTCTCCGTTGGAATTTTCGGGAAGCTTTTGGCGGGAAATTTAATTTTCGAACCTCGGGATTTAAATCGTAGAACTATTATGAAATTTTTAAAGTCGTAAGGACGCGAATTTAACAAAAATGCAGACGATTAAAACATGTGAGGGCATTTTGGTCAATTTTAATTATTGAAATTAAGTTTTAAAAAAAAAAATTTATGAAAAAAATCGAATGGCTTCACGAAGAAGCCACTCGGTTTTCTCATCTGTTGGCGAGCGCCCGAGAGAGAGCGACCGTGTGAGGCGAGAGAAGTCGGGAGAGGGTGATCGGCCGGGGAACGACGAAAGAGAGAGACGCAGTGTTCGGGTTTCTCCGGTGAGCTAAGGCGATGTGCGGCTCGGTGTTTCCCGTGCTGAAGATTGAAGGTAAATCGCCCTCCTTTATTTCAGTTTTTGCCAGCCAATTGGGGAGTTGGGTTGCTTCCGAACTCTCGCTTTGTTGAGTCTGATTCTTGGTATGTTTAAAGACTATAGTGTTCCTGCTGGGAGCTCGGCATTTCCGCGCCAAACCCAACCAAAGAATGGTTGGGGATGTCCCCTGCTCCTTCGCTGTTTTGGTGGCCGAGGGTGTAGTGTTGCCTGTGTTCCGGCCTCGGCTAGTTGTTCCAAATGTGGAGGGATTAGCAGCGGGGGAAAGGGGTGATCATCGGTGGGTTATTGTGTTTTGGTTTTGAGAAGAAAACCGTGAAAGATTGTGCTGCCATTCGAACTTTCTGAGTGAGAAGCTTTAAATTGTTGTTAGTTTGTGCATAATGGATTGGAATGTTGCTGTTTTGTGAAGAAATTTTTGGAAATCGGGTTGAAGTTGAAATTCAGATTTTTTTGTGTAAAAACAGGTTCTATTTTTGACCATTTTGGCCTAGCTTCGGTTATTCATTTTAAATTCTGTTTTAGTGGGTGAAATTAGGTTGTTAGAGGAACGTTTGGCCTCTCGAATCGTTCGATTCTGATGTCCGACGCAATGGTTATGCATGTCGGAAGTTTATATCAAATTTTGGACGGAGTCAAATTATTGAGCGTTTTAGTAGAATTGTGACGGGTGATGTTAGCGTTGCTGATTTTAGTGCGTAAGGCGAGTTTTGAGTGAGTTATGGTTGAGGGAGAAACGGAGATGTGAAATTTGGGTGAAGGGCAGATTCATTTTTTTGTGTCTTTCACCTAGCTGCGGCTTACCGTTTTAAAATCCGTCTTAGTATGTTAACCTAGGTTCCTAAGGGAACGTTTAGCCTTTAGAATCGCTCGATTCCGATAACGGAGGCAAAAGTTATCCAAAGTTTAATCTGGTTTTCGGTCGAACCGAATTAGTGACTCGTTTTAGTTGGTATTTCATGGTTTTAGTTAAGAAATGTGATTTTTAGTTTATTTAGTAAATTTTGATTTGAAGATTAATGGGCGATTGTTATGTTTTAGGTTGAGGCGTTTTAGCAAAGCTATGCGTCGAGTAAGCTTAGGATGTCAGGTAAGTAGTGCATGCATATGTTTTGCCCAAGTGGGCTACACCGTGGAACTTTAATGTTATTGATTGTGGTGTGTGTGTGTATTGTTTGACATGCATCATGTTTTAAAAAGGGGAACGAAAATGATTTTGAACATATTTTTAGTAAATGGTGAGACGCGTGGTGGTGGTACTGCGAATACTGCTAGTGTGTGGGCCGGTGCGTAACCAACCGCAGATTCCGCTCGAGGAGTGGGTCGGCTGGGCCTTCATGAGGCATGTATGTGTCGGCGGTGAGGATAAGGGACAGCGGTACCGCAGATTCTGCTAGTGTGTGGGCCGGTGCAACACCAGTCGCAGATTCTGCTCGAGCAGTGGGCAGGCTGGGCTGTCGCAAAATATGTGTGTGTGGCAACTGTGGCCCCGTTGCTGGGGAGGATGGGACGGGGGCGACGTGTCAGAGTGTAGCGTGGCGCGAGTTACACCATCACCCTAATGTGGTTGCTGTGTGGTGATGCATGTGTGTAGCTTGTGGGTCTCGTTGTTGGGGAGTCCGGGACGGTGGCGACGTGTTAGGGTGAAGGGTGGCGCGAGGTTCCTCCTTACCCTAGTACGGCTACACTACGTGTCACAGATGTGACAACATGAGTGTGAGTGTAGACATTGCATGTTATCGGCTTTTACTTTCATATCGCATTACTTACTGAGCATTAAGCTTATGTTGTGTGTTATATGGTGTAGATGCAGATATTGTCACTGGTGAGCCCCGAGAACCTAGTCTTGAGGTGTAGAACGGTTGGTGGCGCGCGACCGAGGCACCGGATGGTGGATTTGTTAGGGCGACCCGACCCGTGGAGATGGTAGGTGATGGCTAGACTGTTTTCGGGTATTTTCTTCTGTTGTGTCGGGCTATATAGTTGATCGGACGAATTTGTATAGGCGTCAATTATATAGGAGTTCATGGAGTGTTTGTGACTTTTGGTGACGCACGCGTACTCTTTACATGTAGGAGTTTGATAATGCTCTATATTGTGGATTTTATTAATTTGATAGTTGATGGATTGTTGTAGTTTGCTTCTTTTTAAAACTCTGATTTGGTGGGGATCTCTGGATAGGTATTCTGGGAAGTTTTGGTGAATTGTGTGCGAGTTCGGATTTTTGGGATAGCTGCTTTTTAGACGTTACTCTGCCAAATTTTCGGGAGAAAGATTGAGAGTCAATAGGGTATGGAATAGGTCGGGGTGTGCACGGTGATATACGAGAGGAGTGAGGATGGGCGCGGGAGCGTGGCGTGACCGCAGGCGCGTAGGGCACGCGGCCCTGCGAGTGCGCACGGGTCGTCCGGCATCAGGTGAGGGCATGTGTACGGACGTGCTACACGGAGGCAAGGTGCGTGGGGCACGCGGTACTGCGGGCGTGCGTGTGACGCGGCAGTGTCGAGTGGGCGCGTGCGGCGCCGAGAGGGTGCGCACGGGGCGCTGAAGTGGGGATGTGGAGGCGCGGCGCCAAGCCAGGGCAGCGGCGCCGCTACTCGGGCGCGCAGCACTGTGTTGGGTAGCGCGAGGCATGTGTTGGTCTCCTTTATAGGATTTTGAATCTTGTCGTTTTATTTATAAAACTACTTAAATTGTCTTTTCCACTACGTATTTTATATTGAGGATTTCGTGTTCCCTATTCGGGGTGCGAGTTGTTTTCGAATCAAGTCGAAAATTTTTATACTTACAAATGTTATTTTGAATATAATTTGAAAATGAAAGTGGTATTAAATTAAGTGAGTTCGCGTCAAGTCTCTGTATGTCATAGTGTGTAGACCTTGTGAGCGCACTGGGAACGTGTGGGCTCTCGGAGCGTTATATCTACCTTTGAAAATAAAAGAAGCCTCACTAAGTTCATTCAGCATGTCCTCCAACCTTGGAATGAGAAATCAATACTTGATAGCAATTTGAGTGATGACTCCACTATCAACACACATACACATAGAGCCATCATTCTTTGGGATAAGTAGAGTAGGGATGGCACGAAGACTTAGTGACTCATGGATGCATCCCTTTTTTAGCAATTCTTCGACTTGATTTTGTAATTCCCTTGTTTCCTCTGAGTTCATCCGATAAACGGGATGATTTGGAACACCACCCCTGGTTGGAGATCTATTTGGTGCTCAATAGCACGACGGGGAGACAACTCTTATGGTAATTCCTCTAGGAAAATATCTCTAAATTTATTAAGAATGACTTTTACGGGTTAAGGTATTTCTCCTAATTCTTTTATTCTGTCCCGAAATAACAAAAGTATAATTGGTACCCCTTTAAGAATAGACTTCTTCAATCCGTTCTTAGATAATAAGAGACTAGTCTTGTCTTCTCTTTTTCTTTGTGCCTCCTCTTCTTGTAAGACTTGCTCAGGTGTCAAAACTTGGTCATCCCACCAAAAGTGAATGGATAACAATTTGTGCAGCCATGGTGAGAAACTTGTCGATTGAATTGCCATGGTCTCCCCAATAATAAATGGCCTACATTCATGGGAACCACATCACACATAACTTTATCTTTATAGCCTCCTAGGGAAAATTCCACATAAACTCGCTTGGTCATCTTGATCATACCTTGTTTATTCAACCACTTTAGCTTGTATGGGCTAGGGTGAATGGTTGTTTGTAGCCTAAGTTTGTCTACTAATTCCTCGAATGCAACATTAGTCTAACTACCACCATCTATAATGAGAGAACACAATTTTTCATTAATAAAACAATGACTATGAAAAATATTTTCTCGTTGGTTGCATTCTTCATGGGCCTTTGCCATGAGAGTTCTCCTTATGAACAACAAAGAGTCATCTGATGTATGCATCCCCACATTTTGATCTTCTTTGCTTTGGCTAGTAGCGGCGCTAGTCGTTATCGACATTGAATCAACAGATTATGACCCCAAGAAAGATGTAGTGCTATGATACCAAATGACACAGGCTAAATCGAAAACCAAGGCTGGTTTGAGAAAGTGCAAATAAGAGGGGAACCTTTTCGGCTTTGTCTACAATTGATGAGGAGAGCTCCAGCGAGGTAGGGTGTGAGCTTGTACAATCTTCTGTCAGTCTTTACCCTTAACTGATATGGTAAAAAGGAATGCACCGAATAAAAATCTTCAATGATCTTACAAGTTGTACAAGTTGAAAATAATTTAACCATAAACAGTTGGATATGACTCACTGGGTATCAATGGGTTAGAGCAATGGAAAGAAGCTCGATTTTTGGGAACAAAGTTAAACATTTTCTATAATTCAAATCTAATCTCCCAACAATAGAGACTTTGAGGGTTTTTATACCACTCTTAAAACAAACCTAGGATAAACTAATGCATAAGGAATAATAAAAGAATATGAGGATAAAACATGCATTAAGAAGAGAATTCGGTTATCTTCATGTTGTTGCGCGAATGGTGTGCGAGGAGTGCTCTATTGATGCGCGCATGCCAACTAACCTTATCAACTTCAAATCTTCTAGTTTGCACTCCAAATCTTTGAAGTTGCTATCTAAATCCTTGAGCTGTTCAGTTGGTTAGGCTCCTCCTAATCCTTTGAATGTCATCCAAATCTTGAGTTGTTGAGTTGGTTAGGCTCCTTGGAAGATTACCTACATACCCTCCTATGCTTGTAAATATGCAAAGTTCGCAAAACTAATAAATATTAAGAGATATGTTACATTATTTTGTTAAAGGAAGACAAATTTTCTCTTCATGTGATGTTGTAACCATAGATTGTTCCCACCTCAATGTGTGGTATGCTTGTTCCTTGTGTTGAAGGCTTGGATTAAGCTCCTCATGGGTTTTGAAGTAGTCTTCTATAGAATGAATGAGTAGGTTAAGGAACTTCTTTGATTAGGCCTTAGTGATTGGACCTTGGGGCATATTAGATGTGAGTCTCGGATTGGGGAATGTCTTTATCCCGGTTCGGTTCTTGACCTCAGTTTAAGGTGGGTTCAGGTGTGTTTCCATTCCCAGTTTTCATTTTTTTTACTAAGTTTTAGAAAGAAAATTAATTAGATTAAAGTAGTCCTAGGGTATTAGGAAAAAGGTAATGCATCTAACAAAAATTTTAATAGGCAATGATATGGAAACAACTTTTCGAACAAAGTAAAAACTAAGAAATTAGCAAATACTAAGGAAAACTTAAACTAACCAATTCATACATGCTTTCATTTTATGATTTAGTGTGCATGATGCATATCCAATTTAACATTCAGCAAAAATAGTCTAAAACGACTTGATTTGATGCTAATAACTTTCGGTTAGACATGCAATTTAGAATGGGTGTTACCATACAACAAAAATGGCAAAGCTTTTTAGGATTCGTACTTTGAACTTTTCTGGTTCCCTAAAAACAACAATATTCCAACTACCACTCCATTTTAAGCAACAAATAACACATGATTCAGGTTGTTAACACTTTAACTTAGGTTTAAGTGAGGTTACACATGTGCTATAGTGTTCAAACAGCAAACAAAAGACTAATAGCACCAAAAAATAGAAAAAATAGCAAAGTTCTTTCTAATGAGTAGCAACATGTATAACCGATTTAGGAAATGAGTTACAGCAACAAAAATGGTGACATTTGAATGTTATACCTTCATGCTAAGATCCTTAAAAACTAAAAGAAGATGCTGGAATTAATTTAAGTCAAGAAATTTTGGAATAAAACACAAAAACAGCAAGCACAAAACATAAACTAAATAGATGATATTGCTAACTCAGTTTTATAAAAATGGGTGCAACCATCAAAATGGGTTCGGAAAACCAAACAAATGGATTTCTAGTTCACCAAGGGAGCTTTCCTTGTTCCGATACCAAATGTTATGGTCTATCTCTGCAATGGTCACTAGAACACAATGAAAAGATCGTTAGCCTTCTTGATGTTCGGCCAAGCCGAGGAGACTTCAAATGGTAGCCAAAGTTGAACAAGCAAAAGAGCTTTAAATGGAACAAACATTTATATGGTGTTTGCGAGGTGTGTGACTATGAAAGATGTGGTCCAAATAGCTTATGGAAAAGGAAATGTGCAATAAAACCTCAAGTCAGTCGATAAGCAATATTTTATGGCTTTTGGCAAAACATTCTTTCCAAGGAAAGAATCTCAACTTATAGTAACTAGTTTTTCCACTCCCTACTTATTTCAAACTCTCAAAAGAGTGGAGAGGGAGTTAGAAAGATGAGAAGCAACCGTGCGTGAAGGAAATGGAGGTGTAACTCCTTTGGTTTAGTGACCAAAACTTACCTTGGTAGTTTCTTCCTCCATGTGGTTTTCTCCTTAGGAAAAGAGGCTCACTTCGTTTCATCAGCAACAAAAAACAAACACCAATAATCATGCTTATATATACCTAAGAGTGGCTGGAGATTCGGTTAAGTTTCGGTTCTTAAAGAGCCGTTGGAAAATGAGCTTCAAGGTGGTCTTCATGCTTCCTTAGATGGCCGAGATTTGGTTGCTCCATTTGATCCAAGGATTGAGGGCAGCCATGTCACCAATCCATGTCCTTGATTAGAAGAGAAAATTCAACAAAACATCTTCATTTGGCAGCACATGGTTCAACCAAAAGGAGTAATTTCCCTAACTTCAAAATTGGCGTCAAAATGGGAGAGTTTCTTCATGGCCGAAGCTTCTTCCGTGCATTCCATGCATGTGTGACTTGAAAAAACTCCAAACCATAATCTAACATATCATACATCTAAACATAATGCCAAAATATGCATATTAGGAGGATGCTGTGGAAAAGATTGGTAAGTAAAAACATCAAATAAAACAGCAAGAACACATGGATATTTAGCAAGCAGTAAACAGTTTCTAAGCAATGAGAAGAACCCAAAATGTAACATCAAATACATCAAATAAAACTTGCTTAAATGAACAAACGAATATGAGTCTTGAAACTGAAAGTGTGCTCGGTGACCGGTTTTACTCGAGAGCACCTTAAATCACCTCACGAAAGTTGGCATGAACATTGTCTTATTTGTGAAGCATAAAACCTTTAAAAAATCATGAGAAGATAAGAAAAGAAATGGAAGTTGGTAGAACAACCCTCGGCTAACCGAAGTAGCCAAAATAGTGCTCTCAGTTTGAGCTTCTTTCCAAGGAAAGATGCTTAAGCTTTGGGGATGGTTTTAACCACTTTGTTCTTAGTTCACACTCTAAAAAGAGTGGACAAAAAGATGGAATGAGAGCTTATTAAGCAACCTTGAACTTGTGAGCAATGGAGGCTCTACCTCCCACGGTTATGTGACACGAGACACTTGCCTTTGAAGCTTCAACTTCTTGAGGTTTTCCTTAAAGAAAACATGAGCTATTCTCATTGATTCAATAACCATTTACATACACTAATAGTCATATATTTATAGACCTAAATGGCTTAGTGTTTGAATTGTTATTGGTTGCTCAAAGAGCTGTTGGAGTGGAGGATTATTCTGTTTGTGCTTTCTTCTTGAATGGCCGAGATGATGCTTGCTTTTTGGATCAAATGGCTAGAAGGAATGCCAAGTCAATTATCCTTGAAGCTTCAGCCAAGTGTTCCTCCATTAGACAAGACAAAAATTAACTCCAATTTAGTAGTCCCCCCTTGTTGTGCCCCATAGGCCCATCACACTGTCCCAAACTAGATGCCATAATTTAACTTACCAATGTTATTACAAACTTGTCTTTTTTGCAAGTAATGGTTCGTGTGAAGACTTGGAGGACACATTACGAGACTTGAAGTGGGAGATCAAAGTTATAGATATAGACCAACCAAAGCACCTTGTCACGTGGAAGATCAAGGGAGGCGACCAAGAGGCTCACATGGAAATTTGTCTTCCCCAACTATGAAACTTGTATTTTTTTTTATTTCAAACTTATTTGGGTAAACATTGGCCTTCTTGTTAAACTTTACATGCATGTTAGGCATTTATGACTAGATGTATGGTAGGATAGAGGTGGTATGGTTTTGAGTTTAGCCCTTGAAGATTTGAAGACATGGCTTGCATGGAAGCCCAAATGGTGGCCCAAGATGAAGCCTCACATTATCAAACCCTAGCCAACCACCATTAGGCCTATAAATCATGCTAATTAGTCCTTGTAACTTTTTGGCATTTGAATGAGCATCTACGGATTTCCTTCAACATTGAAGAAGCTTGAAGCAAGAAGCACCAAGGTAAGGCTTGGTTAGTTTTCAACGGCGGGGTTGCGCCCCCAAAACTCCTTTCAAGCTTGGTAGCTTGCTAGGATTTACTTATGCACCTCCTTCTTCATTCTCTTGAGAGTTAAAAACAGCAAGGAGTGGACCAAAATCGTGTCTTAGAATTGTGTTCTCTTCCTCGGAAGAAACTTTTGCCAAAAGCTTCAAAATATTGCTGATGGCCGATTCAAGGAAAGTTTGTACAATTTCTTTTCTACAACAAATCTGTACCACGCCTTCCACCATCACACACCTCACTCACTACACTAATCTCACCTAAAATTCCATTTCATTCTAATAACTTTTGGTTGTTCATTTGATCCATCATTTGGCTTTTCTCGGTTAGCCGATTTCCAAGGAGCAACGTCAAACTCTTCGTTTTGGAGTTTGTTTTACAAGCAAGGATCAGAACACCCCTACTTTGGTACGCTCCCTCTTTGGCCTTCTTGGCACGTGGCCGAGTGTAAGGTGGTACCCTCCTCCTTTATTTCTTCTTTGTTAATCCAAATTCAAGCCACCGCTACCCCTAACATATATCTAATCCTAACCATTCAACCTAATTGATGCATGCAATTATAAAGCTAATGTTTGCCAATTACAAAAAAGGCTATAATTTGCTAACAAAAATATATAAAAAGTGATTACATGGTTTTGACCAAGGGAAGACAAATTTCCTCTTCATTGACTATGGTCCGTGCTTTCCAAGTGATGATGTGCAAGGTTTGAGCTTTGTCTTGATTGTTAGTCTCCCAATCCAATCCTTCAAATATATATATACTTGCAAAAGAAATGAGCTTGTTAGTAATTAGATTAGGTAAAGTTTGAACCTTTGTTAGAGATTGTGTAACGGGCCTCTGAAGAATATCAATTTCTTTGTACAGTCAGTAATTTCTTGCTCGAGAAGACAAATTTTCATGTGAGCTTCTTGATCTTCCATCTTTGTACAGTGTGTTCCAAGCCTTCACAGAATTCATCTTCTACAAAAGAGAAAAGTGTGTGAGAACATAAGTTAGATAAAATGTGTGCTCGGGCTTGGGATTGTATGACGGGCCCATATCGATCAGAGTAGTAATCTGAGCTCCGATGACCTTCACCAATTAGTCATAACTTGATCCACAACGATTTGGCTTCTTATATTTGAAAGGCCTTTTGTCCACTTGTGAAGTTAGTTGCAGTTAAAATTTGAGCTCAAAAGCTCAAGGGAACAGCAAGTTGTTGCTGTTTAAAATTGTTATACATTTCCAGCAAAATAGTAAGTCTGATTTTTAATGTGATTTGAAGTTCCCTCCATTTTAAGGCATGCCATTTGTTATCATATGATGCGAAATGGGTTTTGTAAATCACATGTGGAAGCACAAATAAGAACATAATGTTTGGTGCCCAGAATAAAAGACAGCGAAAAACAAAACAAAATGAGATGGAAAATTGAAGACGTCATACCTGTGTTATGGTCTAGCCCTACAATGGTCACTAGAACACAATGAAAAGATCGTTAACTCTCTTGGTGCTCGACCAACCAAAGGAGACCTCAAATAGTAGCTGAAGTTGAACAAGCAAAAGAGCTTTAAATGGAACAAAAATTTATGTGGTGCTTGTGTTGTGAGTGGGTGGTGTGACTATGGAAGATGTGGTCCAAATAGCTTTAGGAAAAGAAAATGTGCAATAAAATCTCAAGTCAGCTGATAAGCAATGTTTAATTGCTTTTGACAAAACATTCTTTCCAAGGAAAGAATCTTGACTTGGAGGAACTAGTTTGGCCACTTCTTACTTGTTTACAACTATCAAAAGAGGGGAGAGGGAAGGTGGAAAGATGACATCCTTGGAAGTAACCGTGCTTGAAGGAAATGGAGGTGTAACTCCTTCGATTTAGCAACATAAACTTACCTTGGTAGCTTCTTGCTCTATGCGATTTTCTCCTTAAGAAAAGAGGCTCACTTTATTTCATCAACAACAAAATACAAACACTAATAACCTAATACAAACACCAAAACCTACATTAATCCATTTGAATCCATAAAACCTAGTCTTTAACTCGGTAAGAAGAATGCATTTCTTAGAGAGTGCATCGGTGACTACATTATTCTCTCCTCCAAATATTTTAGAGTGTATGGAAACCTTTCCAAGAACTTCACCCACTTTGCATGCCTCTTGTTCAACTTGTGCTGACTCTTGTTATGCCTTAATGCTTGATGGTCAATGTTGATAACAGACTCTCTTGACAAGAGGTAGTGTTGCCAATGCTCTAATGTTTGTATAACAGCATAAAATCCTTTATCATAAGTGGAATAATTAAGCACGACTCCTTTCAACTTCTCACTAAAATATGCAATGAGTTTCCCATCTTGCATGAGTATAGCTCCAATGGCGACTTCAGAAGGATCACTCTTGACTTCAAATACCTTATTAAAGTCAAGGAGTACAAGTATATAAGAGTAACATAACTTGTACTTAATTAGCTCAAAGCTTTTTTGGCAAGTTCGGGTATAAGTTATCTTTTTCCCTTTCTTGGTGCAATAGGTAAGTGGTGCAACTATTATGAAGTCCTTGATAAACCTCATATAAAATAAGGCTAGTTGTAACGCCCGAATTTTGAAATCTCCAATTTACAAACTCTAATTTGAAACCCTAGAAATTTTTTCCAAAATTTGATTTAAAATTGAGCGTTAAATTTTCAACTTTAAAAAAAATATTTTTAAAATCTTGAATAAAAACCATTAATTGCACGGAAACTATAATTAAAACATTAATTAAACTTATTAGAAATATATGCAAAATAATAAATATTTCATAAAAATATAAATAATAAAATTTAACATAATTTATTCGGAGTTAAAATAAAAATTGAAATACTTTTAAAAACTGAAACATAATATTTTAAATTTCTTTTTGTGAAAAATTAATATCTTCTTCTGTATGTTCGTTTGTCACTGGGAGATTCTCGATCGCAGCTAGTTCTTTCTCAGATAAAAAATTACCTACATCACAAAATTATTCAAAATATGAAAATTAACTTAACAACCAAAAATACATTCAAGGGTCAAAAATTAACATTTACTTTTATCAAATTCTGATTACAGAACTAGTTGCTACTCATTTTCTAACCTTATACTCAGCCATCTCATTGTCGTTCAGGCTTTGTCAACTTACTTTCGGTCAATCTCACCATCTCATTATCGTTCCAGCTTTTGCTATCATGTCAGTACCATTAATGTTCAAGCTCAATATCTCATTGTCGTTCAGGCTTTTGCTATACATATTTTTCGTCAATTCCATCATTTTCATGTACATGCAATATGTCCTATCAATTTTATCTTTATACTATTATAAGTCAATGTCTAAACATTCGTGTTCAAATATCAACTCGTGTAATACAATGTTACAAGAAACTAATATAATATCTTGTGATGTAAGGCCATAACCAAAACATGAGAAAACTGTATTTTTACTTACAATGATTCCAAACGGTATGGTTATCAAGATTCGTTTACCATTCCAAATAATATCCTGCTCAAATAAAATCTTTGATATTAAATTCCTAATTAATAAATCCAATTTCAAAGAAATTTGAGTAGAAATTCCTTATGTTGTACTCTTACGTCAGATCGGGTTGGTTGGATCGATTCAGATGGCTTCTGGGATTTTTCGTACCTAATTTGAATGTCGATATTAGAATTCTATTTAATAAATTCCAACTTTAAAAGAATTTGGACAAAAATCCTTACAGGTTTAATCTTTGGATCAGTTCGATCTGATTCAGGCTGAAATTTGGTTTGGGTCTGGTTCGAGTGAACAGTGCCGGTTCAAGTGAATAGTATTGGTTTGGTCAACTGGGACAGTTCGGTTTGACTTAGGTGAACTAGTTCAGTTTTCTTAAAACTGAACCTCTTTCTTCTTCGTCTGTTCTGTTGAGAGAGAGAGAGAGAGAGTGAGTAAGAGAGAGAGACAAAGATCGAGAGAGAGAGTTGAAACAGAGAAAGATGAGGGATTTTACACTGATGGTTTGTCGATAAAGGCTGAGTGGTTGATCTCCTCGGAGTTGTTGTGCCGAGGAAGGAATTTTACTTTTTATCGGAGGAGGCTCGCCGCATCGGAGACCGAGGTATGAGTTCTTTTATGGTTTCAGAGAACTCGAGAGAGAGGGAGAAAGCTATGGTGTGAGTTTCCTCTTCCACCAAACGCCTCTATTTATAGTAGAGGTTCGCCCCACTGCTCCTCCGAGAAATTCGAGTTCATCTCAAATTTTTTGAGTTGTTGTATCCGATCTTCCTTTGATTCTGGACGATTTCCAGACCAGGTTCATTATGGTTATTTTCCCAAAATCCAAGTTCAGCTTGTATTGCACAGCTGGAAATTCAATCCCCAATCGGATTTTCAAAAATGCCTTCTAATGGTTTAGTGTTTTAGGACTATTTTCAGACTACATTCACAGAGAAACGATATCTTAGAGATTTTGAATTAATATCTTAGATTGCGTTTATGATTTCGAATTGATTTGGAGATTTAGAATTTAGAATTTTAGAATTTAGATTTTTTGAATTGAAAACCCTAACTGTTACACTAGTACATGAAAGCTACGTACTTCGGATATGGAAGTAGGTGTAAGCCAGTACTCAATGACCTTGATCATGTCGGTAACGATCCCCTTGCCCTAGCCCAGAGGCAGAGTAGGGCCGCCACGGTCTTGCCGTGATATTTCTCTAACTTATACTTTCCATAATGACGTAAAATTTTCGACTTCTATAAAAACTTAAACCTAGTTTTTAATACGTCTGCATCCTTTTTAAAACACATAAAAACGTCTACGAATACGTTTGGAAAATACCTCAAAAACATTGGATTGAAACATGTTCGAAAATTACTATTTTAATCAAGGAAGAGGGGTCCCAATCGACACCTATAAAATTCATTCGACACCTTGATGCGTCTTTTACCCAAGGGTCGACACTTGTATAAATCGGTCGATACTTCATTCTTCTCTGTCCGCAACGGTTGACACTTCCATCTATTTTACACTAACTGTCGACATTTGTATACACCGATCGACACCTCATTCCTCTATGTCCGAGTAGGTCGACCCAAATGGTCGACACCTATATAGTTTGGTCGATCTCCTTGCATGCAGGTCGACACTCTGTACTTATCTTTACAGTAAACGGTCGACACTTTCTTGAACAGGTCGACACTTTGTTTTTCTCTGTTGGCGATGGTCGATCCATGGGGTCGACACATGCAAGGTTTAGTCGACACTTTAACATGTAGGTCGAAACTTTGCTTACTAGTAACATAACTTAAAACTCCTAATAACAATTCATACATTCCTCATCAAAATTCATCTTCCTTGGCCTATATCCCTAATGAAAACCCTTTTTAAATACACATCATTTTTACTGAAAACGTGACTCCCATCATAATTTATAAAATCTAAGAGAAGACTCATAGCGGAAGCTTAACATGGACTGATGGAAAATCCATGTATTAGAACACGGTTCAAAATATATGTATCCCAAGCATTTTAGTATTTTCAAAACAAAATCATTTTCTACGTAACTTTTACAAATAAAACATAACTTAGTGTTCGGAGTACAGCCCACGGGTCGTAATAGCCATGCCAAACACTTCCCACCCATCATGAGCCTCGTCCATCAATCGACCTATGCATTGATTTCTGGAGGACACTCCTTACCTTCGATATCGTCACCTACATCATAAGATTTAAACTATAAGCATAATGTTTAGTAAGGGATGCACTAACATACACATTTACCTGAATGCATAGACATGAATGCATGATTTTGTAAAACATGTTGGTTTTCATTTATTTGACATTACATAACTTGGGAAAAGGGGGCGTTTTCGTAGGAGTAGGCACAAACATCACCCCGTATACCTCATAGACAACATAACTTGCCATGAGTTGCCATTTACTTAACATTTAGTGTCATTCACTTACCATGAGTTGCCATTTACATGCCATGTGCCATACTCGGTCACTACCTGCACTTAACCGTTTACATACATTACATATTCTCGTTCTTCTTTACTTAAAACGAGCATGTAAAACATTCGATATGCCACTTTAGGAAAACATGATGCATGAGGGAGATCGCACATAATACAAATATAAATCCTCACTAACGTTTGAATAAACATATATATCTCAAAAAAGAAAACATATCACTTAATGACTTCCTAACATCCTATCACTACCCAATTCGCTCAAAGCTCAAACAATTCATTATAATTATCAAAACATCATCATAATTCTAGCATCCTAATATCATTATACTGTAGGGCCTAAAGGGCCGGAAACCTAACACCCACTTACCTCGGGTCCTTAACTTTTTCAGTTCACTTCCCCGTCGAGTAATCAAACCTAAAATAACGACCATCAAAATAACCATTAAACCTCCAATTTAAACATTTCTACGGTTGAATTGTATTAACTAAACACTTATTGAAATTTCAAAACCTAACACGTGTTATTCAATTCTCATCTTAACGTTAATACTTGACATTCATAGCAACCCTTTGAGCCATATTCCTTAAATTTTCGTGCACTCCTCTTTCACACCAAACAATCCACAACTTCCTCAACAAATCTCTATACATTTAAGCCCTATAATCAACTATGCACTAAAGGAGATGGTTGTCTTATCTTCAAAGTTCCAAGGAATGGTGAAACTTGGCCACTTGAGAGAGAGGAAGAGAAAATTCTAGAAACCCTAAGCAAAACACATAAAACCTTTATGAAAATCATCTTAAATCCAACCTTAATTTAGAACCCATCCGTAATTAACCTTAAGATCTTCAAGAAGAGGAAAGAATAAGAGAGAAATAGCATGATGAGGTAAAATGGAGGAAAGCTACGTGGGAGGTGAGGAGAAATCTGAAGAGGGGAAAGAAAATGAGAGGGAGAAGTCTGAGGGAGGGGTTTTACGTTGAGGAAGGAAGGGAGAGAGAGAATTTGGGTGTTTGGGTGTAAGTATAGTGGTAGCTTGTAGAAGAAGATTCAATTTAATTCAATTTCCACCTCCTTTCAATGTTCAATTTGTCATTTCTTTCATTCCAACTATCTAGTTACCCCTTAGTTATCTCAATCCATTAATTTACTTCCTAAAACCTCGTTTCTAAAATTCCCAATACGAAATCCTACATTTATGAAGTAAGAATCCTGGGTGTTACATCCTACCCTTTTTAATAAAATTTTGTTCTCAAAATTGCATACCTAAACAATTCGGGATACTTGTACATCATGTCTTGTTGTCGTTACCACGTGGCTTCCTCTATACCATGATTTCTCCATAAAACCTTTGTTAGAGGAATTGTCTTATTGCGCAGAACCTTCATCGCAAACTCCAATATCTACACTGGTTTCTCTTCATACGTTAAAGTTTGTTGGATCTCGACATTCATTGGTTCAACTACGTGTGTTAGATCACGTACACACTTACGCAACATCGACACGTAGAATACGTTGTGGCTCCTTCCATAGATGAAGACAACTATAGCTTGTATGCTGTAGCACTTATTGTCTCCAAAATTTCAAACAGTCCGACGAACCGTGGATTCAATTTGCCCTTCTTGCTGAACCATACAATGCCCTTAAATGACGAAATCTTTAGGAACACTTCATCTCTTACTTTAAATTTCAGATCTCTCCTTCTTCGGTCTGCATAACTATTTTGTCGGCTCTGTTCAGTTTCCATTCTTTGTTTAATAACAACAACCTTCTCCAATAGCTGCTATAAAATTTCTAGACAAACCAATTTTGCTTCGTCCACTTCATCTCAATACAGAGGCGATCTGCACTTTCTGCCTTACAACGCTTCGTAAGGCGCCATACCAATCAAAGACTAGTAGTTATTATTGTAGGCAAATTCAACCATTGGTAAATATCGACTCCATGATGCCTGAAACTCTAGCACACATGCCCTCAACATGTCTTCGAGTATTTGAATCGTCCGCTCATATTGTCCGTCTGTCTGAGGATAGAATGCAGTGCTAAAAGTTAGCTTCGTTCCCATAGAACCTTGCAAACTCTTCTAAAACCTCGAAGTAAACCTAGGATCCCGATCCGAAACAGTTGATACAGGAATCCTATGTAACCTGATAATCTTTTGGACATATAGCTCCACAAATTGACCCATCGTACAGGTCATCTTTATTAGCAAGAAATGGGTCAACTTCGTCAACCTGTCCACTATGACCCATATACTATCATGACCCTTAACTGTCCTCAGTAACCCAACTATGAAATCTATTGAAACATTTTCCCACTACCATTTGGGAATCGGTAGGGGCTATAACATTCCTCTTGGCATTTGGTGTTCTGCTTTTACCTGCTGGCAAACTAAACATGACTGTATATAGTTGGCTATTTCTCTTTTTATATTGGGCCACCAATAGTGCACCTTCAAATCTCGGTATATCTTAGTATTACCTGAATGCACTGAGAAGGATGATGAGTGTACTTCTGCCAAAATAAACTTCCTTAACTCTTCATCCTTTGGAATGTACCATCAATCTCTAAATTTTAGAATGTCTTCCACTAAGTAACTAAATTCTGAAGAGGCATCCGTCAATTTGTTAAGAATATCTTCCTTCTCCTTTGAATCTTTCTGTTGAGCTTCCTTAATCTTGTATAAAATTGTCGGTCGTATCGTTAAATCTGATAGTAAAGTCAAAAGTTTTGAAATTATTTCCAATTCAAACTTTTGAATTTCCTTTCCCAAGGGAACCAGCATGCAGGAAACGGTGGACTGCATAGTCTTTGGCATTCTACTTAAAGCGTCCGCCACAGCGTTAGCTTTTCCAGGATGGTACTTAATCTCAAAGTCGTAATCCTTCACAAACTCTAGCCACCACCTTTGCCTCATATTTAAATCCTTCTATGTGAAGAGATACTTCAGACTCTTGTGATCCAAAAATACCTCGCACTTCTGTCTATAAAGGTAATGCCTCCATATCTCTAATGCAAACACCCCTGCCGCCAATTCCAAGTCATTTGTCGAGTAATTCTGTTTGTATCTTTTTAACTATCTGGAGGTCTAGGCGATTACTCTGCCGTCCTGGATTAGTACACATCCAAACCAATCTTGGAAGCATCGCAATAAATACTGAACTTCCCATCTTCCACCGGAAGTATCAATAAAGGAGCTGTGGTTAATTTCTGCTTTAGAGTCTGGAAGCTCCTCTCACAATTCTCCTACCATTCATACTTCACCTCCTTCTTTGTCAAATTAGTTAGAAGCTTGGCAATAATAGAAAATCCTTCAATGAATCTTTTATAATATCCAGCCAGGCGTATAAAACTCCTCACTTCATTGGCGTTTTTCGGTTGTGGCCTCTCTCTTACAGCCTGAATCCTGACCAGATCCACTAAAACACTTTCTTTATAAACAACATGACCTAAAAAATTGACTTGATCCAACCAAAATTCACATTTAGAAAACTTGGCATATAATCGGTGCCGCTTCAGTGTAGTCAAAACGGCCTTTAAGAGCTCTGCATGCTCCTCATCACTCCAGAAATATACTAAGATGACATCTATAAAAACTATCACAAACCTATCTAGAAAATCCCGAAATACTCTATTCATTAAGTCCATAAAAGCCACCAGAGCATTCGTAAGTCTGAAGGACATCACCATAAATTCGTAATGCCCATAGTAGGTCTGGAAAGCCATATTCGATATATCTTCGGCTTTGACTTTCAATTGGTAATATCCCGAACGTAAATTGACCTTTGAAAACACTTTAGCCCTTTGTAGTTGGTCAAACAAATCGTCGATTCTGGGCAATGAGTACTTGTTTATAATGGTCAGCTTATTCAATTCCCTGTAATCCGCACACATTCGTAGGGAGCCATCATTCTTCTTTACAAACAACATTGGAGCACCCCAGGGAGAAACACTGTGGTGTATGAAGCCCTTGTCCGTCAATTCCTTCAATTGGGGTTGCAATTTCCTCAACTTCACTGGTGCCATTCGATAGGGGTTCTTAGATACTGGCGCAGAACCAAGACTAACTTCGATAGTAAACTCCATCTCTTTGTCAGTGGGTAAGCCCAGTAATTCGTCCAAGAAAACTTCTGGAAACTTCTCAACCATTGGAATGTCTTGTAACTTCTTCTCATTCCACCTCCGTGTATCAAATGCACTTGCTATAAAGCCCGAGCATCCTAACTTCATCAATTGCTTAACATCCATAGATGATATTATAGGCATCTGGTCCGTACGAAACTTGCTTGAAATGAGTAACCTTCACCATTCGGGGGTCTAAAGTCTATAACTCTCGACCTACAATTTATCGTAGCGTAGTATTTAAACAATCAATCCATCCCTGAGATCACGTCATACCCCTACATGGCTAGTATAATCAAAACTCACATACATCTTTCGGCCACCCATTGTTAGCACATCCCCCTGTATCGCTTGATACGAGTGAAAAAACTCCCCGGTAGGTAACATAACGCCATAACTACGGTCGGCCGAAACGAACTCTAGACTCCACTTAGACACAAACTCCAATGATATAAGGGAATGTGTTGCTCCCGTGTCAATCAAAACATAGGCTGCTACATTACAAACCAAAAAGGTACCTGAAACAACTAATGGTCGGGTAGCTCCTTCATCCTCAATCAGAGCAAAGATCCTCGGAGCACCGCCTGGCTGCCTCTTACTTAGCTTGGGACAATCCCCAGCCTTATGACCCATTTTATCGCACTTGAAGCATCGGCCGGAATATAACTTGCACTGCCCAAAGTGACTTCTTTGACATATAGAACATTGAGGAGCTTGGGAAGCCCTTTGTGGTCACTTGCCTTTGCCGTGGTCGGTCGGTGCTTCATTAGGCCTTTTGATGTCCCTTTGTTGTTGCGATTGCCATCCCCGACCTTGCTGTGGTTGTACCTCTTGGAAAAACTTCTTCGGCGGTTTTTTCTGTCGTTGAAGCTTCATCTCTACATCATCGAGCTCTAGGGCCTTGGTCACAACCTTGTGGTACGACATCTCACCAACGCCCATAGTCTTTACTCCTTTGAAGATTTCCAACTTTAACCCTTGGACAAATTGGTACACCTTGTTCTCCTCTTTGCTAACCAAATGGCCTGCATAACGGGATAGGGCTTCAAACCTTCGTACATAGTTAGCCACCGATCCCGTTTGGCGTAATTTAGTGAATTCTGCCATTTTGTGGTCCAAACAATCCGATTGAAGTACTTGTCATAAAACACAGTCTTAAATCGCTCCCAGGTCATAATTTCGGCAGTTGTTGTGGCCTTAACGGTATCCCACCAAAAGCTAGCGTCCTTCTCCAGGTGGAATACTGTGCACGTCACCTTCTCGGCTTCCTCCACCTTCGCATAACTAAACATGCTCTCAATCTTTTGAATCCACTCCTCAGCATAAGTGGGATCCGAAGACTGTCCATCAAAAGTTGGGGGCGTAAGTCGCCTGAACCTTTTCCCACCTTTGTCCTGTGGAGTGTCCGTTTCCATTCCCATTTCCATCTCTATTCAGTAAATTCTTAACTGTTCAGACTGCCGATTCACCAGGTCCATCAAGTGGCTATGTTCATCTCTCGGCTGTCTAGGTGCTCTCGGCATTTTGTCATTCCTAGACACATCATTAGATAAAAATAAACATCTAATAACGATACTTAAACTTAAACCCTTATAGTTGATGGAGAGTTCCCGTGCGGGGGTTTGTGCTGGCAGGTAAACTACAGAAATGCTTTTAAAACCCAGGTGCTCTCATACCACAAATGTGATTATTCCCTACCCGTTTTTGGTTCATTCACTGCTCTGATACCCACTCTGTAATGCTTCGGTCCACCTTGGACCCACTTTGCTACTTACTCACTATTTCACTAATATTGTAAAATTTCGCATAAAATTTTAAACTTTTATTCCTCGACTTAAAATAACAGTTTTGAAAATATTTTAAACAGCATCACAGCGGGAAACTCGATTAAAATAAGTTTAAATAAACTTCACTTTTTAAAACATAAAAATAAAGAAATCGGTCGACACCTGTAAGTATCGGTTGACACTTGGGTTGTCTCGGGTTTTTCATCGGTCGACACAGGCAACACCGAACAACACTATGTTTCTCTCAGGTATTCTCGTCGGTCAGCACTGAGAACACCGGTTAACACTTCTATGCTCATCTCAGAGAGCGGTCGACACCTGCTTTCACAGGTCGACACCTTAATGCTCTCTACCTGCGCAGGTCGAACCCCGCAGTCGACACTTTCATTGAATTACACTAACCGGTCGTGTGGGTAGCACTGATGCAGCGGAAGCATGGTGGGCCCATAACCCACAGGTCCCAAGTTCAAAACCGGGCTATAATACCAATAAATTTTTTAACCTAGCTTTTCTGTTAGGCCTCTTTCTGGGTTGTGACAGGTCGACACCCACGGTCGCCGGTCGACACCTTATTTCTCTTTGACCGCACAGGTCGAACCCCGCAGTTGACACTGACTTTTCATTTTACACTGATCGGTTGACACATATGGACTTCGGTTGAAACTTTGCACCAGCAGTATCTATATATATGTATATATAAACAACACCAATTTGAAGCAAAACGGACAATGAAAACTTACACAATTAAAACCATGAAGTAAATACCTGTATTTTTAAGACATAACCTACTCAAGTATTTCAAAAACACAACCTTACGCCAATCCCGACTATAATCGTGGCACACAAACCTATCCTCAAAATCTATACACAGGTGTTCAAAACAAAATGCTTACAAAATTTCACCACCTATCACACCATAGTCGTGTCGCCACAACAAGCTGCCTGCACCGGCATACAGCATACGTCACCAACCACCATCCTAGTCATGCCTATCCCTAAACAACTCACCGGATAGCTCATCGTCACTACACCATGTAACATAAAACATAAGCCTAATGCTTAGCAAGTATGGAATATGAAACGCAAAATCGACAATGCAATCCACGACTCAACCCCTAACACATGCAGTTTCTACGCTCTGTTTTGTTTTCGTTTCGCTTTCATTATTATCATCTTTCACTTTCACGTGTGAGTCAAGTAGACACCCATCATATCACACTGAGGACGGCCAAACCATGACCCATGGAGCGAGACTAAAGACACACATTGTGCTCATGCACGGGACGGCCACACAAAATCTCCTCCCAACATCGATCATAGAACCCTCTTGTGCTTTCTCACTAGCACGTTAACGATGAGGTGTTCACAAAACGTGTCATCTGACGTACTTTCATTAATGAGAACCCTATAGTGCTTTCTCACTAGCACGTTAACGACGAGGTGTTCCCATACGTGGCAATCTATTCTTATATGATTATATTTCGTACATACAATTCAAAACCTGCTCAAAACTCATTCTTTCGTAATTCAAATCCATGATGCATGTCAATGCATATGCACAATCAACTGACAAAACAACAAATCAAATAGTCAAAACAAACAAGCAACGCTACCGTTCCATGGCGTAGGCCCAAAGGCAAAACTCACACAATCCATTACTTACCTGTTGTCCTAGAAATTCCTCGTACTTTGTAACTACGTACGCTAACTGGGAATACCTATAAAATCATACATTCATCAATTCTATCTTGTTCAATTCATAAATTCCTAGCTTGAAAGTCATAACTCTTACAAAACCAAAACTCTGTACTAAACTCGAAATCCAACTCAATTTTTGACCAAATTCAGAAATTCATAACTTCTCCAATTGTAACGGGTTAGGCCACGTCAGCAAAGATTGCCCAGCTCTAAAGAAGGGTCCGACACGTTCAACATCGAGAGTATTCACCATGATCGAGTTAGGCGAGGATGACTAGCCAGCCATAGTGTCAGGTACTATATTGGTAAACTCTGTACCTGCATATGCTTTGATTGATTCTAGTGCAACACACTCGTTCATTACAACTACATTCGTGGTTAAGTTGGATATATGGCCTGTGTCAACAGACTGTAGTTACGAGGTAATGTTGTCTTCTGGTGGGCGTATGCATTCAAATCAGGTGGTGCAAGATAGCATAATGTCGGTGGGAAGTAAAAATTTATCGGCCGATCTCATTATTATGGGTATAACAGGATATGGCATGATATTGGGAATGGATTGGCTATTCAAGCAACACACTACAATTGATTGTAGGACGGGCACGGTGAGTTTTCAAACACCGGATGGTGAGAAGCATACCTTTCAAGCTGCGAAAAATGCCCGGAAGATATCTGTCATGGCACCTGTCAGTGCTCGTTAAGTTTTGATTGGTGAGTTTTTTGGTTTTCTTGCCAGTATTATAAATATGCAAATTCTCAGGGATTCAAGGCCGCATGATGTTTTAATTGTTCAATACTTTCCTGAAGTTTTCTTAGATGATTTACCTAGTTTACCTCTGGATCGAGAGATAGAATTTTCCATAGATCTGTATCCATGAGCTGAGCCGGTGTCAAAAAATACTTATAGATTGGCACCAGCAAAGCTAAAGGAGTTAAAGAAGCAATTAGAAGAGTTGGTGGAGAAATGATTTATACGCCCTAGTTTTTTGCTATGGGGTGCGCCAATCCTTTTCGTCAAGAAAAAAGATGAATCGTTACGGATGTGTGTTGCCTACAGGGAGTTGAATAAGCTGACGATTAATAACAAATATCATCTGCCGAGAATAGATGATCTATTTAATCAACTCCAAAAGGCTAGAGTGTTTTCGAAGATTGACCTGAAATCGAAAGGTCAAGCCGGAAGATATTCCAAAGACAGTTTTTCGAACACGTTATGGGTATTATGAATTCTTAGTAATGTCGTTCGGACTGACAAATGCCCCAGCCGCTTTTATGGGTGTGATGAACAGAGTATTCCTTAACTATCTCGATAAATTTGTCATAGTGTTTATTGATGATATATTGGTGTACTCTCATAGTGAAGAGAATCATAAAGAGCACTTGAAGTTGGTGTTTGACACTCTGAAGCTACACCAACTTTATGCGAAGTTTTCAAAGTGCAAATTTTGACTGGATATAATTCAATTTCTAGGACATGTCATCTCTAGCGATGGCATATCAGTTGATCCACCAAAGATTCATGTGGTTAAAGAGTAGCCACAGCCGAAGAATGTCACGGAGATACGGAGTTTCCTTGGGCTAGCGGGTTATTATAAAAGGTTTATTGAAGGATTTTTGAATATTGCGGCGCCTCTGACCCATTTGACGAGGAAAAGTGTGAAGTATCTGTGGTTTGAGAATTGCGAGCACAGTTTCCAAACACTTAAGTAGAGATTGACTACTGCTCTGATTTTGACGCTCCCTACCGAGGACGGAAAATTTAGTATTTATTGTGATGCTTCCAGGGTAGATCTTGGATGTGTGCTGATGCAAGAAGGGAAGGTGATAGCCTACGCTTCTTGGCAACTGAAGAATTACGAACAGAATTATCCGACTCATGACTTGAAATTAGCCGCGGTAGTCTTTGCACTAAAAATTTTGAGACATTATCTGTATGGACAGCCGTGTGAAGTATATTCGGATCACAAGAGTTTGAAGTATATCTTTTCTCAGAAGAAATTGAATATGAGGCAGCGGCGGTGGTTGGAATTCGTGAAAAACTACGATGTTGAGATTAAATACCACCCTAGCAATGAAAACGTGGTGGCTGATGCATTGAGTAGAATGACGGCGTCAACATCAGCCATAACTTCATACATGCCTTTACCTTTGGATGCGGAGTTTCAGAAATTCAACTTAGAAGTGGTGTCGAGTGTCTCGGCCATGTTATTGGCTATGTCCTTACAGTCTACGATTCTAGAGAAGATTAAGTAGGCGCAGAAGGACGACGCTGAGTGCGATGAAATTAAAGCAAGCATGGTTTCCAACGACAGGCCGGAGTTTAGTTATTCGGACGACGGAATTCTTAAGTTTCGTAATAGGTGGTTCATTCCGAGTAATGAAGAACTACAGAGAGAAATACTGGCTGAACCCCACTCTTCGAGGTTTTCTATGCATCCAGGGAGTACCAAGATGTACAGAGATCTTCAGCAGCATTATTGGTGGCCCGATATGAAGAAGATTGTGGCAAAGTGTGTGGAGGTGTGCTTGATTTGTCAACAGACTAAGGCTGAACACCAGAGGCCAGTGGGAAATCTACAACCAATGCCTCTTCTCGAGTGAAAATGGGAGCAGATATCGATGGAGTTTGTTGTCGGTTTGCCTCGGACAACAAAAGGTTATGATGACATATGGGTAATAATGGATCGATTGACCAAGTCAACCCATTTTCTGCCAATGAAAATGACGTACTCTGTAGACCAGTTCGCCGAACTGTATGTTCAGGAGGTCGTATAGTTGCACAGAGTTCCGACTTCGATCGTATCGGACGGAGACCTGAGGTTTACGTCAATGTTCTAGAAGAGTCTACACAAGGCTATGAGTATGCAGCTCAATTTTAGTACGACATTTCATCCTCAGACGGACGGCAATCTGAGAGGATCATTCAGACGCTGGAAGATATGGTTCGAGCTTGTGTACTAGAATTCCAGGGTTCATGGAGCAGATACCTATCATTGGTGGAGTTTTCGTGTAACAACAGCTTTCAAACTACGATAGGTATGTCTCCTTACGAGGCTCTTTACGGCAGTAATGCAGATCTCCGATATATTGGGATGAAGTCGGCGAGGCAAGATTGGTTGGTTTGAATATTTTGCAGTAGACAGTAGAGAAAATTTCATTTATTCGGCAACGAATTTTAATTGCTCAAAGCTGACAAAAGAGCTATGTAGATCGTTGTAGGAGAGAGTTAGAATTTGAGGTGGGTGATGAAGTCTTCCTGAAAGTTTCTCCATTTAAAGGAGTTGTGCGATTCGGGAAAAGAGCCAAATCAAACCCAAGATTTGTTGGACCATTTCCTATTACGAAGAGAATAGGCAAGACAGCTTACCAGCTGCAGCTACCAGCCTCGATGGATGGGATCCACAATGTATTTCACGTGTCCATGATGAGGAAGGGTGTGCGAAATCCTTCTCACGTCGTAGAGGAACAGGATATAGAGGTTCAACCCACATTGACGTATGAAGAGAAGCTAGTGGAGATTCTGGATTATGCAGTGAAGATTTTACGCAACAAAGAGATTCCACTTGTGAAAGTATTATGGTGCAACCATAATGTAAAAGAAGCAACCTAGGAGCAGCAACAGGACATGACGAGCTGATATCTAGAGTTGTTTAAGTAGCAAATTTTGATGACAAAATTTTTGTAAAGAGGGTGGAATGAGACACCTAGAATTTTTCGTTAAACTAATTTCGGATGTACGTAATTATAATCGGTCGAGTTTTGGTAAGAATTGAGAAGAGAGAATTTCTACCCTCAAGTAAAAGATTATTTTGAGGCTACTGGAGAAAAGAAAAATTTAAGAATCCAACCGAAATCGGACCGTATAACAGATTTATTTAACGGTTAAGAGTTAAGGGTGAAATAGTAATTAGAATTATTATTATTTAAAAAAAATCATCGCAAAAAAAATTACGATGTTTTGTTCTCCCACACCAGAAAAAAAAACCGCCCTCCCCTATTTCTCTCCTCCCTCATCCGCGTAGAGCCTTCATCTTAGGCGATTCTCCCTTCCAACGACAGTTCTTCTCCGTTTCTTCGAATCAACAATAAGTTTTAGTTAGTTTTTAGTAGATAGTTAGTATTTTAGTTATTTTGAGTGTTAAAAGTGAAGTTATAAGGAATATTAGATAGTTTCAGTGAAACCTAGAAGCGAGATACGAGATTTGAAGGTTTATAGTTGATTTTAGTCGTGTATTGGTGTTTAAGCTAAAAGTAGATTATGAATTTTTACGGAGAACACTGCGTGTTTGGATAGTCGAGTGCTCGAATTTTGGAACAGTTTCTGCTCGGCCACGTCTGGCCAAGCTATAGGTGTTGAATTAGTAAATGGATGAGACCGTTAAAAACTAGACGTCATGAAGAAACCGTAGCATTTTGAATCCTCCAAATCGGATGAGTATTGGATAAGTCATGCGTTTCCGAATTTGGTAAGAAATTGAGTAGAGTTTCGAGGTTATCAAGAAGTGGTGGTTTAGTAGGGGTTTATGATTTCCGCATTAGAGTTTACGAATTCAATGGAAAGTAGAGCTAATAGATGTGTGGTTTTATAGGTTTTCCCAGTTAGCGTACGAAGTTACGAAGTGCGAGAAATTTCTACGATGCCAGGTAAGTAATGTAGTAGTAGTTTTGCCTTCGATCCTACATCACAGTTCAGTAGGATGCATTGAACATTTACTTTACATTATGCTTTCATGGTTGTGCATCATTGTTTTAAAATAGGAGAACGAGACGAAAATGAATTTCCATGTTCTTACGAAGTGAAACAATAGGATGTGAGTAGTTTAGAAAATTGAAAAGATACATAAGAAGATAAGAAAGGTGTAGTTGAGTGGTCTTGTCCCCATAGGTGGACCGCGAGGTGTATCACTCTTCCTCCGCTTTACGTGGTGGCCTTGTCCCCAGAGGTGGACCGCGAGGTGTATCACTCTTCTTACGCTTTACGTGGTGGCCTTGTCCCCAGAGGTGGACCGCGATGTGTGTCACTTTACTAAATTGAGGTTGGCTTTGTCCTTATAAATGGAACACGAGGTCTGTCACCTTGATATAGCACGTAAAAAAGAAACCAATAGTAAGAAGATAAAGAAGATGTAAAAAAGAGACGAAAACGAAATTAGAGACGAAAATGTAGAAACTGCATATGTTAAGATATATTTGTTTTCAGTGTTTAAATTTTATGTGTATTACTTACTTAGCATTATGCTAATAGTTGAGTTCTGTGATGTAGGTGACGACGACGACATAGCCGGTGAGTACTCAGAGCATGCCTAGGGTTAGAAGGCAGTTGGAAGAGTACGCACGTTGTAACACCCAAAATTTTTTACTTAAACTAATTTCATATGTACGTAATTATAATCGGTGGAGTTTTGGTCGGAATTGGGAACGGAGAATTTCTACCCTGAAGTAAAAGATTATTTTGAGGCTAATAGAGGAGAGAAAAATTTAAGAATACAATCGGAATCAGACCATATAACAGATTTATTAAACGGTTAAAAGTTAAGGGTGAAATAGTAATTATCATTATTATTATATAAAAAAAAATAAAATAAAAACAAAACACCTCATTGGTGTTTTCTCCCCAACAAACGCCTCCCCTGTTTCTCTCCTCCCTCATCCGCGCAGAGCCTTCCTCTTCGGCGATTCTTCCTTCCAATGGCAGTTCTCCTCCGTTTCTTCAAATCAATAGTAAGTTTTAGTTAGTTTTTAGTAGATAGTTAGTATTTTAGTTGCTTTGAGTGTTAAAAGTGAAGTTATAGGGAATATTAGGTAGTTTCAGTGAAACCTAGAAGGGAGATACAAGATTTAGAGATTTATAGTTGATTTTAGTCGTGTATTGGTGTTTAGGCTAAAAGTAGAAGTAGATTATGAATTTTTACGGAGAAAATTGAGCATTGGGATAGCCGAATGCTCGAATTGTGGAACGGTCTCCATTCGGCCATGTTCGACCAAGCGGTATGTGTTGAATTAGAGATTTGATTATGCCGTGAGAAGCTAGACGTCATGAAGAATCCGTAGCAGTTAGAATCGTCAAAATCGGACGAGTATCAGATAGGTTGTGCAATTTCAAAATTGATCGAAAATTTAGTTAGAATTTTGGTTTAGCCAAATCAGAGGTCAAGTGGTTATTTTCTTTAGAGTTTTACGAATTGAATGGAAAGTAGAGCTAATAGATATATGGTTTTATAGGTTTTCCCAGTTAGTGTATGAAGTTACGAAGTGCGAGGAATTTCTAGGACGACAGATAAATAATGTAGTAGAAGTTTTGCCTTTGGGCCTACATCATAGTTCAGTAGGATGCATTGCACGTTTACTTTATGTTATGCTTTCATGGTTGTGCATCATTGTTTTAAATTAGGAGAATACGACGAAAATGAATTTCCATGTTTGTACGAAGTGAAATAGTAGGGTGTGATGAGACGAACAAAAAGAGAGGATACGTAAGAAGATAATGAATGTGGGGTTAAATAACATTGTAATATGAGAGGGACTGCGTCCTATGAGGGGGACCGCGAGGTGCGTTACTCTTCTCCCGCTTTACGAGGTGACATTGTCCCATGAGGGGGACCTAATCCTATGAGAGGGATCATGAGGTGTGTCACTTTACTATACTGAGGTTGGCTCCGTCCTATGAGGGAGAGCGCGTTCTATGAGGGGGACTGCGAGAGGTGTCACCTTAGTCTAGCGTGAAAAGAAGAATCCAGTAGTAAGAACATAAAAAAGATGTAAGAAAAAGACGAAAATCAAAGTAGAGATGAAACAGTAGAAACTGTATATGTTAGGATGTATTTGTTTTCAGTATTTATATTTTATGCATTACTTATTTAGCATTACGCTATTAGTTGAGTTCTGTGATGTAAGTGACGACGCCAAAGTTGGTGAGCATGCCTAGGACTAGGAGGCAGTTGGAGGAGTACGCACGTGGACAATCTGACCGGCTGCCAGGGCGCTTTGAGTATGGTAGGCATAGGTATGGATTTTGGAAGTGTAATTGAGAGGGTTTTAAGTTGTTTTGAGTCGAATGAGTGTATAGATGGATTTCAAGTTTGAGTAGTCGTTTTCTTTATGTAAATAATGATTTAAGTTAATGGAAAAGTGTATGTTGGTTTATTATTAGCGTTGAGTCGAAGTTTGGTCGATTTTGTGAATTTTTTAAGGTTTTTAAACAGAGTTCTGGGGAGGAAGTGTCGACCGATAGTCTAGTGGTCAACCAGACCCTGCAATTGTCGACCGAGAGGGTCGACCTGCACGGGCAGAGCCGAAGTAAGTGTCGACCCCAGGTTGTAGGTGTCGACCGGTGGAGTAAACATGGTAGTGGTGTCGACTGCGAGGGTCGACCTGGGCGGACAGAGAGGATCGGGGTGTCGACCCACGAAAGCAGATGTCGACCGCTCTCTGAGATAAGCGTAGAAGTGTCGATCGGTATTCCTGGTGTCAACCAACGAGAATACCCGAGAGAAACTTGGTGTTGTCCGGTGTTTGCCAGTGTCGACCGATGAAAACCTCGAGACAACTCGAGTGTCGATCGACGTTCGCAAGTGTCGACCGGTGTCTCTGTTTTATGTTTCTTAAAATGGAGTTTTATTCAACTGATTTTAATTAATTTTTCCGCTACGATGCCATTTAAAATACTTTCAAAAACATCGTTTTAAACCGAGGAACAAAAATATTAAATTTTATTCAAATTCTTTTGTGCATAGTGAGTGAATAGTAGAAGTGAATGAACCGGAAACAGTTAGTTTTTCGGGGCGTTACACACGTGGATGATCTGGTCGGCTGTCGTGGCGTTTTGACTATGGTAGACATAGGTAAGGATTTTGGGAGTGTAATTGAGAAGGTTTTAAGTTGTTTTTAGTCGAATGAGTGTATAGACGGATTTCAAACTTAAGTAGTCGTTTTCTTTATGTAAATAATGATTTGAGTTGATGGAAAAGTGTGTGTTGTATTATTATTAGCGTTGAGTCAAAGTTCGATCGATTTTGTGAAGTTTTTAAGGTTTTTAAACAGAGTTATGGGGAGGAAGTGTCGACTGATAGGCTTAGGGGTCGACCAGACCCTATAAGTGTCGACCGCGAGGGTCAACCTGCGCGGGCAGAGAGGATCAAGGTGTCAATCTATAAAAGCAGGTGTCGACCGCTCTCTGAGATGAGCGTAAAAGTGTCGACCGGTGTTGTCAGTGTCGACCGATGAGAAAACCCGAGAGAAACATAGTGTCGACCGGCATTTGGCAGTGTCGACCGGTGAAAAACCAAAGATAATCCAAGTGTCGACCGATGCTTAAGGGTGTCGATCGGTGTCTCTATTTTATGTTTCATAAAATGAAGTTTTATTAAAAATTATTTTTAACCAAAAGTCTTTCGTTGCGAGGTTTTCAGTCGATTTTAAAAGTGTTGTTTCAAGTCTAAAAACCGGTTTCAAATTTTTAAATGATTTTTATCAGTGACTTATGAGTAAGAGCAGTGAGTAGTAGTGGTTAGCGAACTGAGAATCGTAGTGGATTTTCAGCGCGTTACAATATGTTTGACTATACTAAGGTAGAGGAAGAAGATAAGGTCTCTTACATTGTTTTCTATCTGGCAAAAGATGCAGGGTTTTGGTGGGACACCATCAAGACCACCACTATGATAAATATTTTAGCTAGGCTGTCTAAACGAGTAAGATGGTAGAGTTTGCACAACTGCGTCAAACTGGTTTCGTGGCTGATTATTTTCGCCAGTTTGAGTCCTTATCCAAATTTGTTATACACCTGGTGAGTAATGATGAGAACAAAATCAACCAATTTATTCAGGGATTGAAGGTGAAGGTCTACAGAGGTATAAAAATAGCGGGGACCCAAGACGTTCCCTATTCAAAGGTGGCAGCCAAGACTTTGGAGGTGGAGGAGGCTGAAACAAAATTCTATAAGCAAAGGGAGTCCACTAGGAGATTTTTTTCGAGAAATTCAGGCTCAGCAACCCCAAAATAGAGGGGGGCGACAACAACAACAACACCAACAACAAAGAGGAGTTAAAAGGCCAAAGGATTGAACAAGAAAAAGGAAAGCAAGTGCAAGGGCCTCCACAGTATCCCAAATGTCTAAAGTGTCTGAGGTACCATCCTTCTGAATGCAAACTTAGCTCTGACTAGTGTTTCAAGTGCAACGAAACTGGTAATTTTATTAAAGATTGCCCCATGATGAATAAGAATTAGAACAAAGCAAATGTGACACACAGGGTTTTTTCTAATATCAAAGCCGACAGTGAATAACAACCTTCTGTTTTCTTAGGTACAATTTTACTTAATAATGTTACTATATATACACTGATCAACTCGAGAGCCACACATTCGTTTGTTTCATTGGCTTTCGTAGTTAAATTGAATTTGTTGCCTACGCTGGCCGAACATTTTTACGATGTTATGTTGCCATCTGGAGAGTATTTACACTCGGATCAAGTATTACGTGATTTTATTGTGTCTGTGGGGAAGAGTAAGATGCCTACTGATCTTATAATCATTAGTATGATGGGATATGATATTATATTGGGAATGGACTTGTTGTTTAGGTATTTTGCCACTATTGACTGTAGATCAAGAACAGTTTGTTTTCAACCCCCAAATAGTGTAAAGTATTCTTTTCGAGCAGTGAAGAATAATAGTACTATGCAAGTTGTGTCATCCATCGGAGCTAAGTGGTTATTAAAAAGTGGATGCACGAGATATCTAGCCAGTATGGTGGATACGAAAATATAGAATTAAGCGAAGCTTTATGATGTGCCCGTTGTTCAGAATTTTTCGAAAGTTTTCTTGGATGATTTACCTATTTTGCCCCCAAACAGAGAGATAAAGTTTATAATTGATGTATATCCTGGGATTGCACCGGTATCAAAGAATTCATACCATATGTGTAACACCCCGAGAAACCCCGCGTTCCCGGTGCGCTACAGTGCATCTACACACTACATACACTAACACTTGACATAACTCACTCAATTTAATACCCCTTTCGTTTTCAAATCATTTTCAAAAGAACATTTGTGAGTATAAAAAATTTTCGACTCGATTCGAAAACAACTCGCGTCCCGAAGAGGGAACACGAAGTCCTCAACATAAAAACTACGCAGTGGAAAAGAAAACCATTTAAAACAGTTTAAGATAAAACAGTAAGACTTGAAATCCTAGGAAAAAATCCAACGCACCCCTCGAACTACACAGTCCGGTACCGCGCACTCACGTCCCCACTTCGACACCCCGTGCACACTCTCGCGGTGCTACACGTGCCAACTCAACGTCACTGTGTCTCGCGCACGCTCACAGCACCGCGTGCCCTACGCACCCTGCCGCTATACAGCACGTCCGCGCGCACGCCTTCACCCGGCGCCGCACGACCCGTGAGTACCCGCAGGGCTGCGTGCCCCGCGCACCTGTGATCACGCCGCACTCCCACGCTCATCTACACCTCTCTAGCATTCACTGTACACACCTCAACCTATTTCATATCCTCTCGACTCCCAACCCTTCTCTCGAAATTTCGGCAGAGTAACGCCTAAAAACTGGCTATTCCAAAAATTTAAAACCCTGCACACAGTTCACCTAAACGAACAATATTTATCTATCCATCATCCAAAGAAATCACCATAACACAATCAGGGTATGAAGACAACGAAAGTCCATCAATTGCAAACGAAGAAAATTCACAGTATAGAGCAATTCCAAGCTTCTACATGTAAAATATATGCGTACGTAGCCAAAATCACACGCACTCCATATACACCTATACACTAACGCATATACAACTCATCTCATTGACTGTACATAATCACCACAAAAGAAAAATACCAGCAAATAAACCAAGCCACCACCTACCATCTCCACGAGTCGGGTCACCCTAACAAAATCTGTCATCCGGTGCCTCGGTCGCACGTCGCCAACCATCCTTTGCCTCAGGACTAGGCTCTCGAGGCTCACCAGCAAGATCGTCAGCACCTACACCACAAAACACACAACATAAGCCTAACGCTCAGTAAGTATTGCAATATGAAAGTAAAAGTCGTCAATGCAATCCTATCACATGCAGTCTCTACACTCACACTCATGTTATCATATCTGTGACGCGTAGTATAGCCGCACCAGGGTAAGGAGGAACCTAACGTCACCCTACACCCTGACACGTCGCCACCGTCCTGGACTCCCCAGCAACGAGGCCCACAAGCTACACACACGCATCACCACACGGCAACCACATCAGGGTAAGGGTGTACCTCGCGCCACTCTACACCCTGACACGTCGCCCCCGTCCCAGCCTCCCCAGCACGGGGTCACAGTTGCCACACACACGTTTCGCGACAGCCTAGCCGGCCCACTCCTCGAGTGGAATCCGCGACTGGTGTTGCACCGGCCCACACACTAGTAGGATCCGCGGTACCACTGCCTATCACCCTCACCGTCAACACATTCACACCGCATGACGGCCCAGCTGGCCCACTCCTCGAGTGGAATCCGCTACTGGTGAAGCACCGGCCCGCACACTAGCGGGATCCGCGGTACCTCCGCCACACGTCTCACTACATACTCAAAACACGCTCAAAATCATTTTCGTTCACGTTTTTAAAATATGATGCATGCCAAACAATACGCACGCACACCACAATCAATCACATAAACCTTAAAGTTCTACGGTGTAGGCCCACTTGGGCAAAACGCATGCATGCACTACTTACTTGGCGTCCTTAGCTCGCTCGACGCACAAACTTGCCAAAAAGTGTCTCAACCTAAAACACAAACAACCACTCATCAATATTCGTCTCAAAATTCACCAAATAAGCTAACAATAACCTTCCTTAACTACGCTCATGAAATTCCAACTAAAACGGACCATTGGTTTGGTTTGGCCGAAAACCAGCCCAAAGTTCAAACGCGCATAACTTTTGCGTCCGTTAACGGAATCGAGCGATTCAAGTGACTAAACGTCCCCTTAGGAACCTAGTTTAATCTACTAAGACGGATTTTAAAATGGTAAGCCGCAGACAGATGAAAAACACCAAAAAATGAATCTGTCATTTTTATCCAATTTCACATTTTCGTTTCTCTTCAACCAAAACTCACTCAAATTTAGCTTTACACACCAAAAATAGTCATGCCACTATCACACGTCGAAATTTCACGAAAAACACTCACTAATTTGACTAGGACCAAAATCTGACATAAACTTCCGACGCACATAACTTTTGTGTAGGATATCGGAATCAAATGATTCCAGTGGCCATACGTTCCTGTAATAACCTAGTTTAACCCACAAAAACAGAATTGGAAACGATCAACCGAAGAAAGGCCAACACGGCCAAAAATCAAATCTTTTTTTATACGAAAAATAGCTGAAATCTCAACTTCGATCCAATCTCGCCAATTTCTTCACCGAACAATCACATTTCAACCTATTAAGCACAATCTAACTCGAAATCAGAAATTCAAGCACAAAATCCAAATTTTGGCTCAACCTTCTCCCTTGGTTTCTCTCCCTCTCACCGGTCTCCTACTGTCCACCCGCTAACACACACTCACCCTCCTAATCCACTCAACATTTCAGCCAAATTCACAGTAAAACGGAGAGAAGCCAAACCTTAGTGTCGGCCAAACCGGACAGAACAGCAGAGGGAGCGAGAGAGACTTACAGGGTGGTGTTGCTCTGCACTCGGGTAGGAATGGAAGTAGAGTAAAATCCGACTGCTTGGCTGCCGGCAACAGAACCGACTGGGGCCCTTCCTTGCGATCGTCGGTAGAACACGCTTGGCCCTCACCTTGGGGGTTCGAGCTGTTGAAACCGAACTACCTTGGTTCGTCGGATAAGCAATGCTCAACTGCGGTTCCGCTCACAAACCCGCGCCCGCCATCCACCGATTGAAAACCAAAACTGAGCTCCTCGATCGCCCTCTCTCTCGCGTTCGCTCTCGGCACTGGCAAAAAACCCGAGCACTGAACGGCTTCGCGAAAGCGATTCAGTTGTTTTATAAATTTTTATTTTATAAAATAATTTAAATAATAAAATTACCAAAACACCCTCACGTGTTTTTATAGTCTATAACTTCGCTAAATTCTCGCCCTCCTAACTTTAAAATCTCGAAAACCACCACAAAACTAGACTTCGAGTTTTATAATTTAATTCTCCCGTTAAATATTTTTCTGAAACTCCAACCAAACTTAAATTAAAAGTTTCGAAAATTAAATTTAAAAATCTAAAATTTTCGGGTTATTACAATATGGCTCCTACAAAATTAAAAGAATTAAAGGCGCACTTGACAAAATTGGCAGACAAGGGTTTCATACACCATAATTTTTCATCTTGGGGAACACTTATTCTCTTTGTAAAGAAGAAAGATGGATCATTGAGGATGTGCATTGACTACAGAGAATTGAATAAGTTGACGATAAAGAACAAGTACCCTCTGCCACGTATTGATGATTTGTTTGATCAACTCCAAGTTGCGAGAGTGTTTTCAAAGATTGATTTGTGATCTAGGTACTATCAGTTGAAGATTAAACCAGTGGATATACCCAAAACTGCTTTTCCAAATAGGTATGGGCATTACGAATTCTTAGTGATGTCTTTTTTTTTAACCAATGCTCCTGCAGCTTTTATGTACTTAATGAACCGAGTATTTCAGGAGTACTTGAACAAATTTGTGATTGTCTTCATTGATGACATTTTGGTTTATTCTAAAACTAAAGAAGAACATGATGAGTATTTAACCGCAGTTTTATCAACTTTGATGCTTCATCAACTTTATGTAAACTTTTCAAAATGTGATTTTTGGCTCGACATGATTATCGTGGCCACATTATTTTGCATGATGGAGTTTCTTTGGATCCATCAAAGATTCAAGTTATTATTGATTGACCATAGCCCAAAAAAGTAAGGGATATACAGAGTTTCCTTGGTTTGGTTTGTTACTATAGAAGATTTATAGAGGGGTTTTCCAGAATAGCCCTATCCTTATCTTGCATGACAAGGAAGAGTGTGAAATTATGGTAGTCTGAAGATTATGAGAACAGTTTTCAAAAGTTTAAACAAAAATTGACAACACGTCATGTTTTGACACTGTCTGTGGAAAATGGAAAATACAGTATTTATTTTAATGCTTCCAAGACTAGATTGAGAGCAGTTTTAATGCAAGACAGTAAAGTGGTTGCCTACGCTTCAAGGCAGCTAAGAAGATATGAACAAAAGTTTCCCAAGCATGATCTGGAGTTAGCAGCACTGGTTTGCGCACTGAAGATATAGCGAAACTATTTGTATGGTCAGCAGTGAAAAGTATTCTCCGATCATAAGTGCCTGAAATATATTTTTACGCAGAAAAAATTGAATATGAGACAAAGAAGATGGCTGGAGTTTGTGAAAGATTACGATTTGGAAATTAATTTAAGAAAAGCTAATAAAGTGGCTGATGCATTGAGCAGAATGCATACGTCGATGCAACCTGCGAAGCAATGTCGATGGTGCTAGAATCAGAAATTCAAAGGTTTAAAATAGAGATAGTCTCTGAGTTGTCAACTTTATTATCTGCTATAACTCTGAAGCTGACAACTTTGGATAAAATCAAAGAAGCACAGCAGATGAACCTAGATTGTCAAAGCCACCAATCTGTAGAGGTATCTGATAATTCTGCATATTTTAATTATTCTGAAGATGGTATTATGAAATTTAGGGACAAATGGTATGCTCCAAATGATAAAGATCTGCAGAAAGAGATATTATCTGCGGCACATTCATCTACTTTCTTTGTACAATCCTAGAAGTACAAAAATGTACAAAGACATAAAGCAACACTTTTGGTGGCCAAATATGAAGAGGGATTAGCAAAGCATGTCGAGGCGTGTATTGTATGTCAATAAGTGGAAGCAGAATATCAAAGGCCAGCCGGAACACTGCAACCTTTACTGATTCTAGAGTGAAAATGAGAGCAGATTTCTATGGATTTCATTATTGAATCGCCGAATACAACGAAAGGATATGATAGAGTTTGGGTGATAGTTAATCGATTACTAAAGTCAGCCCATTTTCTACTGATAAAGATGACGTTCTCAATGACTTAGTTTGCAGAATTGTTTATTCAGAAATTGTTAGACTGCATGAAGTTGCAATTTTGATTATCGGACAGTGATCTCAGATTTACTTCAAATTTTTGGAAAAGTCTACATAAAGCTATGGGGACTTAACTAAGTTTTAGCACATCATTTCATCCTCAAACAGTTAAGCAGACATAAAGAACGATTCAGATTCTAGAGGCTATGCTGAGGGTATACATTTTGGAATTCCAACGTTCATGGAGCAAGTATCTACCTTTAGTGGAACTCTCATATAATAACAGTTTCCAGTCTACAATGGGTATGACCCCTTATGAAGCACTTTATGGTAGGAAGTGCAGATCTCTTCTGTATTGGGACGAGGTTGATAAAATAAGATTGATTGGTATAGATATTTTGCAACAAACGGTAGAAAAGGTTACAATTATAAGACAACAAATCTTAATAACTTAAAGCCGTCAGAAAAGCTATATAGATCAAAAAATGAAAGAATTGAAGTTCAATGTGAATGACATAGTGTTTCTAAAGGTTTCACAGTTCAAAGGGGTTATGAGATTTGGGAGACAAGGAAAGCTAAACCCTAAATACATTGGACCATTTACAATTACGAAAAGAATTGGAAAGACCACCTACATGTTGCTACTACCGGCATCAATGGATGGAATTCACAATGTTTTTCACATGTCTATGATGAAAAAGTGTATATGTGATCCTTCTTAGATTATGTAGTAGAGGGATATTAGACTTGTTAAACGGGCTGGCTGGCTCAGCTCGTTACTGTAGCGAGTCGAGCAGACTCGACCCGCTACAGTAACGAGTCGAGCGGACTCGACCCGCTACAGTAACTAGCGAATTTGGCTTGACCCAAACAAACAGACCGAGTCGATCTCGGCCATCTGGGCACGCAAGCTGGTCGATGATCGGGTCAACAAGCCTGCTCACGAGTAAGAGCTCGGGGCTCGGGGCTGTGTCTGTAGTCTGCCTGTCGTCTTCGACACCCAAAAATGGCCAGCTAGGTAGTAGAGCTGATCAATCGCGGATGAGGGCGATCAATCGACCATGCCTCTGTCATCAATAAAATTGCATAAAGTGAGGGCGATCAATCGCATTTTTGCTGCGATCGATCGGCGATGAGCCGATGCTGTGATAGGGGCGATTGATTGCCCCCACTAAAGGTGATCAATCGCCCCTATCACATGGCAGCAGTAGCCACTAGCCAATACTCAGTAGAGGTGATCCATCGCCCCTACTCGCTTTAGCTCTGTCAACGTGACAGAGCTGAGGGGCAGTGGTAGGGGCGATTGATCGCCCCCACTAGAGGCGGTCAATCGCCCTTATCGCATTTGGCAGTATGGGTGATCCATCGCCCGGCCCCTACTAGCTTCGACTGAGCTCAGTGTTAGAGTGATTGATCGCCCCACCAAATGCACTCTGAGCGACCAATGGCCTCAGATTTTCAACGGTCAGATTTCTAACGGTCATCAGGTCAATCGCCTTAGATTTCCAACGTTCAGATTTCTAACGGTCGTCAGGTCAAGAGTGATGATAGTACCATTGCTAAGAAGATCGGCTTTCTAACGATCTGATCTGTAAAACCTAAACGGTAACAATATCGTTGCTCTCATAACTATCAGGCGCAACATAGAGAGTCGTTGGAGCAGGGAGCTGCTCTCTCCTCTAAATTTTTTCTATAAATTATTCGTACTCCCTCCATTTTCTTTCACTCCAATATCTATCAATTCCTCTTTTTTCTTTCGATCAATTTGCACTCAATTTGCTGTAAATCCATTTGTTGCACTCAATTCTTTGTTGGTTCAAAGAAGGTAAAATTTAGTTTATTTCTTTACATATATTTACCTCATTTTAAATTATATTTATAGTTATACTAACTTAATTTTGTTACATTAATTTTTTTTTTAGGTTTTGTACAAGTGAGTTCATCAATTCAAAACCCTACGAGCTTTCATTAGAAATTGGTTTGTGTTATTATTTTGTTATTTAAAATTTATTTTTAGTTATGATGCACGCAATTATAACATTGATAATGATATTGAAGAAATTAGGGAAATAAATCCTTCATTCTCAATAGGACAATCTGTAATGCCCCGAAAATCCACCGTGATTCTCGGTTTGCTACCAACTACTACTCGTCACCATCCCTCATATCCTCTACTAAATATTTCCTAGAAATTTGAAAAATTTGTTTTTTGACTCAAAACGACTTTCTTTTTTTTACTCAAATGTCTTCCAAAAGAAATACATGTAAATACAGCAGCGGAAACTTCGTTTAAAATCAGTTTAAATAACTTTACTTTTAAAACATAAAAATTAAAGAGACCGGTCGACACTTGCAAGAGCCGGTCGACACTTACGTTGTCTCGGGTTTTCATCAGGCGACACTATATATCTCTCGGGTCCTTTCATCGGTCGACACTAGAGACACCGATCGACACTTCTACCCCCATTTTTGAGAAGGGTCCACACCCGCTGTCGCAGGTCGATACCTTGATCCTCTCTGTACGCGCAGGTCGACCCTCACGGTCGACACCACTGCCCATTTTACACGGACCGGTCAACACTTGTGACCAGGGGTCAACACCTACCTCGACTCTTCCCTGCATAGGTCGAGCCTCGAGGTCGACACTCACCCTCTATTTTACACTGACTGGTCGACACCTATGGACTTCGGTCGACACTTTACACCCTGAAACTTTAACAAAATTCAACAAAACAACACGAATTTTGACTAAACGTTTAAGAACCATAAATCTACTTCTCGGCCCAATTTACAAACCTGTTACGCACGCCAATATACTCAATCCAAATTCAAATCTCTCTTTTACATTAAATTACTAAGTACAACTCAAAATACCTCACTACTCATACTTACACTCGCCATAGTCAAAACGCCTCAACAGTTGGCCCAGTCATCCCACGAGCGTTCTCCTCCAACTGCCTCCTAGTCCTAGGCATACTCAGGATACTCACTAGCTGCTGCGTCGTCACCTACATCACAGAACTCAACTATTAGCCTAATGCTAAGTAAACAATGCATATAAACTTAAACACTAAAAAATATTCACATCCTAACATATGCAGTTTCTACAGTTTCGTTTCCACTTTCATTTTCGTCTCTTTCTTACATCTTCTTTATCTTCTTACTACTGGGTTCTTCTTTACGTGCTAGATCGAGATGACACACCTCACGGTCCACCTCACTGGACAAGGTCAAACTCGATCTAGTAAAGTGACACACCTTGCGGTCCACCTCACTAGACAAGATCACCACGTAAAGCGGAGGAAGAGTGATACACCTCGCGGTCCACCTCACTAGACAAGACCACTCAACCTCACCTTTATTATCTTCTCATTTCATTCGTTTCATCTCATCCTATTGTTTCACTTCGTAAAATCATAAAAATTCATTTTCGTTTCGTTTCGTAAAATAAAACCATGATGCACCATCAATAAAGCATAAGAAATAAACGTGCAATGCAACATACTGTACTTGTAATACCCAAAAATTTTCCGTTGAAAATTTATGTCGGATTTCCGTAAATTTTAATCGGCGGAGTTTTGGTCCGAATTAATAATGAAAAATTTCGGCCCCTAAGTGAAAGATTATTTTAAGGCTAATGGTGGAGAGAGAAATTTATGAATTTAACCGGATTCAGACGAAATCACAGAATTGTGAAACAGTTTAAGGTGGAGGGCAATTTGGTAAAAATAATAAAATATAAATAAATAAATAAATAAAAGAGAGAGAGCACTGTCGGTGCCCTCCCCTTTTCCCCCCAGCATTTTGGTTTCCTCCTCTTTTCTCTCCCGCGATCAGCGTCTTGCTCTATGCGCTGCGGTTTCTTCCTTTCTTCCGCGAATCTTTGAATTTACGGTAAGTTCTCATTAGCTTTGCATAGTGAGTTAGTGTGTTGGTGTTATTAGTGGCAAAACCAGGTTTGGCAAGGCTATAGGTCGAATTAGTGAAAACCTAGGAGGGTAACGTGAGAGGTTGAGCGTAGAGTTGGATTCTATCCGTGTAATGGTGCTTAGGATAGAAATAGGAGTAGATTACGAGAATTACTGAGGAAGATTGGGAGATTTATTGGCCGTGTACGTGAGATTTGGAACGGTGTCCGTTCGGCCAGGTTCGGTTAAGTTGTGGACATCTGAATGGGAAATGGATGTGACCACGGGGAACTAGGCATTCTTAGAAACCCATAGTATTTTGTATCGTCCAATTCGGACGAGTAATGGAGAAATTGTGAATTTCTGAATTCGGACGGAAATTTTGTGGAACTTTAGGGATTTTGGATAGTTTCGATTTTGATGGGAGTTATGAATTCAATGAACTGAAATTGACAGATATATAATTTTATAGGTATTCCAATTAGAGCACCAAGTCATGAAACCCGAAAGGATTCCGAGAATGCCAGGTAAGTGATGGACCGCTTGTGATTTGCCTTCGAGCCTACACCATGGAACGATAGGATTGTTTGGTTGCTTGTTTGCTTGTTTGTGCTTTGATTGTCGTTTGGTCGTTCGGTTATTGAGTCGTGCATTATGATTGTCATGCATCATGGTTTTGAACTACAAAACACGAGTTTTTTAGCATGTTTTGTAATGTGTATGTGAAATGTAATCAGATAAGAAAAGACTTACAACACATGGGTGAACACCTCGTCGTTAACGTGCTAGTGAGAAAGCACTAGGGGGTTCCCATGGATGAAAGTACGTAATGTGACACGGTTTGCGAACATCTCGTCGTTAACGTGCTATGAGAGCACTAGAGGGTTCAACGATTGATGTTAGGATGAGGTTACGTAGGGCCGTTCCATGTGCGAACATGATGTGTGCCTCTAACCTCGCTCCATGGGTTATGGAATGGTCGTCCCGAGTGTGGAAGGGATGGTTGCCGGCTTGACTCACACCGGAAAGTGAAAGATGAAAATAACGAAATGAAAAGAAAACAGAGTTGAGTACAGAAACTTCATGAGTAGGGGTTGAATTTTGCATTGGTTTTCGAGTTCATGTTTCCATACTTGCTAAGCATTAGGCTTACGTTTTGTGTTCCTTGGTGTAGGTGACGACGCGCTGTCAGGTGAGTTGCTAGGTTACGAGCAGGCCTAGGTCGGAGTTGGTGGGAGGTGTCGCATGCCAGTGCAGGGAAATATTGGAGGGCGACACGACCATGGCGGGTAAAGAGAGTATAATTTCGTAAGTGTTTTAAGTTAAATAGAGTTGTATAGGTTTTTGAGGAATTTAGGTGGTGTACCAAGGGTACCATGGATTATTGGGATACGAATGTTTTGAAATTATGTTTTCAGAATTTAAGCTTTTACTTCGTGGATTTAATCGAGGAGTATTCGTCCGTGTTGTTTTGAAACTTGCATGAAGAAATTTGGTTGTCAAAATATGGGTTTTTATTTTGGTGGTCGCGATAGAGTAATGGTTGTCGTGCGTATTCGAACGAACTGGTGTGATTTCACTGATTCTGGAGTGAAGTGTCGACCGGTCAGTGTAAATGTGTAAAGTGAGTGTCGACCGCAAGGCTCAACCTGTGGTAGGAAGAGTCGAAGCAGGTGTCGACTCCTGGTTACAGGTGTCGACCGGTCATGTAAAAATAGTAGCAGTGTCGACTGCGGGGAACAACCTGCGCTGGCAGAGAGGGTCAAGGTGTCGACCTGCGATAACGGGTGTCGACCCCTCTCTGTGTAGAGCATAAAAGCGTCGACCGGTGTTTCCGGTGTCGACCGATGGGAAAACCCGAGAATACTTAGGTATCGACCGGTGCCTACAAGTGTCGACCGGTCTCTGCATTTTTGTGTTTTAAAATGGTGAAGTTTACTTGCACTAAACTTAAATGAGTTTCCACTGCGGCATTTATATGTATCTCTTTTGAGAGTCGTTTAAAAAAAAAAAAGGTCCTTTTGAGTCAAAAAGTAAAGCTTTCCAACTTCTAAGAAATTAATGGTAGAGGATATGAGGGACGGTGATGCGTAGTTAGTTGGTAGCGAACCGGGAATCACGAAGGATTTTCAGGTCGCCACAGTACTGTGATGTAAACCCAAGGGCAAAACTCTTACTACACTACTTACATGGCGTCCTTAGCACTCGTAATCCAAATCTCGTACGTTAACTGAAAAACTTATAAAACTGCACATCTATTAGCTCTTCCTTCCATTAACTCCGTAAAACTTTAAAGGAATCAACCACCAATTCCCCACTCAGCCTAAACCAAAATTCTAACTAACGCTCCGACTAACCTTCAAAATTTTATAACTCCGTCAATACTAGTCCGATTTGGACGATTCGAAAAGCTACAGGCTTCTCGTGACATCTAGTTTCTAATGGTCTCATCAACTTCCTAATCCAACATATACAGTTTGGCCAAACGGACTCCGTTGTGTAACCCGAGTCATTCGGTTATCTACACAGTCAATCTTCCTCATAACAACTCATAATCTATTCCTATTCCTATCTTAAATACCAACACACGTACAAAAATCAACGAAAATTTCCAAACTTCGTATCTCCTTCCTATGGTTCACCCAAACTCTCTCTAACTCCACTTTTACCGCTCAAAATCGCTAAAAGACTAACTATTTACTAAGAAATAATAAGAACTTACTCTAAGCTTGAAGAACGGAGGATGGGCGAAGGAGAAATCGTTGCCGAGGGCTCCCCGAGCAGGAGAAGAAGAAGATGATGATGAAGATGAGCAGGGGGGAAGATTTTCGTTTCTCCCCTCTGTTTTGTTGTTTGTTGTGTCTTTTTTTTTAATAAAATTAATTATATTATTAAATATAATTATTCCTAATTACTATTTCGCCCTCAACCCTGATCTGTTTACTGAATCTGTTATACCGTCCAACTCTGACTGGATTCTTAAATTTTTCTCACTTCCATTAGGAATAATTATATTTAATAAAATAATATTTTACCTCGTAGTAGAAATTTTCCGCCCACAATTCCGACCATTATTTTGCCGATTACAATCACGTACATTCGAAATTAACTTAAATGGAAAAATTCTGGGTGTTACACAATCATCTGCACAAGCATCAACATCCACTTCATCAGCTAAAAAAAAAAGAAACAAAACCTCTAAAGTATAGAAATATTTTGTAACGAAAAATATTAAAATTGATAGAAAAGTAGAATGTAGAGCTCAATATAAATATTGTATTAAAAATTATGCATATGTTTCTGGTAGTTCAACTACTTCACTAAATATGCATTATTAAATGCTAGTGGTAGTGATATTTTTTTGAATTCACAAAATAAAATGAGAGAAGTAATAGCAAAACTTGTAGCACAATGTGAGTTGCCTTTAGCGTTCACTGATGGTGATGAATTTGAAAAATTTATGAAAGAGTATGCTACTACTAATTTTAAACGTGTTAATAGAAGTACAACTAAAATAAATATTATTAAAATGTTTAATAATATGAATAATGAATTAATTTTATTTTTTTCAAATGCTCATTCAATGTCTATTTGTATTACGTCTGATTTATGAAATGCACGTAATTCTATAGGTTATGTAGTGGTAACTTTTCATTTTATTGATGAATCTTGGTAATTAAATAAAAGAATTTTAGGATTTCGTAACTGTGAATATCTTGACACTGGTATTACAATTTATAGATATATTGTTACGATATTACAAGAATATTTTATTTCGAATAGAATATTTAGTATAACACTTGATAATGCTAGCGCTAACGATGCTGTTATTTCTCATTTTAAAAATTATTTTCAATTAGATACTACTCACAATTCTCTTTTTCATATGAGATGTATTTGTCATATTTTAAATTTAGTTGTTAAAGATGGTATGACATATATTTTACTTCATATTGAATCAATTAGGTCCGCAATTTCTTATATAATTGTATCTAATTTGATACAACAAGAATATAGATATTTTTGTAAAGCTGCCCAATTTAAAGTACGAAAATTAAAAACCGATGTATATAATAGGTGGAATTCTACTTATTAATGTTAGAAAATGCTAGGCCATATTGACAAGTTATTTGTGCTTTTATCAGTGAAAAAACACAAAGTATTAATTTTGATAAATATAGTTGCAAAGTAGCTAAAATATTTCTTGATTTGTTTAAAACAATTTTATGATGCAACAAATTAATGTTTGGGAATTTATTATCTAACTTTTCATCTTGTTCTTCCAATTTTTATAAACATAACGGGTAATTTTGCACAATATCGACATATAGATGAATTTATAGATATAATTAATAAAATGGAAACAAAATTTAAAAAATATTGGCTTGATATTCCTCATATTTTTTGTTATACATGTATAATGGATCCTATATATAAGTTAAGAGTAGTATATCTTATTGTTAATAAAATTTCTAATAATTTACAAACTACTTTTTATTTTCTATGGATCAAATAACACATGAGATTACTAGTTTATATTCTTCTTGTAAATCTAAATATTCTATCGTTAGTCATTCACATGTTTCTTCACTTGGAAATATAGTAGGTTCACAATTGGTATTCATGATATTTGGAATCAATTAGATACAAATGCTTACTATAGTTCTATGCGAAATGAATTACAAATTTATTTTGACACTCGATATCAATTTTCTAGCGAAGAAAATTTTGATATTCTAAATTAGAGGAAAATTTTTTCCACCACATATCCTATTATGTCTATAATGGCACGTGATCTACTAACACCTCCGGTCTCTACCTGTGTCGACCCCGAAAATCTACCCATTTTCGGTCCACTCACTACTCTGATACCAACTCTGACATCCTCGGTCCACCTTGGTTCGGTTTGCTACTCACTCCCTATTTCACTCGTATCGTAAAAATTAGCATAAAATTTAAAATTTTTATTCCTCGAACTAAAACAATATTTTTGAAAATATTTTAAACGGCACTGTAGCGAAAAACTCAATTAAAATTAGTTTGGTTAAAACTTAATTTTATGAAATGTAACACAAAGACACTCGGTCGACACCTGTAAGCGTCGGTCGAAACTTGGGTCTTCTTGGGTTTCTTACCAGTCGATACTGGCAAAGCCGGTCGACACTACGTTTCTCTCGGGTCTTTTCGTCGGTCGACACTTCAATGGTCATCTCAGAGAGTGGTCGACAACTGCTTTCACAGGTCAACACTTTGATCCTCTCTGTCCGCGCAGTCGCGGTCGACATCACTGCCATTTTTACACTGACCGGTCGACACCTATAACCATGGGTCGACACTTACTTCGGCTTTGCCCACGTAGGTCGAACCCCGCGGTCGACACTCACTATCCACCAATCGGTCGACACATATCGACTTCGGTCGACACCTTGCACTAGTATATATAGAAAAATAACACCAGTTCAGAGAAAACACACGACGAACATTACCACGATTAAATTCACGTAGTAAAACCTATATTTTTAAAACATATACTCTCCAAGTGATTAAGAAAAAAAAAACATAATCTCTACTCCATTTCCACCGTACAACACAACCTATATCCTCAAAAATCTATACACTGGTGTTTAACGCAAAACGCTTACAAAATTCCACAACTTATCCCACCATGGTCATGTCGCCCTAACAAATTGCCTGCACTGGCATACGGCGTGCGCCACCAACCACCATCCTAGGCATGCCCGTCACCTAACAAGTCACCGGAAAGCTTGTCGTCACCTACACCACGGAACACAAAACGTAAGCATAATGCTTACCAAGTATGGAATATGAATAAAAAAATCAATGCATAACTCAACCCCTAACACATACAATTTCTATGCTCGGTTTCATTTTTGTTTCGTTTTCATTGTTATCATCTTTCACTTTCACGTGTAATTCAAGTAGGCACCCATCCTATCACACTCAGGACGGCCAAACCATGACCCACGGAGCGATATTAGAGGTACACATTATGTTCACACACGGGACGACCTTACATAATCTCCTCCCAACATTGATCATAGAACCCTCTAGTGCTTTCTCACTAGCACGTTAACGACGAGGCGTTCACAAATGCGTCATCTTACGTATTTCATCCATGGAAACCCCCTATTGCTTTCTCACTAGCACATTAACGACCAGGCGTTGCCCATGCGTGACATCTTTTCTTATATAATTACATTTCATATGCACAATTCAAAACATGCTCAAAACTCGTTCCTTCGTAGTTCAAAACCATGATGCATGTCAACACATATGCACAATCAACTGACCACACAACAAACAACAATCAAAATAAACAAACAATCCTACCATTCCTTGGTGTAGGCACGAAGGCAAATCACAAACAATCTATCACTTACCTGGTGTCCTTGAAATTCTTCGTATTTCGTAACTTCGTACGCTAACTGAGAATACCTATAAAATCACACATCCATCAATTCTAACTCGTTCAATTCATAAATTCTTAGCTTGAAAGTCATAACTCGTACCAAAACCAAAACTCTCCAATAAACCGAAGTGCCACTCAATTTCCCACCAACTTCGAAAATTCACAACTTCTCCAATACTCGTCCAAATTGGACGATTCAAAGTGCTACAGGTTCCTTAGGGCGTCTAGTTTCCTATGGTTTCATATATTTCCTAATTCAACACCTACAGCTTGGCTGGACGTGGCCGAGTGGAAACCGCTCCACAATTTAAGCATTCGGATATCCAACCACTCAATCATTCTCATAAAATCTCGTAATCTACTACCACTTCTAGCTTAAGCATCAACATGCAAATAAAAATCGACTCTACATTCAATTTCCCGTATCTCCCTCCTAGGTTTTCACCAAATCACCTGATACACTCACTAAATTCATTTTTGTCGCTAAAAACAACTAACACACTAACTATATACTCAAAACTAACTAACTATAACACACTCACGAGGGAGAGGAGAAGAATTGG
>CM039528.1:5898761-6037638 GCA_022433055.1 Begonia peltatifolia
TATTTCGCCATCAACTACAATCCGTTTAATAAATCTATTATACAGTCTAATTCTGGTTGGATTCTTAAATTTTTCTCTCCTCCATTAGCCTCACAATAATCTTTTACTTAAGGGTAGAAATTCTCCGTTATCAATTCTGACCAAAACTCCACCGATTAAAATTAAATCCGAAACTAATTCAAACAGAAAATTCTTGGTGTTACATTCCACCCTGCTTACAAAAATTTTGTCATCAAAATTTGCTAGCTAAACAACTCAGGATAACGATCCATCATATATTGTTGTTTTTCTCATGTTGCATCTTCCACATTGTGGTTACGCCATAATACTTTCACTAGCGGAATATCCTTGTTGCGTAGTGTCTTCACTGCATAATCTAAAATCTCCATTGGTTTTTCTTTATATGTTAAGGTTGGCTGTACTTCAGTCTCCTGCTGAACCACAACGTGTGATGAATCTTTGAGACACTTTCTTAGCATCGACACGTGAAAAACATTGTGAACTCCTTGCATGAAAGCTGGCAGTTCTAGTTGGTACGCAACTCTTCCAATCCTCTTTGTGATCAAGAATGGTCCAATGTATCTTGGGCTCAACTTACCCCTCCTCCCGAACCTCATTACACCCTTGAACGGTGAAATTTTTAGGAAAACTTCATCTCCTACTTTGAATTCCAATTCTCTTCTTCTTCCATCGGCATATCTTTTTTATCGACTTTGAGCTGTCAATATCCACTGCCAAATAATCTTGATCTTCTTAGTCTTTTGCTGCACGATTTCTGGACCAAACAAGCTGGCTTCACCGACTTCATTCCAATAGAGGGGTGATCTGCACTTCCTCCCGTATAAAGCTTCGTAAGGGGCCATAGCTATCGTAGCCTGATAGCTGTTGTTGTACGAGAATTCCACTAAGGGTAAATACTTGCTCCATGAACCCTGGAACTCTAGTACACAGGCTCGAAGCGTATCATCTAAAATCTGAATAGTCTGTTCAGATTGTCCGTCAGTTTGAGGATGAAAGGTCGTACTAAAATTCAGTCGTGTCTCCATTGCTTTGTTCAGACTCTTCCAAAATTTTGATGTAAATCTTAGATCCCTGTCCGAAACAATCGAAATTGGTACACTGTGCAACCTTACTATCTTCTTAATGTACAGGTTCGGGAACTGGTCCATATTGAATGTCATCTTCACCGGTAGAAAATGGACGTATTTGGTTAAACAATCCACAATCACCGACACCGCATCAAATCCCTTTGCCATCTGGGATAACCCAATAACAAAATCTATGGATATTTGGTCCCACTTCCATCCTGGAACGGGCAATGGTTGCAACTTTCTAGCCAGCCTCTGATGCTCAGCCTTGATTTGTTGGCAGATCAAGCATGTCTCTACGTACCTTGCTACAGACTTCTTCACGTCAAGCCACCAATAATGTTGCCTAAGATCTCTTTACATCTTGGTGCTTCCGGGATGAACAGAAAACCTTGAGGAGTGCACTTCAGACAAAATTTCTTTCTGAAGTTTATTATTGTTCGGAACATACCATCTATTTCAAAACTTCAGGATTCTATCATTTGAACAGCTAAACTCAGTTTTGTCATTAGATGCTATGCTTGACCTAAATTCGTTGCACCTTGGGTCATCTTGTTGAGCTTCTCTAATTTTCTCAAAAATTGATGGCTTCAGAGATAAGGCTGATAATTCTACTGTACATTTGAAACTATCTCCAAATTAAATCTCTGATATTCCGCATTCAACTCTTTAGACATCTCGGCATGCATTGCTGAAACTGATGTCGAAATCCGGCTTAATGCATCGGCCACTACATTGGCTTTGCCAAGGTGATATTGGATCTACAGGTGATAGTCCTTCACCAACTCCAACCACCGCCTCTACCTCATATTAAGCTTCTTCTAAGTGAATGTATACTTCAAACTTTTGTGATTTGAGTATACCTCACATTGTTGTCCATAGAGATAATGCCTCCAGATCTTTAGTGCGAACACGACCGCCGCTAACTCCAAATCATGGGTTGGATAATTTTACTCATGAGGCTTTAACTGCCTTGAAGCATAAGCGATCACCTTTCCGTTTTGTATCAAGACACAACCCATTCCAATTCTGAAAGCATCTCAATAAATACTAAACTTCTCATCCATCACTGGAAGCGTCAACACTGTAGCTGTAGTCAATTTCTGCTTTAGTATCAGGAAACTGTACTCACAGTCTTCCGTCTATACATACTTGACTTCTTTTCTTGTCAGACGAGTTAGGGGTGCTGCAATATTTGAAAACCCCTCAATAAACTTGCCCCAGAAAGCTTCGAATCTCGCTAACATTTTTTGGTTGAGGCCATTCATTGATCGATTGTATTTTTGCTGGATCGACCGATATCCCTCCATCGGAAATCACATGTCCAAGAAAATGGATCTTATCCAGCTACAACTCGAACTTGGAGAATTTTACATATAGCCGATGCTGCTTCAAAGTCTCCATAACTACCTTCAAATGCTTTTTATGTTCGTCTTCACTACGAGAGTAAACCAAGATATCGTCGATAAATACAATGATGAATTTATCTAGATACTCTTGGAATACCCGATTCATCAGGTCCATGAAAACTGCTAGAGCGTTTGTCAGCCCGAACGACATCACTAAAAATTCATAGTGACCATATCTTGTCCGAAAGGCTGTCTTCAGGATGTCCTGTGATCTGACTTTCAGCTGGTAATACCCCGATCTTAAGTCTATCTTCTAGAAAATCCGAGCTCCTTGAAGTTAATCAAACAAGCCATCTATCCTCGGCAGTGGGTACTAATTTTTTATGGTTAGCTTATTCAGCTCCCTGTAGTCAATACACATTCGTAGCGATCCGTCTTTCTTCGTTACAAATAGGACTGGTGCGCCCCATGATAAAAGCTCGGGCGTATGAACCCCTTTTCCAACAAATCTTACAACTGCTTTTTCAACTCCTTAAATTTCGGAGGAGCCAACCTATAAGGGTTCTTTGATATTGGCTCTGCACTGGGATATGTGTCAAACACAAATTCAACTTACCGGTCTGGGGGTAAACAGGGCAAATCATCCAACAACACATCAAGAAACTCATAAACTACCACAATATCCTGTGGTTTTGTCTACACGTTAAATTGAGTATCTAAAATTATTGCAAGAAAACAAAAATGCTCACCCATTAATAATCTCTGAGCCTCGATGGGTGCAATTATGGATAGCTTCTCCACATTCTTCATAGCTTGCAACGAATGTTTCGCACCACCTGAGGGTTGGAAGTTAACGGTTCTAACCCTGCAATCAATCGTTGTGTAGTGCCGAAACAACCAATACATGCCCAATATCACGTCATAGCCAGTTATCCCCATCACAATCAAATCAGCAGGCATACTCTTAGTCCCCACCGATATGACACTGTCACGCACCACTTGATCAGAGTGCATGCGCTCACCAGATGGTAACCTCACTTCATATGTACACCCGCCTGGTTTAGCCCATAAATTTACTTTCACCACAAAAACCGTAGCAACAAGTGATGCCCCTGAATCTATCAATGTAAATGCAAGCACCGTATCAACTAGTATCGTACCTGAAATAACAGCTGGCCGATCTTCACCCTCGGGCTCTATCATAGCAAAGATCCTGGGCGTCATCTTGGTCGAGCCCTTCTTTGCTGCGGGGAAGTGCCTAGATATGTGACCGGTCTCGTTACAAGTGAAGCACCGATTGACTCTCAGCTTTGTGTAGTTTCGTGAGATATGACCAGCTTCATTGCAATTGTAGCATCTGCCTGCAAACTGTCCGCACTCTCCTGGATGGCTCTTCAAGCACTTTGAACACTGCGAGTACCTATTCTGCATTTGCGGTTTCTTTCCCCTTCTCAAATAATTCACATTGCCACCTAGCCTCTTAGTTCCAAAATAAGATGCTGCCCAACTTGTCTGTGGTGTGATCTTTTTGAAGAATCTTCTGGTGGCTTCTCCTTGCCTCATACATTTGGCTTCTGCCCCCTCCACTGCCAATGCTTTGGCCATGACTCGTGTATACGGCACTCCCTCAGTTCCAGAGATTGTCACGCCCCTATATATCTCCAGCTTAAACCCTTGCACAAATTATACTACCTTTTCTTCTTCATTACTCGCTAATTGGCTTGCAAACCGGGACAATGATTCAAACTTTTTGACGTACTAAACTACTGGCCCAGCCTGCTTTAACTGTAAGAATTCCAACCTCTTCGCAGCTTGGAACGTTCGGTTGTAATACTTGTCATAAAACATCTCTTTAAATCTCTTTCAGGTTAAGTCCCTGGCAACTATGGTGGCCTCTACTGTCTCCTACCAACTCTGAGCGTCATTCGATAGGTAAAATGTCTCACATGTAACCATATTGCGGATCCATCTTTCCGCAGCAGTCGGATCCATCATCTGGCCCTCAAACGTCGAAGGCTTCAATCTCCTAAACCTTTCTCCACTAGAACCTCTTCCATGACTCCTTTCTCCTTGATTCAGTAGCATTCCCAATTCTTGGGACTGTCTGTCGATCAACTCGATAAGTTGTCTGATCGTAGGCAAGTTGTCATCATTCTCTGACCCTGCTGCCTCTCTCAGAACTTTAGGTCATCCCGGTCGTCTATCCATCTCGGCTAATTCCTGTACGAGGTTAGTGTAATCTAACCTTAGTCACAATCTAACTAAAAATAAACAACTACTTACAGTTGGTGGAGCACATTACATGGCGGCCGGCAATGTTGGGTAATTATTTGAACGACTTAACCATTTGACTCTGATACCAACTCCTGTGGCGACCCTGAAAACCTACCCGTTTTCGGTACGCTCACTGCTCTGATACTAACTCTGTGCGTCCTCGGTCCCCCTTGCTACTTACTGCCTAATTCACTCGTATCGTAAAAATTCGCATAAAATTTAAAACTTTTGTTCGTGGAACTAAAACGACATTTTTGAAAATATTTTAAATGGCACTACAGCGGAAAACTCAATTAAAATCAGTTTGAATAAAACTTCATTTTATGAAATGTAACAAAGACACACCCGGTCGACACCTATAAGCGTTAGTCGACACTTGAGTCTTCTCGGGTTTTTCATCGTTCGACACTTGCAACGCCAGTCGACACTACGTTTCTCTCGACTCTTTTTGTCGGTTGACACATGGAACACCGGTTGACACTTCTACGCTCATCTCAGATAGTTGTCGGCACCTGCTTTCACAGATCGACACGTTGATCCTCTTTGTCCACCCAGTTGCGGTCGACAACGCTGCCATTTTCACACTAACCGATCGACACCTATAACCATGGGTAGACACTTACTTTGGCTCTGCCCGCGCATGTCAAACCTTGCGATTGACACTCACCTTCGACTGACCAGTCGACACATATCAACTTTGGTCGACACCTTGCACCAGTGTATATAGAAAAATAATACTAGTTTAGAGAAAACACACGACGAACATTACCACGATTAAATCCACGGAGTAAAACCTATATTTTTAAAACATAACTCTCCAAATGATTAAGAAAAAAAAAACATAATCCATACTCCAATCCCGACTATAACCTTACCACACAACCTATATCCTCAAAAATCTATACACTGGTGTTTAACACAAAACGCTTACAAAATTCCACAACCTATCCCACCATGGTCATGTCGCCCCAACAAACTGCATGCATCGGCATACGGCGTGCGTCACCAACCACCATCCTAGCCATACCCGTCACCTAACAAGTCACCAGAAAGCTCGTCATCACCTACACCACGAAACACAAAACGTAAGCATAATGCTTACCAAGTATGGAATATAAATCAAAAAATCAATGCACAACTCAACCCCTAACACATGCAGTTTCTATGCTCGATTTTCGTTTTCGTTTCATTTTCATTGTTATCATCTTCCACTTTCACGTGTGAGTCAAGTAGGCACTCATCCTATCACACTCAGGACGGCCAAACCATTACCCACAGAGCGAGATTAGAGGCACACATCATCTACACACACGAGACGGCCTTACATAATCTCCTCCCAACATTGATCATAGAACCCTCTAGTGTTTTCTCACTAGCACGTTAACGACGAGGCATTCACAAATCTTGTCATCTTACGTACTTTCATCCATGGTAACCACCTAGTGCTTTCTCACTAGCACGTTAACGACCAGGCGTTGCCCATGCGTGGCATCTTTTCTTATATAATTACATTTCATATGCACAATTCAAAATATGCTCAAAACTCGTTTTTTCGTAGTTCAAAACCATGATGCATGTTAACACATATGCACAACCAATTGACCAAACAAGAAACAACAATCAAAACAAACAAACAATCCTACCATTCCATGGTGTAGGCTCGAAGGGAAATCACAAACAGTCCAACACTTTGTAACACCCCGAGAAAAACCCAGCGTTCTCGGTGCGCTACAGTGCACCTACACACTACACACACACACTAACACTTGACACAACTAACTCAATTCAATACCCCTTTCGTTTTCAAATCATTTTCAAAAGCACATTTGTGAGTATGAAAATTTTTTTTTTTTTTCGACTCGATTCAAAAAAAACAACTCGCGTCCCGAAGAGGAAACACGAAGTCCTCAACATAAAACTATGCAGCGGAAGAGAAAACCATTTAAAACAATTTGAGATAAAACGGTAAGACTTGAAATCCTAGGAAAGAACCCCGCGCTCCCCACGAACTACCCAGTCCAGTCCCAAGCACTCACGTCCCCACTCCGACACCCCGCGTACACACCCGCGGTGCCACAGGTGCCAACCCAACGTCGCTGTATCTCGCACACGCTCACAGCGCCGCGTGCCCCACGCACCCTGCCTCTGTACAGCACGTCCGCGCGCACGCCCTCACCCGGCGCCGCATGACCCGTGTGCACCCACAGGGCCGCGTGCCCCGCGCACCTGCGATCACGCTGCACATCCACACTCATATGAACTCCTCTAGCATTCATCATACACACGCCTTGACCTATTTCGTATCCTCTCGAACCTCAACCCCTCTCCCGAAATTTCGGCAGAGTACCGCCTAAAAATTTGCTACCCCAAAATTTAACCCTGCACACAATTCACCAAAATCCAACAATATTACCTATCTATCATCCAGAGAAATCATCCCAACCCAAATCAGAGTAAGAAGGCGACGAAAATCCGTCAAATACAAATGAAGAAAGTCTCCAGTATAGAGAAATAACATACTCTAACATGGAAAATATCCGCGTACGTATCAAAATCACACGCACTCCATATACACCTATACACTGACGCATATACAACAATCAATCCCATCCTCCGTACATAACCACTGCAAAAGAAAGAAAACCCACAAATCGACCAGGCCACAACCTACCATATCCACGGGTCGGGTCGCCCTAACAAAAGTCCGCCATCCGGTGCCGCAGTCGCACGCCGCCAACCATCCTACGCCTCAGGACTAGGCACTCGAGGCTCACCAGCGGTATCGTCAGCACCTACACCACAGAACACACAACATAAGCCTAACGCTCAGTAAGTAATGCGATATGAAAGTAAAAGCCGACAATGCAATCCTATCACATGCAGTCTCTACACTCACACTCATGTTGTCACATCTGTGACGCGTAGTGCAGCCGCACCAGGGTAAGGAGGAACCTCACGTCACCCTACACCCTAACACGTCACCACCGTCCCGGACTCCCCAGCAACGAGGCCCACAAGCTACACCCACGCATCACCACACGGCAACCACATCAGGGTAAGGGTGTACCTCGCGCCACTCTACACCCTGACACGTCGCCCCCGTCCTAGCCTCCCCAGCACGGGACCACAGTTGCCACACACACACGTTTCGCGACAGCCCAGCCGGCCCACCCCTCGAGTAGGATCCGCGACTGGTGTTGCACCGGCCCACACACTAGTAGGATCCGCGGTACAACTGCCCATATCCTCACCGTCAACACATTTACGCCGCATGACGGCCCAGCCGGCCCACCCCTCGAGTAGGATCCGCGACTGGTAAAGCACCGGCCCGCACACTAGCAGGATCCGCGGTACCACCGCCACACGTCTCACCTCATACATCAAAGCATGCTAAAAATCATTTTCGTTCCCGTTTTTTTTTTAAAAATATGATGCATGTCACACAATACGCACACACACCGCAATCAATCACATAGACACTAAAGTTCTACAGTGTAGGCCCACTTGGGCAAAACACATGCATGCACTACTTACCTGGCGTCCTAAGCTCGCTCGATACACAGCTTCGCCAACAGAAAGCCTCAACCTAAAACACAACCAATTTCTCATCAGTATTTCTCCCAACATTTACCAATTAGCTAAAAATAACTTTATCTAACTACACTCATTAAATTCCAACTAAAACGGTCCATTTGTTTGGTTTGGCCGAATACCAGCTCAACGTTCGGATGCACATAACTTTTGCGTCCGTCAACGGAATCAAACGATTCAAGTGGCTAAACGTTTCCTTAGGAACCTAGTTTAACATCCTAAAATGGATTTTAAATCGGTAAGCCGCAGATAGGCGAAAAACGCCAATAACCGAATCTGCCATTTTATTAAAATTTCACATTTTCACTTCCCTTCAACCAAAACTCACTCCCAACTAGTTATATGCATCAAAATGGCTATGATACACTCACACGTCAAATTTCCATGAATAACGCTCGCAAATTTGACTTGGACCAAAATTCGGCCTAAACTTCCGACGCGCATAACTTTTGCGTCGGATATCGGAATCGAACAATTCCAGTGGCCACACATTCCTCTAACAATCTATTTTTTAACCCACAAACAGAATTTAAAATGATCAACCTAATCCTAGCCAAAACAGCCAAAAACAGAATCTGTTTTTACACAAAAGGTAGCCGAAATTCATCTTTGATCCAAATCTCGCAAATTCTTTCACCAAACAATCACATTTCGATCTACCAATACACACATCAACAATTTGGAGAGTTCCTACTCAGAAGACAGCATGACAAAACCAACAACTTCACGGTTTTCTCCTCAAAAATCGAGGATTTCCAATCAGTCCATTGAACCAGGCACCGCCTCCCTCCTTCCTTCTAATTTTGTCCCCTACTCCCTTGAAATGTAGAGGGTAACATGACCCCACACTTGGCCATCAGAGCAGGACAAAAACTGAAGGGGAAACCCCCTGTTTCTGGTCGGATTTTGTCGCGGAAGAGCCGAGCCACCCACTGGCTCCAGCGCCCGCACACATTACACCCTAATGCTCTGGCGACCGAGTCCTACTGTTGGAAAATCCAAGAATAACCGAGGCCCCCACGCTCGGTCAACAGAACAAACGAAAACAGGGGAGAACTCACCTTCGATTTTTCCCAGCGTAGGAAGGCGTAGCTCCTCACTTCAGCCCACCGGAGTATCCTGAGCACCGGCGTCTTTTCCTCGGCGGTCGGTCGTCGACGATTCCTCCTCCTCGGCCTCTCCCTCGCTCTCGCTCTCGGCCGTGCGACACTCGGTGGAATGGCTTCCACCCGAAGCCATTCCACCACATATCCCTTTTTTTTTTTTTTTTTTTTTAAATAAAAATTACAAATTACAAAACTGCCCTCACGTGCTTTAACCCTTCATAATTTTCGTTAATTTTCCGACCTCCCGACTTTAAATTATGAAAACCATCGCAAAAGTAGGCTCCGAGTCTTACATTTTAAATTTTTCCCGTTGAAACATTTCTCAAAATTCCGACCGGGATTAAACTAAAATTCTAGAAATTAAAAGTTAAATTTTGAAATTTTCGGGTTATTACACACTTACCTGGCGTCCTTGAAATTCCTCGTACTTCGTAACTTCGTACGCTAACTGCGAATACCTATAAAATCACACATCCATCAATTCTAACTCGTTCAATTCATAAATTCTTAGCTTGAAAGTCATAACTCGTACGAAAACCAAAACTCTCCACTAACCCAAAATCCCACTCAATTTCTGACCAACTTCAAAAATTCACAATTTCTCCAATACTTGTCCGAATTGGACAATCCAAAGTGCTACAGGTTCCTTAGGGCTACTAATTTTCTATAGTTTCATCCATTTCTTAATTCAACACCTACAGCTTGGTCGGACGTGGCTGAGCGGAAACTTCTCCACAATTCGAGTATTCGGCTATCCAACCACTCAATCCTTCTTATAAAATCCCGTAATATACTCCCACTTCTAGTTTAAGCATCAACATGCAGATAAAAATCGACTCTACGTTCAATTTCCCGTATCTCTCTCCTATGTTTCCACCAAATCACTCGATACCCTCACTAACTTCGTTTTTATCGCTAAAAACAAATAACACACTAACTATCGACTCATAACTAACTAAAACTTACCATAAGATGAAGAAACAGAGAACAAATCAACTGAGCGTCACAGGAAGAGGGTTACCGAACTTCGCGCGAGAGAGGGGAAGAACCGGGAGGGGGGATGTTTCTCGAAATAAGAACACCGATGGTGTTCTTCTTCTCCCTTTTTCTTATTAATAATACATAATTACCAAACTGCCCTCAACTCTTAACCGTTCAACAAATTTGTTATACAGTCCAATTCCGGTTTGATTCTTAAATTTTTCTTTCCTACATTAGCCTCACAATAATCTTTTACGTAAGGGCAGAAATTCTCCGTTATCAATTCTGACTAAAACTCCACCGATTAAAATTAAATCCAAAATTAATTCCAACAAAAAATTCTAGGTGTTACACTACCGTAGCATTGGAGTCTGTTTTTAGTGCAGCTGGACATGTGTACGATGAATGCTGAGAATGACTTGCACCCGATCTCGTGGAGGCACTCATTTGTATGAAGGATTGGAATGACGTCATTACAAGAAGCCAACAACGAGATGACGAAATACTCGAAGAATTTAAAAATTTGCACGTTGAAGATTAACATTGTAATTTTGAAGTACTTTTTTATTTTGTAATTTTTTTTGATATTTTGCATGTGATTGACAATTAGATGGGTGCCAACCTAGTTGGAATGTATTTAATTTGTAGTGATGCAAAATGTTAAATTTATAATGAATATTATTTTTTTTATATAAATTATAAATACATGCAAAACCGAGCGAGAGCCGATGAATCGACCACAGAAGGGTGATGGATCGGCTCTTGATCTGTTTAAAACATAAACAGACCACGGCTCACTCAAACTCTCACTTCAATTCAAATTCCTGATAAATAGTTCCTTCAAAAACTAGCAGACGAAACTCAATGCCGAAACCGTCAAAGCTACTGTAAATCTTCGCAGCGCCTTTCTTCAATCTATCCACTTTCGACCTCCAAATCTTCATTTAAATTCAGTAAATCTCAGTCATCCTAATAGTTTCTATTTCTTCTGCAATTTCATAATTTAATACAATATTATTTGAGGCTGAGCTGTCGAATTTGGCTGTAGTTTGATTTTCATCTTCATTTTAATTGCTGAGGTTGGTTTGGGATACAAAAATAATCGTGAGCTAAGTTTTATAGCTGTGCACACCACTTGTTCGATAAAATGACTGTGAGAATTCAAATTTTAAAAATCGATAATTTTATTTTTGTGATTAGTAACTAACAAACTGTGTAACTTAGAGGTTAAAAAAATGCCGCCAAAACATTTGAAAGCTTCTTCAACCTCAAGGTCAGCTCTAGTCGGCCAAATCGATCACTCTTTCATCAACTCTGAGGCAAGGACATATTTTATGGATTTCATGACAAAAAATAAAGCTATTATATGTGAAATCCAATTTAAACCCGATGAGTCTGACGGAGATATTTTAGTCATTCTTAGACAACAGAATCTTGCTGTATTAGGTGGTGATGCGAACGTAAATGTAGTTCGAGAATTCTATGCAAATCTCATGGCATCAAATTCAGATAGCACCGTTAAAGTTCGCAACAAGATTATTCCCTTTTCAACCGAGGTCATTAATGCCAAACTTGGTTTGTACAACTTATATCAAGATGATTATCAGACAATGATGGAAGAAGGGTCAGATTATGAGATGATAATACAAGAGATGGGAGATTGAGGTTCACAGTTGGTTTATTCAATCATCAACCCAGCTCAACCAATACACTTGATATTAAGTTGTCTCAATTGTTACGCTCAAGCTTGTTGCAAGTTCATCAGGGGAAACTTGATGCCAACATCCCAGAATTCTGAACTCACTAAAGAGCAAGTGGTACTACTATATTGCATTCTCACTGGTCGCTCTATAAACGTCGGACGAATTATCTACAATAATATCATCGCATATCGTAAGGGTTCAACTACTGCTAGCCATATCAACCCTGTCCTCATCACGCAATTATGCGCTGCTGAGAATGTTCCTATGAGCTCAATCGATGAGCTTTGGATCCAGCAAAAGCTTTATACCTCCTCAAATATTTCAAGAATACCTAAGTGGCCGTACGACGAAACCAAAAACAATGGATTATGATTCATTGAGCAGGATGCTAATACTGAGATTTTTCTTCAAGTAATGCCGCTACCTCGTATCTGGCGCATCACAGAGGGTGGTAGTATGACAGGTGCAAAAAGTATCGTAGAGCAGACAAAAAGAGATCGCGCTAAGTCTCGCCGAAAACAGCAATACAAAAACCAATCAACTATGCCACCCGATCAATGCGCTTCTTCATCATCTGTGGTGCCACCTCGCTGTTCCTCAACTAACGATGTGGAACAGATGTTGAAAAATCTCACCATCACACAAAGTCAAATGTTTGCTAATCTCGTTGCTCAATAAACTAGCTTTGAAAACGATATAAAACAAAGGCTGGAAAATATTTTGAATCAGCAAACACAGTTATTACGAGATTAGAGCTGCATCCAATAGTGGATGAGGAATATGCAAAACCATTCACTAGATCAAACAACTTTCTTCGCACGATACGTGACAGCATTAGACGCTCATTATGACAATTTGGGTCAAGCATTACCCATTTTCCCAGAGCATCTATTGAGGCCATATGACCCTCCTGCCCCTCCACGAGATGGTGAAAACAAGGATCAGCCTAGCACTTGATGAGTATATTATTTTACACCTACTTTTTAATTTATTTTATGCATGGAAGATAATATGAGTTTGAGAGTATTTTGGTAGCTATATTTGTAGAAAATTTTTTTAGTTTGTATTAGTGTAACTAATGAAATATATAATCTATTTATATAAAATAATTTTATTTATATAAGCTCAGCTCGTTAGGATCGGCTCGGTTCCGCTCGTTAGGCTCGTGGTTCGCGAGCCGACTCGAGTTAGAAATGTTTTAGGGTCAGCTCGTAAGGCTTGGCAGACTCGATGAGCCGAGGCTTTTCAGGCTCGACTCTGCTCGTTCGGCTTGTTTAACATCTCTACAGGATATCGAGATTCAGCCAACCCTAACTCATGAGGAAAAGCAAGTGAGAATTCTAGAATCAACTGTGAAGGTGGTACGCAACAAGAAAATCCCACGGGTGAAAATACTATGGCGTAACCACAATGTTGAGTAGGCAACTTGGGAGAGACGGTAGTACATGCTGAACCACAACCCAGGAATTTTTGGTAAGCAAATTTTGAAGACAAGGTTTAATTAATAGGGGTAGAATGTAACAAACGAAAACTTTATCGAGTGATTTAGCCATGTGCATGAAGTTTACGAAAGATTTTAGAGAGTTACCAATTAAAAAGTAAAAGAAAGTGGAGAGCCACAATTTAAAAATCGGAAAGATAGAATAACTAAAAGGGAAAATTAATTGGATAGAATTAAGATTTATGTAAATTAGAAATTTATGGAATTAAAAAAATTTTAAAATAAAGACACAGCTTTTTGGAGAAGCTTCATTCTTCTTCTCCTTACCAACCACACACTCTCACTCTCTCTCTATCACTGTCTCTCTGTCCCTCCCTCATTCTCTCCCTCACGTTCTTTTCCTTTTTTTTTTCTTCCCAAGGAAAAAAAACCAGCAGCTCTCCACGCCAACATTTTCTTCTTTTTTTGCAAGGAAATTCAAGATAAGTTAAAGAATATGTTTTATTTATGAAAAACGGTTGTTATATGTTGAAAAGGTAGTAGATTTTATGGGTTTTAGGGAGTTTGGATGAACCCTAATATGAATGCCCAAAAATGGTTAGGTTTTCTCTATTTCTTGGTTATTTTGATGTTTAAATTGGATATAATGGATGTTATGGAATAGATTTGTTGAAAAGTTTCAAATGAACGCATGAATGTTCAAAATGGAAAGCTACAGAGCAAGTTGGAAGTCTAGAAATTTTAGTTCAATGAATTGGTTTGTTTTTAATAATTGAATTGAGCATGTTAAAGTAGACACAAAGGGTGATCTATACGCTTTGGAATTATTGGATTTGAATATGTATAGCATAAGTTATGAAGTTTTGAAATTATGTCAAATTATAGGTTGTATTCCGAAAATTTGTTGTAAAATGGTTGAAGTTGGTTTACTTATTGTTTTAAACCATTTGATGGAGATGATTAGTTTTGATTTAGGAATATGTATGTTATATCTATGAAGCATTGGGATCTAGGAATTTATACGATTAGATATTTTTATGGATTTAAATTGTATGGTGCATTATTGCAAAGTTAATGATGGAATCTACTGGTTTAGGTTTTCAAGTTTCCACGAATAAGAGACAAATTGCCTAATTTTGCTAAGGAATTGAGGTAAGTGCATGTTGCACGTGTTTTGGCCGATTGACCTAGACCACAAAGAGTTATGAAATTGATGGCTAGAATAATGTAAATTGGAGATTTATAGATATTTGGTTGAGTAGAGATTCTTAGGTTAGTAGTTCATTATTGTTAGCTTTATTATTGATTGATGGATCTGTTTAGCTGTTTACTTTATGTTGTGTTTATGGCATCGAGAATATGTATGTTTTACGCATTCATGCATCATGTTTTACAAGCTTATGGAAAACGATTTGATGCATATTTTTTCATGTGAGTACGATATGAAAGAAAATACGTAAATGTCATATTTAGGTAGAAAATGAGTATGGTCGTTCTGTAAGATTTGCACCACAAGGTGTGCCTACTTCCTTTAGCATAAATCTCATGTGACTAGAGGCAGAAAAAGAAGAGACAAAAAATAACATGATTTACGAACTATACATGCATATCCAAAAGCATTTATTTCATTTTACATCACTTGCTAAGCATTAGGCACATTAGTTGACTTTATGGTGTAGGTGACGATATCACAGCTGAAGACATTGAACTTCAAGATGGTTGATAGTACCGTTGACAGAGATTGTTCATGGCGTGTGCCTATAGCTGTTGGAGCGATTTTTACCTATAGGTTGTTTCTCACGTATTTTGGGGTATAAAACATGTATATAAATATAGTTTAAAATGTTTTGTTAAAATATTTTAATAGTTGAAACGTTTAGTAACAAAACAGTGATTTTGTTTAAAAGAATGGGTTTAACTTTGTTTTGAATCTTCCGCTATGCAATGAAATTAGATGTTATTTTATGAGTTGATTTCAACAATTTAGATATGTATGTTTAAGTTGATTTTATGATGAAATTATTGAGGATATGGATTACAAGTTGAAATTGCAGTAGGTGTTTGGAGTGAAAAGAAGAGGAACAAAAGGGGAAGAAAACATGGCAGTCAAGCTGTTGATCGATCGACTACAAATGCCAACTGATCACCCTTCAAAAGGGTGAAATGGACGATCGTCGGTGTGGGTACCGATCAATGAACTGTCAGTGTTCATCGAAAAAAAAATTCTTACAAAGTATCACGAAAAGTTAAGTTGGTAACGACCGAATTACGAGACGTTACAAATACAAATTTCCTCTTCATGTGATGTTGTAACCATAGACTGTTCCAACCTCAATGCGCTTCTTCCTTGTCTTGAAGGCTTGGATTAAGCTCCTTGTAGGTTTTGAAGTAGTCTTCTATAGAATGAATGAGTAGGTTAAGGAACTTATTGGAATGGGTCCTAGTGATTGGGCCTTGGGGCATATCATCCTCTCCGATTTTTAGAGGATTTAACCTCAAATCCCTTGAATTCTCCTTCTCTTGTACTTCCTCATCTTTAACATATAGGAACAAGTCTTGTGCGTTAAAAGTTGCCAATACGCCATACTCCCTGGTTATCGCAAGTTTATATTCATTATTATTAATTCTTTCCAAAACTCTGAATGAACCATCGCACCTATGGAGTAATTTTGATTTACTTAGATGTGGAAATCTCTTCTTCCTCAAGTGAAGCCATACTAAGTCCCCTTCCTTGAATATAACTTCTTTTCTTCCTCAATTATCTTGCTTGGCATACTCCTTTTTTTTTTTAAGTGTTTTTCTCACCACCTCATGCAATTTTCTCATTTGCTCGGCTTTGTCACTTCCACTCAGATTATAGCTCTTTCTTAGGTAATGGCACAAAATCCAAATGGGTGAATGGATTGAATCCATACACTACTTTGAAAGGAGTTTTTAACGTTGATCTATGAACACTCCTATTGTGAGCAAATTCCACATGTGGGAGTTGAGTGTCCCAATCGGTAATGCGCTTCTTTAAAATGCTCCTTAATAATGCACCTAAAGTTATGTTCACTCCTTCGATTTGTCCATCCGTTTGAGGGTGGAAAGAAATGCTAAAGAGCAATTTGGTGCCTAGCTTTCCCCAAAGTGTCTTCCAAAAGGTGATCGAGAACTTGGTGTCCCTATCTAACACAAAGGTCTTTGGAATTCCGTGCATACGAACCACCTCCTTGAAGTAGATTTCGGTTATGTGCATGGCATCATCCATTTTGGAGCACGCTATGAAGTGTGCCATTTTAGAAAAATAATCCACTACTACCATGATAGAATCTTTAGCTCGTTTAGTACGTGGTAGACTAGCACAAAGTGCATCCTAACCTCCTCCCATGGATGCGTTGGGATCAGTAATGGGAGATACAATCCTTGCGGTAAGATTGGAGTTTTTTCCTTCTTGCAAGTGATGCATTTTTCCAGCACTTTGTGCACATTTTTAAGCAGGCGTGGCTAGTAGAAATAATCCTTTAGGGTCTCGAGAGTTTTATTTTTCCCAAAGTGGCATGTTAGTCCGCCACCATGTGCTTCTTTGATTAGGGCTATTCGGATTACTCCTTGTGGAATAGAATCCGCACGGCATGATGTCATTGCTAAGTGCATAATAGGGTCGAAAGTTTTTGTCTTCTTTATAAATGTCCTTGAACCATTCGAACCCAAAAAAGTGAGTACTCAATTAAGTCAATAGTGCATGTCTCTTAGAGAAGGCATCAGCAACCACGTTTGTGTCTCGATGTTTGTATCTAATGACATATGGATACCTTTCTAAGAACTCCACCCACTTGGCTTGTTGTCTATTGAGTTTTCCTTGACTCTTAATATGCTTTAAGGCTTGATGATCGATGTGGATGATAAACTCCCTGTGAAAGAGAAAATGTTCCCGTACTTCAAATGCTCTTATTATGGCAAGAAATTCCTTGTCATATATTGAATAATTTAGGGTAGCTCCCTTGAGTTTCTCACTAAAATAAACAATTGATCTTCCTTCATGCATTAGAAGAGCCCCAGTTCCCAAACTAGATGCATTACACTCTACTTCAAAAATGCTGTTGAAATTGGGGAGCATGAGCACGAGTGCTTGACATAGTCTTGATTTGATCAAGTCAAAGCTTTGTTTATAACTTTAAATCCATAGAAACTCTTGACCTTTCTTCCTACAATTGTTGATAGAGGCTATAATGGTGCTAAAGTTTTTGATAAATCTTCTATAAAAAGATGTTAAACTGTGAAAACTTCTTACCTCCGAAATATTTGGAGGTGGCCATTCTTTGATTGCTGTCACTTTTCATTCATCTACCTCCATGCCATTTTTGCTAATAACAAAGCCAAGAAAGTAAACTCTTTCTTGCGCAAAAGAGCACTTCTTTAAGTTGCCAAAAAGTTTAACATTCCTAAGGGTCTCGAAGAGAATGTTCAAATGAATCAAGTGAGATTCCAAATCCGTGCTATATACTAGGATATTGTCGAAGTAGACTACAATAAATTTTCTAAAGGTAGTCTTTAAGGACATAATGCATTAATCTCATAAAAGTGCTAGGAGCTTTAGAAATTCCAAAGGGTGTGACCAACCATTCAAACAATCCATATTTGGTCTTGAAAGCCGTCTTCCATTCATCTCCTTCCTTCATACGGATTTGATGATATCCACTTTTAAGGTTTACTTTCGAAAAAAAAAAGAAGCCCCACTAAGTTTATCCAAGATGTCCTCCAACCTTGGAATGAGAAATTAATACTTGATAGTAATTTGATCTATGGCTCTACTATCAATACATATTCGCATAGAGCCATCCTTGTTTCAAACAAGTAGAGTGGGGATGGCACAAGAACTTAGTGACTCACGAATGTATCTTTTTTTTTAGCAATTCTTCCACTTGATTTTGTAACTCCTTTGTTTCTTCTGCATTTATCCGATAAGCGGGGCTATTTGGAAGTACCGAGATCTATTTAGTGCTCAATACCACGAAGGGGAGGCAACCCTTGTGGTTATTCCTCAGGGAAAACATCTCTAAATTTATTAAGAAGGGCTTTTACAGGTTCGGGTATTTCTCTTAATTCTTTTATTTTGTCTCGAAATAACAAAAGTATAATTGGTACCCCTTCAAAAAGAGACTTCTTCAATCCATTCTTAGATAATAAGAGACTAGTCTTGTCTTCTCTTTCTCTTTTTGCCTACTCATCTTTTCTGACTTGTTTAGGTGTCAAAGGTATAAGCTTGAATGTCTTCCCACCAAAAGTGAAAGAATAACAATTTGTTCGGCCATGGTGAGAAACTTGTCGACCAAATTGCCATCGTCTCCTCAATAATAAATAATTTGTGTTCATGGGAACCACATAACACATAACTTTATCTTTATAGCCTCCTAGGGAAAATTCCACACAAACTCGCTTGGCCACCTTGATCATACCTTGTTTATTTAACAACTTTAGCTTGTGAGGGCTAGGGTGAATGGTTGTTTGTAGCCCAAGTTTGTCCACTAATTCCTCGGATGCAACTTTAGCGCAACTACTACTGTCTATAATGAGAGAACACAATTTTTCATTAATAAAACAACAACTATGAAAAATGTTTTCTCGCTGGTTGCTTTCTTCATCGAGCTTTTCCAAGAGAGTTCTCCTTATGAACAACAAAGTGTCCTCAAATGTATGCCTCCCCACATTTTGATCTTCTCAGCTTTGACTAGTAACGGTGCTAGTAGTTGTCAATGTTGAATCAAACAGAATATGACCCAAAGAAAGATGTAGTGCTCTGATACCAAATGATGCAGACACCGAAGCAAAATAAAAATGCTAAATTGAAAATCAAGGCTGGTTCTGGAAAGTGCAAATATGGGGGCACCTTTCTACTTTGTCTCCGATTGATTAGGAGTGCTCTAGCAAGGTAGGGTGTGAGTTTGTACAACCTTCTGTCAGTCTCTACCATCAACTAAGATGCTAGAAAATAATGCAATGAATAGGAATCTTAAATGATCTCACAAGTTGAAAATAATTTAACCAAGAATGCTCGGATATGACTCACCAGGTATCAATGGGTTTGAGCAACGAAAAAAAGCTTGGGTTTGGGAACAAAGTTCAACCTCTTCTTTATTTCAAATCCAATCTCCCAACAATAGAGTCTTTAAGGGTTTTTAATACAACACTTAAAACAAACCTAGGATAAACTAATGCATAAGGAATAATAAAAGAATACGATGATAAAACATGCATTAAGAAGAGAATTCAGTTATCTTCATGATGGGCGCACGAGTGGTGCGCAAGGAGTGCGCTAATGATGCGCACGCGCCAACTAACCTTATTGACTTCAAATCTTCTAGTTTGTCCTCCAAATCTTTGAAGTTGCTATCCAAATCCTTGCGTTGTTGAGTTGGTTAGGCTCCTCCTTATCCTTTGAATGTCATCCAAATCTTGAGTTGTTGAGTTTGTTAGGCTCCTTGGAAGATTACCTTCATACCCTCCTATGCTTGTAAATTTGCAAAGTTTGCAAAACTAACAAAGATTAAGAGATAGGTTACACTATTTTATTAAAGGAAGAAAAATTCCCTATTCATGTAATGTTATCACCATAGACTGTTCCAACCTCAATGCGTGGTATGCTTCTTCCTTGTCTTGAAGGCTTGGATTAAGCTCCTCGTGGGTTTTGAAGTAGTCTTCTATAGAATGAATGAGTAGGTTACGAAACTTCTTGGATTGGGCCCTAGTGATTGGGCCTTGGGGCATATCAGATGTGATTCTCGGATTGGAGAATGTCATTGCACTGGTTCAGTTCTTGACAACAGTATAAGGTGGGTTCACGTTTCTACTCCTAGTTTTCATTTTTTTACTACGTTTTAGAAATGAAATTAATTAGATTAAAGTAGTCATAGGGTATTAGGAAAAAGGTAATGCACCTAATTAAAATTTTAATAGGCAATGATATAGAAACAACTTTTAGAACAAAGCAAAAACTAAGAAATTAGCAAATACTAAGGAAAATTTAAACTAACCAATTCATACATGTTTTCATTTTCAGATTTAGTGTACATGATGCATATCCAATTTAACATTCAGCAACAATGGTCTAAAATGGCATCATTTGATGCTAATAATTTTTTGCCATACATACAATTTAGAATGGGTGTTACCAAACAACAAAAATGGCAAAGCTTTTTAGGATTTGTACTTTCAACTTTTTTGTTTCCCTAAAAACAGCAATATTCCAACTACCACTCTACTTGAAGCAATAAATAACACATGATTCAGGTTGTTAATACTTTAACTTAGGTCTAAGTGAGGTTAAACATTGTGTATAATGTTCAAACAACAGGCAAAAGACTAATAGCACCAAAAAATAGAAAAAACAGCAACTTTCTTTCTATTGAGCAGTAAAATGTTTAACCGATTCAGGAAATGAGTTGCAGCAACAAAAATGGTGACATTTAAATGTTATAATGCTCAGATCCTTAACAGCTAAAGGAACATGCTAGAAGGAGTAATGGTCCCCACTCCAAAATTGGCACCAAAATGGGAGAGTTTCTTCATGGCCGAAGCTTCTTCCATGCATTCCATGCATGTGTGAGTTGAACCAACTCCAAACTGTTATCTAGACTATCATACATCTAATCATAATACCTAAATATACATGTCACTAATAAAATTACAATAAGGTCATTGTTTGCCAAGTGTTCAAAATAAAAAGGTTACATAATTTCATGCTCGGGAAGACAAATTCCCATGTAAGCTTCTTGATCTTCAATCCTTGTCTTCCATACTGTAACGTCTTGAGAACCCACACGTTCCCGGTGCGTTCACTACGTGTACACACTGTGACATACAGAGACTCGACACGGACTCACTTACTTTAATACCACTTTCATTCTCAAATCATATTCAAAAGAACATTTATGAGTATAAAAATTTTTCGACTCGATTCAAAAACAACTCGCGCCCTGAAGAAGGAACACAAAATCCTCAATATAAAGTACGCAGCGGGAAAGACAATTTAAACTAGTTTTAAAAATAAGACGACAAAACTTGAAATTTTAGGAAGGGGGCCAACACACGCCTCGAGCTACTCGACTCAGTGTCGCGCGCCCGTATAGTGGCGCCGCGCACCCCGCACACCCACGTCCCCACTTTGGCGCCCCGCGCTCACCCTCTCGGTGCCGTGCGCCAACTCAACCCCGCCGCGTCATGCCCGCGCCCACAGCGCCGCGTGCCCCACGCACCTTGCCTCCGTGCAGCATGTCCGCACACATGCCTTCAATCAACACCGCACGACCCGCGCGCACTTGTAGGGCCACTTGCCCCGCACACCTGCGGTCACGCCGTTCTCCCGCGTACACCGCCATTCCTCTAGTATCTCACCGTACGCACCCCGACCTATTCTATACCCTCTCGACTCCAGATATTTCTCCTGAAAATTCGGCAGAGTAACATCTAAAAATCAGCTATCCTAAAAATCTGAACCTGGACACAGTTCACCAAGCTTTCCAGAATACCTATACAGAGATCTCCACCAAATCAGAGTTTTTAAAAGAAATAAAACTATAACAATCCATCAGCTATCAAATTAAGAAAATTCACAGTATAGAGCATTACCAAGCTCCTACATGTAAAGAGTACGCGTGCGTCACCAAATTCACAAACACTCCATGAACTCCTATACAACTAACGCCTATACAAACTCGTCTGGTCAACTATATATCCCGACACAACAAAAGAAAATACCCCAACAGTCTAGCCACCACCTACCATCTCCACGGGTTGGGTCGCCCTAACAAATCCTCTATCCGGTGCCTCGGTCGCACGCCACCAACCATCCTATGCCTCAGGACTAGGCTCTCGAGGCTCACCAGCAAGATCGTCAGCACCTACACCACAAAACACACAACATAAGCCTAACGCTCAGTAAGTAATGCAATATGAAAGTAAAAGCCGTCAATGCAATCCTATCACATGCAGTCTCTACACTCACACTCATGTTGTCATATCTGTGACGCGTAGTGTAGCCGCACCAGGGTAAGGAGGAACTTAACGCCACCCTACACCCTGACACGTCGCCACCGTCCCGGACTCCCCAGCAACGAGGCCCAGAAGCTACACACACGCATCACCACATATCAACCACATCAGGGTGAGGGTGTACCTCGCGCCACACTACACCCTGGCAAGTGACCCCCGTCACAGCCTCCCCAGCCACGGGGCCACAGTTGCCACACACACATTTTGCGACAGCCCAGTCGGCCCACTAGTCGAGCAAAATCCACGACTGGTGTTGCACCGGCCCACGCACTAGTAGGATCCGCGGTACCACTGTCTATCATTCTCACCGCCGACACATACACGCCGCGTGACGGCCCAGCCGGCCCACTCCTCGAGCGGAATCCGCAGTTGGTTACACACTGGCCCACACACTACCAGGATTCGCGGTACCACCGCCACACGTCTCAGCACTTACTCAAAATATGTTCAAAACCATTTTCATTCCCTTTTTAAAACATGATGCATGTCAAACAATACACACACACACTAATCAATAGCAAAAATTCTAAAGTTCCAAGGTGTAGGACCAACTGGGCAAAACACATGCATGCACTACTTACCTGGCGTACTAAGCTCACTCGACACACAGCTTTGCCAAAAAAAAACTGCCTCAACCTAAAACTTAAACAATCACTCATCAATCTTCGCATCAAAATTTACTAAATACGTTAAACATCACATTCTTTAACTAAATCCATGAAATTTTAACTAAAACGGTTCACTAATTCGGTTCAGCCGAAAACTAATGTAAACTGTGGACGTACATAACTTTTACGTCCGTTATTGGAATCGAGCAATTCAAGAGGCTACACACTCCTTAGAAACCTAGTTTAACATACTGAAACAGATTTTAAAACGGTAAGTCGCAGCTAGGTGAAAAACACCAAAAACTGTATATGCCCTTCACCCAAATTTCACATTTTCGTTTCCTTCAACCAAAACTCACTCAAAACTCGCCTTACGCACTACAATCAACAACGCTAATACCACGCGTCACAATTTTTTCTAAAAACGCTCAATAATTTGACTCGGTCCAAAATTCGACACAAATTTTGACGCGCATAACTTTTGCGTCGGATATCGGAATCAAGCAATTCCACAAGCCAAACGTTCCTCTAACAACGTAATTTAACCCACAAAAACAGAATTTAAAATGAATGACCACAGTTAAGCCGAAACCCCCAAAAACAGAGTTTGCTTTTACGCAAAACAAAATCCGAATTTCATTATTAACCCGATTTTCACCAATTTCTCCGCCAATCAATCACATTCTAATCTATTAAATATAAACTAATCATAATTAAAGGTTTCCAATTCAGAAAACTTGAATTTGAAAAACCCAGCCCCTCAATTTTTCTAGCAAAACTGATGCTCCCCACCACAATCCCTTAACCCAACAATTCTAGCCAATTCCCGCCATCAATCGACCGAAAAGGAGAGCATCACACACTCCCCACCTCGACCAACAGAACAGAAAGAGAAAGCAGGAGGGGCCTCCGAGCTCTCGGCTATGAGCTCTGCTGCTTACGAACACGCGACACACACACACAGCCTAAAACCGACCCAACAATCAGCCTAACATTCGGAAAGATTGAAGGAAGACGACCATCAACTTGGGCGAATAGAACCAGAGCAGGGGATGAAGCATACCTTCAGTCTTCAGCTCGGGAAACAGAACTCGTCCCCACCACAGTCCTCTCGGCTAATCAGCGTTCGGATCTCCTCCGTCGTTGGCGTCGACAGATCACCGAGATCTCTACCTCCCGCTCACGGCTTCTCCTGCTCTCTCTATCACGTCTCTCTTCTCTCGGCCGAGGGATAACACAAGGTGAAATGGCTTCCACCCGAAGCCCTTCCACCTTATAATAAATTTTAATTATTTAAATTTTAATTTAATTACAATTGACCAAAACAACCTCACATGTTTTAATCGTCCGTAGCTTCGTTAAATTCGGGTCCTCCCGACATTAAAAATTTTAGAAACCATCACTAAATCTAGATTCTGAGTTTTATAACTTAATTTACCTACTAAAATATATCTCAAAATTCCAACCGAGATTAAATTAAAAATTTCAAAAATTAGATTTAAAAATTTAAAATTTTCCAAGTTATTACAGGAAAAACTAAGAAATTAGCAAATACTAAGGAAAATTTAAACTAACCAATTCATACATGCTTTCATTTTCAGATTTAGTGTGCATGATGCATATCCAATTTAACATTCAGCAACAATGGTCTAAAATGGCATCATTTGATGCTAATAATTTTTTGCCATACATACAATTTAGAATGGGTGTTACCAAACAACAAAAATGGCAAAGCTTTTTAGGATTTGTACTTTCAACTTTTTTGTTTTCTTAAAAACATCAATATTCCAACTACCACTCCACTTTAAGCAACAAATAACATATGATTCAGGTTGTTAATACTTTAACTTAGGTCTAAGTGAGGTTAAACGTTGTGTATAATGTTCAAACAACAAGCAAAAGACTAATAGCACCAAAAAATAGAAAAAACAGCAACTTTCTTTCTATTGAGCAGTAAAATGTTTAACCGATTTAGGAAATGAGTTGCAGCAACAAAAATGGTGACATTTAAATGTTATAATGCTCAGATCCTTAACAGCTAAAGGAACATGCTAGAAGGAGTAATGGTCCCCACTCCAAAATTGGCACCAAAATGGGAGAGTTTCTTCATGGCCGAAGCTTCTTCCATGCATTCCATGCATGTGTGAGTTGAACCAACTCCAAACTGTTATCTAGACTATCATACATCTAATCATAATACCTAAATATACATGTCACTAATAAAATTACAATAAGGTCATTGTTTGCCAAGTGTTCAAAATAAAAAGGTTACATAATTTCATGTTCGGGAAGACAAATTCCCATGTAAGCTTCTTGATCTTCCATCCTTGTCTTCCATAAAAAGACGTGCCTTGGTTGGTCCTTGTCTTTAACTTCAACCTCCCACTTTAAGTCTCCAAAGATGTGCTCCAAGCCTTCACATAATTCATTTCCATCAAAAGAGAAAAGTATGTGAGAACCAAAGTTAGATAAAATGTGTGCTCAGGCTTGGGATCTTGTGACGGGACTATGGAGCACATCAGTTTGCTATTTTTAGTGCTCAAATTTCATGTCTATTTGGAGTCTCCTAGGCAAGAAATTGGTATAAATCCAAGGAGCATTATTGTGCATTATTGTGCGAAAATTCAAGGAGGTAATTGGTACTTCAACTACAAGGTATGTAACCTTCAATAATTTAATCTCTTGGATATTTAGGATTGGTTGAATTGAAGCTAGTATTACTGGTATGTATTTCTGGTTCTTATTACATTTGTGGATTGCGTTATTGACTATTATTCATCTATGCTTGATTATGAAGTGATGAAGAGAACTAGCAAGAAAATTTTAGTTGCTACATTAGTTAAACCCAATTTTGGAAAGTTAATGAATCCTAACTCACTTGCTTGTTGGAAAATATACGTCTTTTCTTTAGAGTTAAGGATAAAATTTGCACTTTGTGGTAAGCTTGGTATAATTGATATGAATAAATCTTGCTTACAAATTATTAGCCATGAATTAACCATGTTTATTTGGTTTACCCAAGAATATTATTGGTGGCTAAAAGGTTTTCAATTATTTATCTCAATGAATAATTACATTTTCTCTTAAAATTTAAACTCTTAAAAGATCAAAAGAGGAACTACTCCAAGACGAGTGAAACTTTAAGATTTGAGGTCAAATCTTCAATAATCCGGAGAGAATAACGTGCCTCGACACCACCCCCTGATCTGAACTCAAACCAAGGCTTTGATTTATCGAGGGTTAGAGCAATTGGAGTTGGTATTTGATTGATTAGTTGGCGCAACAACAAGGAAGGTAGCAAGAGCAGGGCACCAACAGACGTCTAATGGCACGCGCACGGAAGGAGTTGCATATGAGAATGTGCACGCATGAGGAGACCTAGCCACAACTATTGGCGCAAGCAGTAGAAGACTAGCTGGATAAAGCATGCACGCGTGGATGAAGACATGAGCACGCATCAATGGCGCGCACCAACAAGCAGGGCCACGCACATTGCCAATGAAGATTGGCGCGCATCGCCGAGAGAAGACTGGTGCGCATTGCCGAGCATAGAGGGGTGCGCATCCCATGAAGATGCACACATGGTAACATCATCCAGTGCTTACACGAACATCAAAAGGGCGCGCAACACATCAGCCGATGCGCACATGAGAATCACCAAGGCGCACACACGCGAAGGGCCACCCTCGCACCAACACGTGGCAGCCATACACCTTCAACGGCTATTTTTTGCTACACGCTCCAAACGACCATTTTTGCTTAAGCATCACATCTTTTTCTGCTTCAGTTTTCTTCCTCCAATATATGATCTTTTAAACACTTTGTAAACATTAGACTTCATTTTGAGATTCAATAAAAAAGCACTTGCTTATTGGAAAAACGCGTCGATTTTTTGATTTCTGGAACGCAATGCCTCTACTGTGAAAGTCACCAAGAGAAGTGCGCCTCCTTTGTTTTCAAGACTACTATTTCTTTAAGGCAATATAGTTTCATCTTTCTCCCTCACTGTTTTGAGAGGAGGAAACAGTAGAAGGGGGCCAATCGGTTCCCATAGGTTGAGATTCCTTCTTTGGAAGGAGTCATCTCCAAGTGCCTTATCTTTATTCTTGGACAGCCTCGGGTTTGTTCTTTTTGGCCCAACCACGGGTTTTTCATTCCTTCACTCCTTCATCCTATTCTTAAGTTTTTATAGGTAAGTTTGCCTCAAGCTCGACAGGTAATCCCCTTCCTCCATTTGTCCATTTTTCCTCTGTTTTTCACTGTTTTATGTTTTCTGTTCAACTCGAGAACACAGATTTGCACTAATCATTTTGTTTCGATTCTGCAAGCTTCTTAATTCTGCTCAGTGAGAGATTTGCAAGACACAGACTACGGCAGCTGGTATCAGAGCCGAAGTCATCCTTTCTGCTCTATTTTGAATTTTATTTTTTGGTCTTTCTGTTCTGTTTCTGATAATTTTTGTTTGTTTGTTGTACATTTTAATTCAGCATGATTATGTAATCTATTTGGGAGACTCTTCAAGACTATTGACCGAGAGCAATCTAGTTTATTGTTTCAAGTCATTGATCATGTTGTTTTTGTTGTTGAATTGTTGATTCTAATCAGTTTTGTTTTAAATTATGTTTTGTGAATTCTAGGTTGTTAGTGTGTTGTTTTGTTTCTTGTTTGTGGCTACACAGTTTCTTACTCACACTAAATTTGAACTCAAAATTTTGATAGCATGTCACCTATAATGCTTGCAAATCACTATTAAAATTTCAGGTTAATTGGACTTAAATTGTGTAAGTTTCTGTTTAGGATTTTTAGGTTGTATAGTGCACTGTTTTTGTGAATTTCTTCTCTGTTTCGTAGCACTTGTTTAGGATTGTTTGTCTATTTTGTTTGTTGTTTTTAGTGGTCAAATTGCATGTTTGAATTTGGAGTCTCCAAGGATAAGAAATTAGTATAAATCCAAGGAGCATTATTGTGCAATTGGTGTTTTGTTGTTTTCAGGATAGTTGCTATTGTTTTTGTTGTGATAGATGGATAAATTGTTTAGGTAAAATTCTTCTAGGTGTTATCCTAGCCGTACTAAATTGAAACCTCAGCCTAGACATAAGTATATATCCACTTATGAAGGACACTTAGGATTATCCAAAACCCATCTTTCTTTCTAAACCTCTTGAGGTGAGAAATCCATAGAGAGTGGTAGTAACCAAGGCCCTCAAGTTGATACTTTCTCTTGAAGAAAAGTATATGCCAAGAGTTTAAATCATTCCTACTCGGACAATTTAGGGTATGACCAAACATCACTTCCATTTCCTTATCTTTTTATCGTTTTTATTACTCTTGTTTTCATCTACACTCATAAAGCAACATTTCCATCTAACCATCATTTCATTTGGTTTCCATTTATGCATATTGTCACTTGCACATTTACAGGTGTTTTCGATCAACAAGTAATTTTACTGCTTTGCTTGCTTTGTGGGTTTAAACTCGATTTCTTGCAGGTAAATCCGCATCATTTGGTATCAGAGCCGAAGTCATTCTTTCTGCTTTGTTTTGAGTTTACTTTTTTGTTTTTCTATTTTATGTCAATTTTGTTTGTGTCAGTTTCTATTTGTTTTAGCGTGATTATATGATCTGTTTAGGAGACTCTTCAAAACTATTGACCGAGAGAATCTGGCCTATTGTTTCAAGTCATTGATCATGTAGTTTTTGTTGTTGAATTGTTTACTCTAGTCTGTTTTGTCCCCTGGTATTTCCTTTTTAGTGTCTTGTTTAGGATTCTTTATCTATTTTGTTTGCTGTTTTTATTATTCAAATTGCATGTCTAAATTTAGAGTCTCCAATGCCAAGAAATTGATATAAATTCAAGGAGCATTATTGTTGCGATTGGTTAGTTGTTTTGCTGTTTTTAGGATAGTTGCTACTGTTTTTTCTATGATAAATGGATAAAATGTTTATGGAAAATTCTTCTAGGTGTTATCCTAGTTGTACCAAATTGAAACCTCAACCTAGACATGTGTATACATCTACTTATGAAGGACACTTACCGGATTATCCAAAACCGAACCATAGAGCTTCTTAAACCCATTTTTATAATCTGAGTCGTAGTGAATATTCCATGCCTAAGTTTAATGGACGCTCTAAGGATCTTAATATTTGGTTGTTTGAAGTAGAGGAGTTGTTTGAGTATTATGAAATTTCGGATAATAAAAAAATAAATCCAGTCTCTTTGAGTTTCATCAGTAATGTGAGTTTATTGTGGGAGGAGCTTATGGAAGAAAGAAGATTAGTGGGCAAGTGTGCAATTAGCACTTGGAGGTACTTGAAATGTCTAATAAGAAAGAACTTTGCCACAAGGCACTATGAGAGAGTGCATGAACCACCACCTCCTAAATCCCAAAGACCTAATGAACTTATCAAAGAATCCCGAAATAAAAGTAGAGATGAAGAGTTGTAAGAGGATTTGCTAATTTTAAGGAATGGTCTTGAAATCCTGTCCAAAACAATGAAGGCTTTTTGTGCTCAAAAGTTTGATGATCGGGTAGAGGAGAAAATTGTAGAACCATCACCTCCCCTAGTCCAAACTCATGAAGAAGAGCCCTCAAGTGAAAATGAAGATCAATCTCTAGAGGAAGAGGTATGTTATCCCGAGAAGAATTCATTACTTGAATTGGATGAAGTTTTGGGAAAAGAAGAAAACTTGGACCTTGAATTAATTGAACAAGAAGTTGAAGTGTTAGAAGGAAATTTTGTAGAATTCCCTACTCCTAGCGGTTTCATTAAGGTCTCTTGGAAATTTTGTAGAATTCCCTTCACTCCATCATCCCATTCAGAAGTGTTTGTAGATAAGTTCACCTCAAGCCCGATAGGTAATCTCCTTCCTTCATTTCGTCCATCTCTTCTCTGTTTTTCACTGCTTTAGAGTTTTTGGTTCAACCTGAGAACACACATTTGTTCTAATCATTTTGTTTCGCTTCCACAAGCTTCTTGATCCTGCTCAGTGAGAGATTTGCAAGACACAAATCACGTCAGTATCCCAATCAGTCAATCTTTTTCCTATAACACTACGTAAAAGGGTGCCTAGAGTCATGTTGACCACTTCTGTTTGGCCATCAGTTTGAAAATGGAAGAATGTACTAAAAAGTAGTTTACTCACCATCTTTCTCCACAACGTGTTACAAAACTAGCTTAAAAACTTATTGTCTCTATTTAACACTATGTTGTGGGGTACTCTATGAAGCCTAACAATTTCCTTGAAGAATAGATCAACCGTAGAATTGGCTTCATCAGTCTTAGCACCTGCGATAAAGTCCGTCATCTTAGAAAACTGTTCTATGACTACCATTATGAAATCTTTGCTTCTAGCATTTTGTGGCAGTCCTAAAATGAAGTTCATGCTAATCTCTGTCCATGGGTGAGTAGGTATAGGTAAGGGAAGGTACAAATCTTGAGGAAGGATTTTACTCTTTGCCTTCTTTCAAGCAATATATCATTCGAAAAGTCGATGGACATCTCGTAACATCTAAGGCCAGTAGAAATGTTCCTTAGGCATTTCTAGGCGTTTTTGTTTCCCCGAAGTGGCTTACAAACCCCCTCTATGAGCTTCCTTTGTGAGACATCTTCTTAAGCCCCTGCTAGGTATGCATAACTTGCCTCGTCTAAAAAGATAACCGTCCTTGATGGAATAATCTCCTACAGCATTGGTCGTACACTTAATATAGTAAGGTCCAAAGTCTGGGTCTGACCTATAGCTATCCTTAATCCATCCAAAACCAAATAATCTTATTTCTAGCTCAATAAGGAGAAAGTGTCTCCTCGACAATGCATCGGCTACTACATTGGTTGCTCCCTTTACGTATTTAAAGGTATAAGAAAATCTTTTTAGGAACTCTACTTATTGTGCATGTCTTTTGTTCAATTTTCCGTAACTCCTTATATGTTTCAATGCTTGGTGGTTAGTGTGAATGACAAATTCTTTCGAGACAAGATAGTGTTGCCAAATGTAATGGTTTGAACTTTTATTACATTTTGGTCAATGATGTAATCAAGGATATTTATATATGAAAAATATGTAAATATAAGTTATGTTAAAGAAAGGCTACAGTAAGAGGAAAAATGTGGCATTTTGGCATTTTGGCATTTTGTAGAAGGCTTCTAAAAAATTTCAATGTCATTGAATCGATTAATCAAGAAAGGTATAAAGTACGAATAGGACGACAAATTCGAAGTAGCTTTTCAGTTGCTGAAGAGAAAGCTAGTATCTCCACCGATTCTGGTAATTCCAGAAATAGGAAAATGTTATGTGGTTCATTGTGATGCATCAATGAATGGTTTGAAATGCGTTTTGATGCAGAATGATAAAGTAGTTACCTATGCTTCGAGGCAATTAAAACCATATGAAAGAAATTATCTGATTCATAATATGAATGTGGCGACCCGAAAACCTACATGTTTCCAGTTCTTTCACTGCTCTGATACTCACTCTGTAACGCCCTGATCCACCTTGGACCCGATTTGCTACTTACTCACTATTTCACTCGTATCGTAAAATTTCGCATAAAATTTTACATTTTTATTCTTCGACTTAAAACGACAGTTTTGAAAATATTTCAAATAGCATCACAGCGGAAAACTCGATTAAAATCAGTTTAAATAAACTTCACTTTTTAAAACATAAAAATAAAGAAACAGTCGACACCTGTAAGCATCGGTCGACACTTGGATTGTTTCGGATTTTTCATCAGTCGACATTGGCAACGCCGGACGACACTATGTTTCTCTCGGGTCTTTTTGTCGGTCGACGATGAAAACACCAGTCAACACCTTAATCCTCTCTACCTGCGCATGTCGAACCCTGCGGTCGATACTATCATTGATTTTACACTAACCGGTCGACACCCACGGTCGCCGGTTTAGACCTCATTTCTCTCTACCTGCACAGGTCAAACCCCGCAATCGACACTGGCCTTTCATTTTACACTAACCAGTCGACACATATGCACTTCGGTCGACACTTTGCACCAGCAGTATATATACAAAAAAACAACACCAGTTCGAAAGAAAATGGGCAACGAAAACTTCCACGATTAAAACCATGACGTAAATACCTATATTTTTAAGACATAACCTCCTCAAGTATTTCAGAAACATAACCTTACATCGATCCCGACTATAATCGTGCCACACAAACCTATATCTTCAAAATTTATACACAGGTGTTCAAAACAAAATGCTTACAAAATTTCACCACCTATCACACCATGGTCGTGTTGCCCCAACAAACTGCATGCACCGGCATACAGCATACGTCACCAACCACCATCCTAGTCATGCCCGTCCTCAAATAACTCACCGGAGAGCTTGTCGTCACCTACACCATAGGACATAAAACATAAGCCTAATGCTTAGCAAGTATGGAATATGAAACGCAAAATCGACAATGCAATCCACAACTCAACCCCTAACACATGCAGTTTCTACGCTCTGTTTTGTTTTCGTTTCGTTTTCATTATTATTCACGTGTGAGTCAAGTAGTCACCTATCCTCTCACACTAAAGAAAGCCAAACTATGACCCACGGAGCGAGACTAGAGGCACACATCATGCTCACGCACGGGACCGCCACACAAAATCTCCTCCCAACATCAATCATAGAACCTTCTAGTGCTTTCTCGCTAGCACGTTAATGACGAGGCGTTCACAAACTGTGTCATCTTGCGTACTTTCATCAATGATAACCCTCTAGTGCTTTCTCACTAGCGCGTTAACAACGAGGCGTTCCCATACGTGGGAATCGTTTCTTATTTGATTATATTTTATACGTACAATTCAAAACATGCTCAAAACTCGTTATTTCGTAATTCAAAACTATGATGTATATCAACGCATATGCACAATCAACTAACCAAACAACAAAACAAACAGTCAAAACAAACAAGCAACCCTACCATTCCATGGCGTAGGCCCGAAGGCAAAATACATACAATCCATTACTTACTTGTTGTTCTAGAAATTACTCGCACTTCGTAACTGCGTACGCTAACTGGGAAAACCTATAAAATCACACATTCATCAATTCTACCTCGTTCAATTCATAAATTCCTTGCTTGAAAGTCATAACCCGTACAAAACCAAAACTCTCTACTAAACCCGAAATCCAACTCAAATTCCGACCAACTTTGGAAATTCATAACTTCTCCAATACTAGCCTGAATTGGACGATTTGAAGTGCTACAGACTTCTGAGTACATCTAATTTCTAACAGCCTAATCAAATTCCTAATCTAGCACTTATAGCTCTGCCGAATGTGACTGAACAGAAATCGTTCCACCATTCGAGCATTCTGTTGTCCTAACGCTCAATCTTTCTCATCAAATCTAATAATTTACTTCTACTTCTAACTTAAACACCAGCATACTGATAGAAATTAATTCCAACTTCAAATCTTCGTATCACCTTCCTAAGTTTCACCAAAACTTTCCAACACTCTCACTAACTTTGATTTTAATACTCGAAACGACTAAAGGACTAACTAACTACTAGAAACTAACTAAAACATACCTTAGATTTGAAGGTTCACAGAGGAACGGAGGAGAATCGTCGAGGGCTTCACGCAGGGGCAGGAGAAAAACTGAAGGGGAGGGCGCTGGGAAGGAGAGCACCGATGGTGTTCTTCTTCTTTTCTTTTTTTTTTTTTATAATAAAAATAATAATAATAATAATCATAATTACTATTTCATCCTTAACTCTTAACTATTTAATAAATTTGTTATATGGTCCGATTCCAGTTGGATTCTTCAACTTTTCTTTCATCCATTAGTCTCAAAATAATCTTTTACTTAAGGGTATAAATTATCCGCTCTCAATTCTGACAAAAACTCCACCGATTATAATTACGTAAATCTGAAATTAGTTTTAATGCAAACTCCGGGTGTTACATTCCACCCTCCTTACAAAAATTTTGCTCTCAAAATTTGCTAGCTAAACAACTCTAGATATCAACTCATCATATCTTGGTGCCGCTCCTAGGTTGCTTCTTCTACGTTATGGTTGCGCCATAACACTTTCACCAGTGGAATCTCCTTGTTACGTAAGATTTTCTCTACAAAATCTAGAATCTCCACTAACTTTTCTTCGTACGCTAAGGTTGGTAGTACTTCAATCTCCTTCTGAACCACAACGTGCGACAGATCTTTAAGTCACTTTCTTAGCATCGACACGTGAAAAACATTGTGAACTCCTTCCATGGAAGCTGGCAGTTCCAGTTGGTACGCAGTTCTTCCAATTCTCTTTGTGATCGGTAATGGTCCAACGTATCTTGAGCTCAACTTACCCCTTCTCCCAAACCTTATTACACCCTTGAACAGCGAAATTCTTAGGAAAACTTCATCTCCTACTTTGAATTCCAATTCTCTTATTTTTCCATCAGCATAGCTCTTTTGTCAACTTTGAACTGTCAATATCCGCTGCCGAATAATCTTGATCTTCTTAGTCGTTTGTTGCATAATTTCTGGATAATCAAGCCGACTTCACCGACTCCACCTTAATAGAGGGGCGATCTGCACTTCCTCCCGTATAAAACTTCGTAGGGGGCCCTACTTATCGTAGCCTAATAGTTGTTATTGTACGAGAATTCCACCAAGGGTAAATACTTTCTCCACGAACCCTGTAACTCTAGTACACAGGCTCGAAGCACATCCTCTAAAATCTGAATAGTCCGTTCAGTTTGTCTGTTGGTCTGAGTATGAAAGCCTGTACTGAAATTAAGTCGTGTCCGCATTGCTTTGTGCAGACTCTTCCAAAATTTCGATGTGAATCTTGGGTCCCTGTCCGATACAATCGAAATTGGTACTCTGTGCAACCTCACTATCTTCTAAATGTATAGGTCCGCGAACTGGTCCATATTGAATGTGATCTTCACCGGTAGAAAATGGACGAATTCGGTTAAACGATCCACAATCACCCACACTGCATCAAATCCCTTTGTCATCCGGGATAACCCGACAACAAAATCCATAGATATTTGGTCCCACTTCCATTCTGGAACCGGCAATGGTTGCAACTTTCCAGTCGGCCTCTGATGCTCAGCCTTTACTTGTTGGCAGATCAAACATGTCTCTACGTACCTTCCTATAGACTTCTTCATACCAAGTCACCAATAATGTTGTCTAAGATCTCTATATATCTTGGTGTTCTGGGATGAACAGAAAACCTTGAGGAGTGCGCTTCAGACAAAATCTCATTCCAAAGTTGATCATTATTCGGAACATACCATCTATTCTGAAACTTCAGGATTCCATCATCTGAACAGCTAAACTCAGTTCTGTCATTAGATGCTAAGCTTGACCTAAATTCGTTGCACCATGGGTCATCTTGTTGAGCTTCTCTAATTTCCTCAAAAATGGATGGCTTCAGAAATAACGCTGATAATTCTACTGCCACATTTGAGACTAGCTCCAAATTAAATCTCTTAAATTCTGTACTCAACTCTTTAGACATCGAGGCATTCATTACTGAAATTGAGGCCGAAATCCGACTTAATGCATCAGCCAATACATTGGCTTTGCCGGGGTGGTATTTGATCTTCAGGTCGTAGTTCTTCATGAACTCCAACCACCGCCTCTGCCTCATATTTAACTCTTTCTGAGTGAAGATATTCTTCAGACTTTTGTGATCTGAATATATCTCACATTGTTGTCCATAAAGATAGTGCCTCCAGATCTTTAGTGCGAACACGACCGTCGCTAACTCTAAATCGTGGGTTGGATAATTTTGCTCATAAGGCTTTAACTGCCTTGAAGCATAAGCGATCACCTTTCCGTTTTGCATCAAGACACAACCCAATCCGATTCTGGAAGAATCACAATAAATACTGAACTTCTCATCCATCACTAGAAGTGTCAACACTGAAGCTGTAGTCAATTTCTGCTTCAATATCTAGAAACTGTACTCACAGTCTTCCTACCATACATACTTGACTTCCTTTCTTATCAGACGAGTCAGGGGTGTTGCAATATTTGAAAACCCCTTAATAAACTTTCTGCAGTAACCAGCCAACCCCAGAAAGCTTCGAATCTCGCTGACATTCTTTCGTTGAGGCCATTCATTGATCGACTGTACCTTAGTTGGATCCATTGATATCCCTCCACCGAAAATCGCATGTTCAAGGAAATGGACCTTATCCAGTAAGAACTCGCACTTGGAGAATTTTGCATACAGCCGATGCTACTTCAAAATCTCCAGAACTATCTTTAATTGCTCTTTATGTTCATCCTTATTACGAGAGGAAACCAAGATATCGTCGATAAATACAATGACGAATTTATCTAGATACTCTTGGAATACCCAATTCATCAGGTCCATGAAATTTGCTGGAGCGTTTGTCAGTCTGAACGACATCACTTAAAATTCATAGTGTTCGTATTTTGTCTGAAAGGCTGTCTTCGAGATATCTTGTGATCTAACTTTCAGCTGGTAATACCCCGATCTTAAATCTATCTTCGAGAAAATCCGAGCTCCTTGGAGTTGATCAAATAAGTCATCTATACTCGGCAGTGTATACTTATTTTTTATGGTTAGCTTATTCAGCTCCCTGTAGTCAACACACATTCGGAGTAATCCATCTTTCTTCTTTACAAATAAGACTGGTGTGCCCCACGGAGAAAAGCTCGGGCATATGAACCCCTTTTCCAATAGTTCTTCCAACTGCTTTTTCAACTCCTTCAATTCCAGAGGAGCCAACCTGTAAGGGTTCTTCGATATTGGCTCCGCACCGAGATATGTGTCAATCACAAACTTGACTTCCCGATCTGGGGGTAAACCAGGCAAATCGTCCAAAAATACATCAAGAAACTCACAAACTACCATAATATCTTGTTGTTTTGTCTCCATGTGACATTAAATATCTAAAATTATCGCAAGAAAGCAAAAGTGCTCACCCATCAATAATCTCCAAGCCTCGATGGGTGCCATTACAGATAGCTTCTTCACATTCTTCATTTTAACACCCAGATTTTTCTGTTTAGGTTAGTTTCGGACTTACGTAATTGTAACCAGCAGGGTATTGGTCGGAATTGATGACGGAAGATTTCTGCCCTCAAATAAAAGATTATTTTGAGGCTAATGGCGAAGAGAGAAATTTAAAAATCCAACCGGAATAGGACGGAATCACAGAATTATAAAACGGTTAAGGGTTATGGATGAAATAGTAATTAGTAATTATTATTATTATTATTATTATTATATAAAATAAAATTATAACAGGGAAGAGGAAATCTCCCCTTCTGTGTTTTCCCCAGTGCACGGAGTCTTCCTTTCCCCTTTTTCTTCTTCTTCTTCTTCCGTGTGAAGCTCGGCGATCCTCTTCCAGCCACAGTTTTTCTCTGTTTACTCGAATCTATGGTGAGTCTTCCTTAGTTTAGTGGATAGTTAGTTCTTTAGCTGTTTTAAGGGTTAAAGATGAAGTGAGAGAAAGTATTAGACAGTTTTAGTGAAAACCTAAGGGGAAGTTGTGGAAAATTGAAGTTAGAGTCAAATTTCATCCGCATATTGGTGCTTAGGATAGAAATAGAAGTGGATTACGAGAATTGGTGGCAAGGATTGGGTGGTTGATTGGCAGAGTATGTGAATTTTTAGAATGGTGTCCGTTCGGCCACGTTCGGTCAAACCATGGACATCCGAATGAGAAATGGATGCGACCATAGGAAACTAGACATCATAAGGAACCCGTAGTACTTTGTATCGTCCAATTTGGACGAATATTGGAGAAGTTGTGAATTTCCGAAGTTGGACAGAGATGGTGCGGGATTTTGGGTTTAATGGAGAGTTTCGGTTTTGGTATGAGTTAGGACTTTCAAGATAGGGATTATGAATTTAATGAGCTAGAATTGATGGATGTATAATTTTATAGGTTTTTCAGTTAGCGTACGAGATTTGGATTACGAGTGCTAAGGACGCCAGGTAACTAATGTAGTAGAAGTTTTGCCTTCGGGCCTACATCACAGTTCAGTATGATGCATTGCATTTTTACTTTATGTTATGCTTTGTAATATGAATCATGGTTTTAAAGTATGAAACGAAACGAAAATGAATTTCCATGTTTTTATTAAGTAAAAGAGTAGGATGTGATGAGACGAATGAAATGAGAAGATACGTAAAAAGATAATAAAGGTGAGGTTGAGTGGTCTTGTCCAGTGAGGTGGACTGCGAGGTGTATCACTCTTCCTCCGCTTTACGTGGTGACCTTGTCCAGTGAGGTGGACCGCGAGGTGTGTCACTTTACTAGATCAAGTTTGGCCTTGTCCAGTGAGGTAGACCGTGAGGTGTGTCATCTCGATCTAGCACGTAAAGAAGAACCCAGTAGTAAGAAGATATAAGAAAGAGACGAAAACGAAAGTATAGACGAAATTGTAGAAACTGCATATGTTAGCATGTGAATGTTTTACAGTGTTTAAGTTTATATGCATTACTTACTTAGCATTAGGCTAATAGTTGAGTTCTGTGATGTAGGTGACGACACAGCAGCCAGTGAGTATCCCGAGCATGCGTAGGACTAGGAGGCAGTTGTAGGAGAATGCTCGTGAGACGACTGGGCCAGCTGTTGAGGCGTTTTGACTATAACGGGTGTAAGTATGGGTGGCAAGGTATTTTGGGTCGTACTTAGTTATTTTAATGTAAAAGAGATGTTTGAATTTGGGTTGAGTATTTTGGCTTGCGTACCAGGTTGTAAATTGACTCGAGAAGTAGATTTATGGTTTTTAAATGTTCAGTCAAAATTCGTGTTGTTTTGTTGAATTCTGTTAAAGTTTCTAGGTGCAAAGTGTCGACCAAATTCCATAGGTGTCGACCGGTCAATGTTAAATAGAGGGTGAGTGTCGACCGCGAGGCTCGACCTGTGCAGGGCAGAGTCAAAATAGGTGTCGACCCCTGGTTACAAGTGTCGACCGGTCCATGTAAAATTGGCAGCGGTGTCGACCGCGAGAGTCGACCTGGGCAGACAGAGAGTATCAAGGTGTCGACCTGCAACAGCGGGTGTCGACCTCTATCTAAAATGAGTGTAGAAGTGTCGACTAATGTCCCTGGTGTCGACCGATGAAAAGACCCAAGAGATATGTCGTGTCGACCGGTGTTTGTCAGTGTCAACCGATAGAAACCCGAGACAACTTAAGTGTCGACCGGCTCTTGCAGGTGTCGATCAGTCTCTTTATTTTTGAGTTTTAAAGGCGAAGTTTTTTTAAACTGATTTTAAACGAGTTTCCACGGCGGCATTTATATACATTCTTTTGCAAGTCGTTTTGAGAAAGAAAAAAAAGAGAGTATTTTTTAGTCAAAAAAATAAATAAATAAATAAAGCTTTCCCATTTCTAGGAAATATTTAGTAGATGATATGAGCAATATTGACGCGTAGTAGTTGGTAGCGAACCGGGAATCATGGAGAATTTTCGGGGCGTTACATTCATAGCTTACAACGAATGCTTTGCACCACCTGGGGGTTGGAAATTAACAGTTCCAGCTCTGCAATCAATCGTTGCGTAGTGCCGAAACAACCAATCCATGCCCAATATCACGTCCTAGCCAGTTATCCTCATCACAATAAAATCAGCAAGCATACTATTAGTCCCCACCGATATGACACTGTCACGCACCACTTGATCGCAGTGCGTGTGCTCACCAGATGGTAGCCTCACTTCATATGTACACCCGGCTAGTTTAGCCCATAAATTTACTTTCACCACAAAATCCATAGCAACAAAGAAGTGTGATGCTCCTGAATCTATCAACGTAAATGCAGGCACCGTATCAACTAGTACCGTACCTAAAATAATAGCTGGCCGATCTTCACCCTCGGGTTCTATCATAGCAAAGATCCTGGGCGTCATCTTAGTCGGACCCTTCTTTGCTACGAGGCAATCCCGAGATATGTGACCGGTCTCGTTGCAGGTGAATCACCGATTGACCTCAGCTTTGTCTATTTCGTGAAATATAACCAGCTTCATTGCAATTGTAGCATCTGCCGGCAAACTGTCCGCACTCTCCCGGATGGATTTTCAAGCACTTTGGACACTACAGGTACCTATTCTGCATTTGCGATTTCTTTCCCCCTCTCGAATCATTCACATTGCCACCTGGCCTCTTGGTTCCAGAAGAAGATCTTCACCTACTCGTCTGTGGTGTGATCTCCTTAAAGAATCTTCTAGTGGCCTCTCCTTGCCTCACACATTTGGCTTCTGCCCCCTCCACTGCCAATGCTTTGGCCACGACTCTTGCATACGGTACTCCCTCAGTTTCAGAGATTGTCACGCCCCTATATATCTCCGGCTTCAACCCTTGCACAAACTGTAGTACCTTTTCTTCTTCATTATTCACTAATTGGCTTGCAAACTGGGACAATGATTCAAACTGTCTAACGTACTCAGCTACGGCCCTAGTCTGCTTTAATTATAAGAATTCTAACCTCTTCGCAGCTTGAACCGTTTGGTTGTAATACTTGTCATAAAACATCTCCTTAAATTCCTTCCAGGTCAAGTCCCTAGCAGCAATGGTGGCCTCTACTATCTCCCACCAACACTGAGCATCGTTCGATTGGTGAAATGTCGCACATGTAACCATATTCCCCTCCTCCACATTGGCATACTTGAACATGTTTTCAATAGTGCAAATCCATCTTTCCGCAACAGTCAGATCTGTCATTTGGCCCTCAAATGTCGGAGGTTTCAATCTACTAAACCTTTCTTCACTAAAACCTGCTTCATGGCTCCGTTGTCCTTGATTCAGTAGCATTCCCATTTGTTGGGACTGTCTGTCGACCAACTCGGTCAGTCGTATAATTGTAGCCAAGTTGTCATCATTCTCTGACTCTGCTGCCTCTCTCGGAGCTCTAGGTCGTCCTCGTCGTCTATTCATCTTTGCAAATTTCTGTACAAGGTTAGCATAATCTAATCTTAGCCACAATCTAACTATAAATAAACAAATACTTACAGTTAGTGGAGCACGTTGCATGGCAGCCGGTAGTGTTGGGTAATTCTTTGAACGACATGACCATTTTGTCTCTGATACCAACTCTGTGGCGACATGAAAACCTACCAGTTTCCAGTTCGTTCACTGCTCTGATACCCACTCTGTAATGCCCCGGTCCACCTTGGACCCGGTTTGCTACTTATTCACTATTTCACTCGTATCGTAAAATTTCGTATAAAATTTTAAAATTTTATTCCTCGACTTAAAACGACAGTTTTGAAAATATTTTAAACAGCATCACAGCGGAAAACTCAATTAAAATCAATTTAAATAAACTTCACTTTTTAAAACATAAAAATAAAGAAACCAGTCGACACCTGTAAGCATCTGTCGACACTTGGGTTGTCTCCGGTTTTTCATCAGTCAACACTGCCAACGCCGGACGACACTATGTTTCTCTCGAGTCTTCACGTCGATCGACACTGAGATCATCGGTCGACACCTTAATCATCTATGCCCGCGGTCGACACTCTCATTGATTTTACAATAACCGGTCGACACCCACGGTCGCCAGCCGATACCTCATTTCTCTCTGCCCGCACAGGTCGAATCTCACAGTCGACACTGGCCTTTCATTTTACATTGACCGGTCGACACATATAGACTTTGGTCGACACCAGTTCGAAGGAAAACGGGCAACGAAAACTTCCACTATTAAAACCATGAAGTAAAGACCTGTATTTTTAAGATATAACCTCCTCAAGTATTTCAGAAACACAACCTTACACCAATCCCGACTATAATCGTGTCATACAAACCTATATCTTCAAAATCTATACATAGGTGTTCAAAACAAAATGCTTACAAAATTTCACCACCTATCACACCATGGTCGTGTCGCCCCAACAAGCTGAATGCACCGGCATGCAGCATACATCACCAATCACCATCCTAGTCATGCTCGTCCCTAAACAACTCACCGGAGAGCTCGTCGTCACCTACACCATGGAACACAAAACATAAGCCTAATGCTTAGCAAGTATGGAATATGAAACGCAAAATCGACAATGCAATCCACAACTCAACCCCTAACACATGCAGTTTCTACGCTCTGTTTTGTTTTCGTTTCGTTTTCATTATTATTATCTTTCACTTTCACGTGTCAGTCAAGTAGGCACCCATCCTATCACACCTGGGATGGCCAAACCATGACCCACGGAGCGAGACCAAAGGCACACATCGTGCTCACGCACGGCACGGCCACACAAAATCTCCTCCCAACATCGATCATAGAACTCTCTAGTACTTTCTTACTAGCACGTTAACTACGAGGCGTTCACAAACCGTGTCATCTTACGTACTTTCATCAATGAGAACCCTCTGGTGCTTTCTCACTAGCACGTTAATGACGAGGCATTCCCATACGTGGCAATCTTTTCTTATCTGATTACATTTCATACGTACAATTCAAAACATGCTCAAAACTCGTTCTTTCGTAATTCAAAACCATGATGCATGTCAAAGCATATGCACAATCAACTGACCAAACAACAAAACAAACAGTCAAAACAAACAAGCAACCCTACCATTCCATGGCGTAGACCCGAAGGCAAAACACATACAATCCATTACTTACCTGTCATCCTAGAAATTCCTCGCACTTCGTAACTGCGTACGCTAATTGGAAATACCTATAAAATCACACATTCATCAATTCTACCTCATTCAATTCATAAATTCTTAGCTTGAAAGTCATAACTCATACAAAACCAAAACTCTCTACTAAACCCGAAATCCAACTAAATTTCAGAACAAATTCAAAAATTTATAACTTCTTCAATCCTCTTCCAAATTGGACGATTCAAAGTGCTACAGACTTCTGAGGACATCTAATTTCTAACAGCCAAATCAAATTCCTAATCTAGCACCTATAGCTCTGCCGAATGTGACTGAACAGAAATTATTCCACCATTCGAGCATTCGGTTGTCCTAACGCTCAATCTTTCTCATCAAATCTAATAATCTACTTCACTTCTATCTTAAACACCAGCATACTGATAGAAATTAATTCCAACTTCAAATCCTCGTATCACCCTCTTAAGTTTCACCAAAACTTCCCAACACTCTCACTAACTTCGGTTTTAACATTCAAAACGGCTAAAGCACTAATTAACTACTAAAAACTAACTAAAACATATCTTAAATTTGAAGGTTCACAGAGGAACAGAGAAGAATCCTTGAGGGCTTCACGCGGTGGAAGGGAAAAACCTGAAGGGGTGGGTGAGGGGGGGTTTTGCGCTGAGGAAGGAGAGCACCGATGGTGTTCTTCTTCTTTTCTTTTTTTTTATAATAATAATAATAATATTAATAATATTAATAATAATAATAATAATCCTAATTACTATTTCACCTTTAACTACTAATTGTTTAATAAATCGGTTATAAAGTCAGATTTCGGTTGGATTCTTAAACTTTTCTCTACTTTATTAGCCTCAAAATAATAGTTTATTTAAGGGTAGAAATTCTCCGCTATCAATTCTAATCAAAACTCCACCGATTATAATTACGTAAATACAAAATTAATTTTAACAAAAACTCTGGGTGTTACAATGAAGCTGACTGTAGTTGTTTTTGCTTTGAAATATTGGAGGTATTATTTGAATGGAGAGACGTTTGAAGTATTTTCATATTACAAAAGTCTAAAATGTTTATTTACTTGGAAGGAATTAAATACAAGGCAAAGACCCTGGATAGAATTTATACAAGATTATGATTACATGCTACAGTACCATCCAGGTAGAGCTAATATGGTTGCAAATGTTGAGCAGAAAATCTAGAGTGATGGTGGCTAGCAATGGCATTAAAGAATATGAAATGTGCGCTGAGGTTTATCAATTCAATTTGCAATTGAGAGAAGGTAATTAACTTGTATACCTTAAAATATCAATGCGAAACCGAACTTAGTGTAGTGAATTATAGAGGCATTAGATAATAGTGTTGAAATAGCATAATTGAAAACAAAGATTGAACCAAAGGAAGTTAAAAATTTTTCCAGGAATATCAATTCAGGAGTAAGATATCTGGATCGTCTTGTAATTCCTAATGATCAAGAATTGAAGAAGAAGATCTTAAAAGAGAATCACTGCTCAAAATTCTCCATTCACCCTGGAAATAACAAAATGTACCAAAACATGAAGAAAAAATATTGTTGGAATGCAATGAAAAATGAAATAGTCAGATTTGTTTCGAGATGCATGACTTGCCAAAGAATTAAAGTAAAGCGTAAGAAACCAATTGGATTGCTCGTTCCAATACCAGTAGTATAATGAAAATGGGAATTTAGGACAATGAATTTTGTGATGGGATTACCTAAATCACCGAAAGGGAATGATACTATTTGGGTAATAGTGGATCGGTTTACTAAATCGAGTCAATTTTTACCCATGTGTAGTAATCATTCAATTGATCAGATCAGCAAATTGTATTTGCAAGAAATCGTAAGATTGCATGGTGTGCTTATTTCTATAGTTTTGGATCGAGACCTAAGATTCACTACAAGATTTTGGTAAGGGCTGCAAAAAGCTATGGATACAAGATTAGATCTCAGTACAACTTATCACCCACAAACTGATTGCCAATCTGATAGGACAATCCAAATTTTGGAGGATATGCTACGAGCATGTGTTATGGATTTTCAAGGAGCTTGAGAAGATCATATACATCTGGTGGAGTTTACTTACAATAATAGTTACCAATCAAGTATCGTTATGGCACCATTTGAAGCATTGTATGGGAGATCTTGCAGATCTCCGTTGTCTTGGACCGAGATATGTGAAACAGTGTTATTGGGACCTGACTTGGTAAAGAAACCGACAAAAGATCAAACTCATTCGACAAAGATGGGAGACTACTCAGAATTGTCAGAAGAGTTATGCTAATAAATGGAGACGACCACTTGAATTTAATGAGGGTGATCATGTATTTGTTAGAGTAAGATCACACCGGAGCCGAAGTAAATTTGGAAAGGGTGGCAAATTATCCCTAAGATTTGTCGGATCTTTTCAGATATTACAAAGGGTAGGTCTGCTAGCCCCCTCAATTGGTGGGAATCCATGATGTATTTCATATTTCAATGTTGAGGAAATATGAGCCAAATCTTTCACATGTATTAGATTGGACTGAGTTGGAACTTCAACCAGATAAGGCAGTAGTGGAAGAGCCGGTCGCTCTTCTGCATTCATAAAATAAAGTATTACGGAATAAAGTGATTCTAATTGTCAAAGTCTTATGAAAGAGAAGAGGAGTCGAAGAAGCTACGTGGGAGCTAGAAAGTGAAATTAGAGAAAAATACCCTCCTTTTTGAAAAATAGGTTAGAGATAAATTCAGGATGAAATTTTATTGCCAGGGAAAGTGCAACGATTCGACCCCACACTAGAAGGATCCGCAAATCGTGCGGTCCAGCCCACCACACTAGGCAGGATTTGTAAATCGCACGCCCGACCCACCACACTAGGCAGAATCCGCGAGATGTGCTCATGACCTTCTCCTTACTTGGATGACAAAGTTTCACTTGGCTACAAGTACCTAGAGTTCCAGGGTTCAAGAGCTGAGTAAGACATGAAACTCTCTCATCTAGGTAGGGAGAAAGTTATGAGCACAACTCGCAGATCCTGCCTAGTGTGGTGGGTCGAGCTGGCGGTTCGCGGATCCATCCTATTGTGGTGTGCCAGACCGCACGATTCCCAGATCCTCCTAATATGGGGGTTGCAGAAAGAATATAATGGTTTAAACTTTTATTACATTTTTAGCAATGATGTAATAAAGGATATTTATATATATATAATATGTAAATATAAGTTATATTAAAAAATGATACATCAAGAGAAAAGGAAAATATATTTATAATTAGGATTATCTATTTATAAAAATGGATCAGCTATTTGTAATTAAAAGAGAGAAATGTTGATCAGGGGATATGGAAGAGTGATGATTCACAGTGGAGATAACATCTCAACATCTTTTATTCTTATCCTGGTCCATTTCATCGAGGATAACCATCATTTTTGAAAGCCAAGAGACCCACTGGAACGACCTGTACTTTTAAACCTTTTTATTCTAAAAAAAGGAACTTTGTAAAATACTTTAAAATATTGGCTATCATTAAAATGACCCAAAACGTGTAAACTTTATTCGAAAAATATCGTGGAAAACGTTTGGTAAAATTCCTTAAATTCTTTTTTGTTTTGTTTTTCTTTTGCGTGAATAGTGAAATGTTGATCGATCGGCTCATGGCATGGCAGAAGTCGAAGCCGTCACCCTACTCAAGGCATCTGCCACCACGTTCGCCTTCCCCGGGTGGTATCTGATCTCCACATCGTAGTCCTTGACCAGCTCGAGCCATCTTCTCTGTCTCAAATTCAGCTCCTTCTGCGTGAAAATGTACCTCAAGCTCTGATGGTCTGAGTAAATCTCGCACTGCTACCCATACAAATAATGCCTCCAAATCTTGAGTGCAAATACAACCGCCGCCAGTTCCAAATCGTGAGTGGGATAATTCTACTCGTAAGCCTTCAACTGCCTAGAGGCATAGGCAATTACTCTCCCACTCTGCATCAAAACACACTCCAAACCGATCCTTGAGGCGTCACAATAAACGCAAAACTTCTCTCCTTCCACGGGCAGTGTCAGTACAGGAGCCGTAGTCAACCTCTGCTTCAATGTCTGGAAGCTGTCCTCACACCTGTTGGTCCATTCATACTTCGCATTCTTTCTGATCAGCCGGGTCAAGGGGACCGAGATCTTAGAGAACTCCTCAATGAATCTCCGATAATATCCAGCGAACCCCAGAAAACTGCGTATCTCGCTAGCACTGGTCGGCCGCGGCCACTCCTTTACAGCCTAAACCTTCACCGGATCAACTGAAATACCCTCAGAGGAGATAACATGCCCCAAGAAGTGAATCATGTTCAACCAAAACTCGCACTTCGAGAACTTAGCATATAGCTGATGCTGGCTCAAAATAGTCAATACAATCCTCAGGTGCTCCTTGTGCTCCTCCTCACTCCGCAAGTAGATCAGGATGTCGTCGATAAACACAATCACAAACTTGTCCAGGTACTCCATGAACACTCTGTGCATCAGGTCCATAAATGCTGCAGGGGCATTAGTCAACCCGAAAGACATAACCAGGAACTCGAAGTGCTCGTACCTCGTCCTGAAGGCCGTCTTCGGTACATCTTTCTCCTTCACTTTTAACTGATGATAGCCGGACCTCAAGTTGATCTTAGAAAACACTCGAGCACCCTGCAGCTGATCAAACAAATCGTCAATCCTCGGTAATAGGTACCTGTTCCTCACCGTCAACTTATTCAGCTCCCAGTAGTCAATACACATATGTAGGGATCCGTCCTTCTTCTTGACGAACAAAACTAGCGGTCCCCAAGGTGAAAAACTAGGGCATATAAAGCCCTTATCCGTCAGTTCCTTCAACTGAGCCTTCAGCTCCTTAAGTTCAGTAGGTGCTAATCTGTAGGGGTTCTTGCACACTGGCTCAGCACCTGGGAAAACATCTATCTCAAATTCAATCTCCCTGTCAGGGGGCAACCCTAGCAAATCATCACGAAACACCTCCGGGAACTCCTGCACAACAAGAATATCCTGTATCCGATTATCACCCTGTGACTGCGCATCCCCGACACTTGCCAAAAACCCCTGGCAACCCATGCCCAACACCCGTGGAGCCTGATGAGAAAATATAGCAGAAATTCTGGCAAAACCTTTACCTGCTTTAAATGTGTAGTTCTCCCCGCCCGGGGGCCAGAAATGAACCTCTCTGGTCCTGCAGTCAATCTCCGCATAATGTCTGAACAGCCAGTTCATTCCCAAGATCACCTCATAACCGCTCATATAGAGTATAACTAGCTCGGCATATAACTGCTTCTTCCCCACTGTCACAACATTGCCCCGCATCACCTGTTTTGAATACAAATGCTCCCCGGATGGCAAAGTCACATCATAATGTCGCTCGGCGGGACTGAACTCCAAGTTGGCCTTAACCACAAATCTCGTCGACACAAACGAGTGCGTAGCGCCCGTATCAATCAAGGTATAAGCTGCCACACCAGAAACAAAAATGTTACCTACAATCACTGATGGCTGGACAACATCATCTGGCTCAAAAAGGGCAAAGACCTCGGTGTAACTCTGGCTGACGCCCTGCTTGCCGCTGGGCATCTGCTTGCAAAGTGTCCCACCTCATTGCAGTTGAAGCAGCGGTTCTAACGCGGCTTCTGGCACTCTCTGGACATGTGGCCCACCTCGCCACAGTTATAACACCGCACTAGGCCCGTTCTGCACTCGCCCGGGTGGCTCATCTGACATTTTGGGCACACTGGAAACTGTCCCGACCCCTGAGGCCTCTTAGTGCTCCCCTGGCTGCTAGAACTGTCACTAGGCCTCTTCAGGCCCTTTTGCACGGACACCTCCCCGCTGGCCTGTGGCAGCGACTCTCTGAATGATCTCCGAGACTGCTCTCTGGGTACTTCCCGATAACTAGAAAGCTTCGCCTGAGCCTCCTCAAAGTCAAGGGCCTTCGCTACCACCTCCTCGTACGGCATGTCTCGGGTCCCCGCAATCTGCATACCCATATAAATATCCGGCTTCAGGCCTTGCACAAACTGATGTACCTTATTCTCATCGAGGCTCACCAAATGTCCTGCAAACCGCGACAAGGCCTTGAACTGCCGTACATACCCGGCCACAGTGCCGGTCTGCTTCAACTGTGCAAGCTCCACCATCTTCTGTGTCCTGACTGAATGACTGAAATACTTGCCGAAAAACACTGACCTGAACTCCTCCCAGGTCATGGCCTCCATATCTCTCGTGGCCGCCACAGTATCCCACCAATGGCTCGCATCCTTGGCAAGATAAAATGCCGCACTAGAAACTCTATCTTGCTCCTCTACCTTGGCAAAACTCATCATCCTCTCCATGCTCCGTATCCACTCCTCAGCACTGAAACGATCCGGAGATGATCCGTCAAAGGTCGGGAGTCTAAGTCTATGTAGCCTATCACCCCCTCTGTCAGACGAACCCTGGGCGCTAGACTGACCCTGGTCGTCCCTGCTCATAAATCTCTCCAACTGTTGAGACAGACGGTGGACCAACTCGGTAAGCTGCCGGACGGTATCATCTTTGTCGTTCAAAGCTCTAGGAGGCGCCTCTCGTCGTGGCCGCCTTCTACCTCTAGCCCTCGTCTCTCCTGACATTTTCTACCTTTAACATAAATATAAGGCTCACATTAGTACTACAATAAATTCAAATCTAAACACTTACAGTTGGTGGAGTGCTCCCGTGCAGCGGCTAGCGGTGTTAGGTAATCCTCTGAACGACGTCGACCCCGTGGCTCTGCTACTATAACTATAACGCCCCGAGAAACCCCGCGTTCCCGGTGCGCTACAGTGCATCTACACACTACACACACTAAAACTTGACATAACACACTCAATTTAATAACTCTTTTATTTTCAAATCATTTTCAAAAGAACATTTGTGAGTATGAAAAATTTTCGACTCGATTCGAAAATAACTCGCGTCCCGAAGAGAAAACATGAAGTCCTCAACACGAAAACTATGCAGTGGAAAAGAAAACCATTTAAGATACTTTAAGATAAAACGGTAAGACTCGAAATCTTAGGAAGGAATCCAACGCACCCCTCAAACTAAACAATCCGGTGCCGCGCACTCACGTCCCCACTTCGACACCCCGCGCGCACCCTCGCGGTGCCGCACGTGTCAACTCAACGTCACTGTATCTTTCGCACGCTCACAGCACCGCGTGCCCCACGCACCCTGCCGTTGTACAGCACGTCCACGCGCACGCCCTCACCCGGCGCCGCACGACCCGTGAGTATCCACAGGGCTGCGTGCCCCGCTCACCTGTGATCACGCTGCACTCCCACGCTCATCTACACTTCTCTAGCATTCACTGTGCACACCTCAACCTATTTCATATCATCTCGACTCCCAACCCCTCTCCCAAAAATTTGGCAGAGTAACGCCTAAAAACTGGCTATCCCAAAAATTTAAAACCCTGCACACAGTTCACCAAAAACTAACAATATTTATCTATCCATCATCCAGAGAAATCACCATAACAAAATCAGAGTATGAAGACAACGAAAATCCATCAAATGCAAACAAAGAAAATTCACAGTATAGAGCAATTCCAAGCTCTTACATGTAAAATATATGCGTACGTCGCCAAAATCACTCGCACTCCATATACATCTATACACTGACGCATATACAACTCATCTCATCGACTGTACATAATCACCACAAAAGAAAAATACCCGCAAACAAACCAGACCACCACCTACCATCTCCACGAGTCGGGTCAGGTATAACAAATCTGCCATCCGGGGCCTCGGTCGCACGGCGCCAACCATCCTATGCGTCAGGACTAGGCTTTCGAGGCTCACTAGCAAGGTTGTCAGCACCTACACCACAGAACACATAACATAAGCCTAACGCTCAGTAAGTAATGCGATATGAAAGTAAAAGCCGACAATGCAATCCTATCACATGCAGTCTCTATACTCACACTCATGTTGTCACATCTGTGACGCGTAGTGCAGCCGCACCAGGGTAAGGAGGAACCTCACGCCACCCTACACCCTGACACGTCGCCATCGTCCTGGACTCCCCAGCAGCGAGACCCATAACCTACACACACGCATCACCACACGACAACCACATCAAGGTAAGGGTGTACCTCGCGCCACACTACACCCTAACACGTCGCCCCCGTCCCAGCCTCCCCAGTACGGGACCACAGTTGCCACACGCACACGTTTCGCGACAGCCCAGCCGGGCCACTCCTTAAGCTGAATCCGCGACTACTGTTGCACCAGCCCACACACTAGTAGGATCCGCGGTACAATTGCCCATCACCCTCACCGTCAACACATTCACACTGCATGATGCCCCAGCCGGCCCACTCCTCGAGCGGAATCCGCGACTGGTGAAGCTCCGGCCCGCACACTAGCGGGATCCGCGGTACCACCGCCACACGTCTCACCACATACTCAAAACATGCTCAAAACCATTTTCGTCCACGTTTTTAAAATATGATGCATGACAAATAATACGCACGCACACCACAATCAATCACATAAACCCTAAAGTTCTACAGTGTAGGCCCGTTTGGGCAAAACGCAAACATGCACTACTTACCTGCCGTCCTACGCTCACTCGACGCACGGTTCTACCAAAAAGTGTCTCAACCTAAAACACAAACAAACACTCATCAATCTCGCTTCAAAATTCATCAAATAGCTAAAAATGACATCTCTTAATTAAGTCCATGAAATTTCAGTTAAAACAGATCACCAATGTGATTCACCCGAAAACCAGCCTAAAGTTCGGACGCATATAACTTTTGCGATCGTTAACGGAATCAGACGATTCAAGTTGCTAAATGTTCCCTTAGGAACCTAGTCTAACACATTAAGACGGATTTTAAAACAGTAAACCGCAACTAGGTGGAAAAACCCCGAAACCGAAAATGCCCCTTTTTATAAAATTTCAATTTTTTGTTTTTCTTCAACCAAAACTCACTCAATTTAGCTTTACGCACCAAAACCAGACATGCCACTGTCACACGTCAAAATTCCATGAAAAACGCTCACTAAATTGACTCGGACCAAAATCCGACATAAACTTCCAACGCGCATAACTTTTGCGTCGGATATCGGAATCGAACGATTCCAGTGGCCATACGTCCCTCTAACAACCTATTTTAACCCTTAAAAACGGAATTAGAAACGTTTAATCAAAGTCAGGCCAAAATGGCCAAAAACAGAATCTGTTTTTATACGAAAAATAGCTAAAAATTCAACTTCGATCCAATCTCGCCAATTCCTTCACCGAACAATCACATTTCGGTCTACCAATGCATACATTAACAATTTGAGAAGTTCCTAATTAGAAAATAGCATGGCAGCACCAAAAACCCTCGCGGTTCTCTTCACCAAAATCGTGCATTTCTCAACCCGCCCATTGCACCATGAAATTCACTTCTATTCCTCTTAAATTCTAGCATGAAATTTTAGAGGCTTAGAAGTAAGAACAATTTCACGCTCGCTCATCTAAGCAGGACAAAACCGAAAGGGAAAACTCCCTGTTCTCAGTCGGGTTTTGTCGCAGGAGGGCCGAGCCACACACTGGCTCCAGAACACACACACACTAGATTCTAAAATGCCCCAACAACCGAGCTCTAACCGTCGGGAGTTTAAGAACAACCAAGCTTCCACGCTCGGTCGACAGAATCAAAAACAGGGGACACATACCTTCGATCTTTCAGCGCAGGAAGGCCAAACCAACTTCTCCTTCCAACTCGTCGGCACCCCCTTCGTACGGTCGTCGTCCGTTGGCAGCACACTCCCTTCTTCGATTGGCTTGCTTCTATCGGGCGCTCTCTTCTCTTTCGGCCGCGTGACAACACGGTGGAATGGCTTCCACCCGAAGCCATTCCACCTTATAAACTTTTTTAAAATTATAAAACTTTTAATTTAATTACAAATTACCAAAATGTCCTCACGTGTTTTAATCGTCCGTAATTTGTTTAATTTCGGGTACACCCGATTTTAAAATTTCCAAACCCACCACAAAACCAAACTCCAAGTCTTATAATTTAATTTTCCCGTTAAAACATTTTTCGAAACTCCAACTCAACTTAAATTAAAAGTTTCGGGAATAAAATTTAAAAATCTAAAATTTTCTGGTTATTACAGCAAGCATATCTTACGGTTCCCTTTATACGGAATGACCATTCTCTTGTCCTGCCCCAATATGACAACTTACGTATTTTACTTTCATTTCATTCTTTTGTCTTTCTTATATGAAAACTTATGCATAAAATCATTTTCTATGATTTCATAAAAGCATAATGCATGATTCATGGATAATGCATATCAACATATCCTCAATTAACATAAACATAACATATCAATCAAAACAAATCCATCAATCCACAATTTAAACCATTCTATCCATCATCATCAACAACTAATTCTATAACCTAATCTACCCAACCACATATCCTAACAATCTATATACATCATCAATTTATACAATTATAGTCATCAACTTCTTAGCACTTTGTGGTGTAGGACAATTGGTTAAACACATATAACATACACTGACCTCAGGTCCTTAGCAATATTTAAGGAAATTGGTTCACTTCCCTTGGTGATTTGCAACCTATAGCTTGTACATCGTATAATTAGCATTCCAACAACTAAAGCATACATAACACCTCTCATACATCTAAATTGAGAAATTCCAAGTTCATATACTTCCCAAAGAAAAAGAATTTATCCACACGTAAACTAAAATCCAACTTAAGTATCCAACCTAATTCATCCCAACAATTTAGATTAATACATATATAATTTAATTATTGTTCCAAATCCAAATGTTTCCCGAGTATACGTATAGGCACATCAAATATCATTATGAGCATCCAAAATATGATGGTATAAACATAAGACAATCCAAATCAACAAATCCCTAAATCAAATTCGAAACTGACCTATAATTGCCCAAACTTTAAAATTCCATAACTTATTCTATACTTATTCAAATGCTTCATTTCAAAAGCTAAAAGTTCCCTCATGGTGTCTATTTTCTCATACCAAAATAATTTACCAAGTGGAAATCATTAGTTTGAACCAATATATAAAAATCGACACATGTCCAAATTTCCATCTTTGAATATTAATCCAACTTTAAAAATTCATAACTTTCACCATACTTATTCAATTCATGCAATTCCAACATCCATGCTTCCACAAAGTGTCTAATATATTGTAATAAAATGGTTTAGCAAGATAAAATTATGAAGAGAGTTTAAAAATATCAAAACCGTAACATCCCCAGAAAACTCATTACAGTTTTTGCCTCAACTTTGAAAAATTATAACTTTAAATATACTTATCAAAATCCAACGCCCATAATTCACTCAAAGAGTCTACTTTAAAATGCCAAGTTCAATTATCAAATAAACCAATTGATCGACCAGAAAATCCCAAACTGCTTTGTAAAATCACTATTTGTGAACACTAATGCATACTTTGATGTCTTTCATCTATTTCTAACCATAAGAAACCTTCCAATTGAATTTAAACATCAATTAAGTCAAAAAAAAAAAAAAGAAAGGAGAGAAGCTCAATTTCGTACAGCCATTTAAAAGTTAACAAATCATCAAATAAACTCAACTATTCTACATTTCCTCAATAACTATCTCATAAATTTCATAAACTCTAACCAAAACTCTTATTACCTTTGATTTTCAAAGAGAAGAATAGGAATTTTTGTGGGAGGTCTTCAGCAGAGAGAGAGAGAGAGAGAGAGAGAGAGAGAGAGAGAGAGAGGAGAAATAAAATGGGTTTTACGTGGGAAAGGAAAAACTTAAGAGAGAGGAAAACTGTTGAAAAAGCTTGGATTTCAAATGAAATTAAATCTCATTAATAGGGAGGTGTCATCCCTTGGTTAAAGCAACCCTTCCTTATTTTTACCCTTTCCTAATTAATGGTTAGGTTGCCCTAACTAATGGTTAATCCCATTTGATTTTCTCTTCAATGCTAAATACATTAATCTCCTTGAGGTTGACTTTTCAACTTCTTTGATAAATCGTGTTACATAATAATAAAATCCCTACAATACATTACTAAAAATCCATTAATAGTTAATATAATTTATTACGTACCATAATAAATTGTATATTAACTTTTTCGGGTGTTACCCTCGAAGCCTCTCTTTTTTTTCTCGCTCTCTCTTCCTCATAAGTTTTTCCACAAAACTCCCTCTTTGTCACTCAAGTTCTTGAAGGTAAGATGAAGTTATTTTTTTGGTTTGAGATTGAAGGTAGAAAAATAGTTTTAAGAAAAACTGTGCATGTTACGGTTTTAGTAACTTTAGACCCTCTTCATGAATTTATTTAGCTAAAATGATTTAGTATGATATATTAGATACTTCAATAAAACCGTAGCCCCTAAAATAGATCAAATTGGATAAGTATATTTAAAGATATGATTTTTGAAAGTTGAGACAAAAACTGTAAAGTGTGTTCGGTGCATGTCATGGTTTGGATAGCACCAACCTAAATTAGTTACTCTCAATTGATAAGTCTTTCGACATGTTAAATAAAATATCTTGAGTGAACTATAGGCTTTGAAATTAGAGCAATTGGATAAGTATATTTAAAGATATGATTTTACAAAGTTAAGATAGAAACTGTAAAGAGTATTATGGACAGTACTGATTTTTGTATTAATAGCCTAATCTAATGTTTTCCGATGGTTAAACGGTTTTGACATGTTAAAGTAGACATCTTGAGTGAGCTATGGACTTTGGATTTAAAGCATTTGGATATATATACATTGAGTTATGAAGTTTTGAAGTTAATATAATATATTGGTCATATTCTGAATTTGATCCATGGGATTTTTAAATTGGATTTCATTATATTTGAAACCATTATGATTTGAATGCTCAATTTGAGTTTCGGTGTGCATGTATGTTCTACGTGAGAAACCTTTGAACTTGGATATTGCTCAAATTGGATGAGTGTAGTGATTTAAATTGTTAAGGTGCATTGTAATATTAATGATCAAGTTGCTATAGGTTTATCATTGTCCTATAGGTTTATCAAATCACAAGAAATATTGATCAAGTTGCTATAAATTGTACTAAGGACATAAGGTAAGTAATTCTAACGGTTAAAATAATTAATTTATGCTTCATTGCATTATTAGGTGGAGATAGTTTAAGTTTCTGCCTCGGTTTTGGATAGGTTTAGAAATTACTGTGATTGGATAGATTGAAGTAATTAATTGATATCGTTTTTATGTAAAAATGGATAATGAATTATGAAATTGTTTATTTTCGATTTTATTGAAATATTAAAACGTGAAATTTTGAAAAAAAATATTTTACGTTGAATTGAACATATTGGTTTTAAATATCATTGCATGGGTGAGTTGTGTTGTCTTAAACCTACATGACACTGATTTTTTTAAATGTTTTAAAGCATGCATTTAAGAAGGAGAAAGTTTACAACCTTGGTAAGATAAGAATCCAAAGGTTGAATTTGCCTCTTCGTATACGATGATTATGACTATGAAACTAAGTAAGAGATTAACTATATGTTCTTCTTGGGTTGAAAGCTCCTAAACCTCGAGAGGGAGCAATGCAAAAAAGGTTCTACTGTCCTACAAGAAAAAGCCCGAGAACTTGTAGAGGTGTGTGATGGTCATATGAGGTCGATTTATAGTGAATTACATCTTGACATTTACAATTGAATGTTAAAAGCTGCTTTTAGAAATTTGATTGAAAAATGGTTTTAAATCGTGCAAACTTATTTATATTTGCATTTGATTGATTTAATTGTTGAAAAAGGCTTTGAACAGTTATTGATAGGTATTTAAAAGGTTTGAATTCGAGTATGCATATATCTTTAGAAATTGCATAGATTTCAAGGCATAACTTAATTTAAATTGATTTCAAAATAATCACTGTTAGGTGTAGGATGCAGAATGGTCTTAAATACTGTGAATAAAATTCGAGTTGGCTATTCTAACTGCTAGACTTATTTTCTAGGCATAAAGCTCATTATGTGAATATTGTATATTTTTCAGATAACGAAAACGCTCACCTAGACAAAAATGCTAAAGCAATTTAAAGGAACAAAAGAGGAATATGATCAACCATCGAGGTAGATGGTTTTTTTTTTGTAGTTGGGATTGGTTTTTAATTAGTTTATGTTGTACAAACTCCTTTGGAACTGTCACGTGTGGTGACCTAACTCTATAATAGCTTTTGCATAATGTGAATACTCTAATAGATAATTATGTAAATATTGAAATATATAATGTATATATGTTTTGAATATTTATATTGTTTGGATATCTTAATTTAGGATACCAGGTTCAAGAATTGGTAATTGATTAAAATACAAACGGATTCAAGCAAAAGCAAAATAGAATTTCTGTTCCCACCTCGAGAATCCTATGGAGCCCGTCGGGGTCCAGTTCTGGGTGAAATTGGGTCCTGATAGTTGCCACTAAACGAGGGCCCGTATAAAAGCATAAAATTTCTTATCATAAAGGTCACTCCCTTGAGCTTCTCGTTAAAGTACGACAAAGGCCTACCCTCTTGCATGAGTACTACCTCAATGTCAACTCTAGAAGCATCGCTCTTGATCTAAAAGACCTTACTAAAATCAACGAGTGTCAATACGGGTGAGTTGTACAACTTTTCTTTATTAGCTCAAAACTCTTTTGACACTCGAGAGTACAATAAAATTTTTTATTCTTTTTGGTACAATCTGTTATGGGTGCAACAATGGAACTGAAACCCATGATAAATCTCTGGTAAAATGAAGCTAACTCATAGAAGCTGTGAAATTCAGTTATGGTTTTAGGCATAGACCACTCTTTAATGGCCTTTATCTTGTTCTCATCAACTTCCATACCATTCTTAGAAATGATAAACCTTACACTTTCTCTTGGCCAAAAGAATACTTCTTGAGATTGCTAAATAATTTCACTTTTCTTAAGGTTTGAAATAATGTATTCAAATGGTCCAAGTGTGTGGAAAGGTCTGAACTATACACTAATATGTCATCAAATTATACAACAATGAATTTTCCTAAAAATTCTTTAAGCATATGGTGCATAAGGCGCAAGAAAGTACTAGGTGTATTGGTGAGTCCGAAAGGCATGACCATCCACTCAAACAACCCAAACTTGGTCTTGAAGGCTATTTTCACTCATGTCTTTCCTTCATTTTTATCTGATGGTATCCACTTTTGAAGTCTATCTTTGAAAATATGGAGGCTCCTCCAAGCTCATCAACATGTCCTCGAGACATCGAATAGGAAATATATACTTGATTGTGATTTGGTTAACATCACAGCTGTCCATATATACCCTTTGTCCAATAGCTCTTGCACTTGACTTTGACGTTTCTTAGTCTCCTGAGGGTTCATTCTATAGGTTGGGCGGTTTGGTAATGTAACAACTTATTGCAAGTTAATTTGGTGTTCTATACAACGTAAGGGTGGTAGTCCTGGTGGTATATCCTCAGGAAAGACATCCTGATATTGTTGGAGGATGGGAATGGGGACATCTCCTAGCTCCAAAACTTGATCTCTAAACATCACCAAAATAAGGGGATATCCATCTAGCACGGATTACACTACTTCCTTTTTGGTCATAAAGAGACTTGCCTTGTCTTTCTTTTCCTTTCTAGTCGCATCGTCATTGGCTACTTGTTCTGAAGGGTTAGGGTAATGGTCTTTCCTCCATACTTCAAAGAATAACAATTTGAAAATCTATCGTGAGTCACTTTCCTATCATATTGCCAGGGTCATCCTACAAGTAAGTAGATAGCATTCATTAGTACTATGTCACAAAGGATAGAGTCCTTGTACTTTTCCATAGTGAACTTGATAACTATTTGCTTGGTCACCTTGACATCATCCATGTCGTCCAATCATCTTAGCTTGTAGGGGTGAGGGTGTCTACTAGTCTCTAAACCTAACTTGGTAACCATCTCTTGAGCGGCCACATTAGTATAACTTCTTTTGTCTATTATTAACAAGAGCACTTTGTCTTTGACTAAGCATCAATTGTTAAATATGTTCTCAATTTGACAGTTGCCCTTAGTGTTCTTTAATACGAGGGCTCGTCGTATGACCATCAATAGAGGTCCTTCTTAAGCATGGACAATGTCTCCCTTCGACTCACTGTCCTCTTCAATCACTTCTTCCTTCTCTTGTTCTTGCTCATTTTCACTCTCAAGTTCTCCAGTGACATCTCTTAATACCATCACATGTCGGTTTGAGTATCAAGCCATAAAATGACCCGATCATAAATGCTTAAAACACTTCTAGCACGTGCTTTTAGCTTGTTGGCATCTCCTCCCACCATCTTACTACTTGTATCTTTAGAAGGCCAGTTAGATGTGCAAAGCCTCTTTCCTTCGGCCTTAGTAGCAAACTTGTTAGTCTCTAAGGGGTTAGGCGTAAACTTAGGGGTATAGTTGAGCTGCCTCTTCCTCTTGAGTCATCTTTCAATCGTTAATGCCAATTGTCCAACCAAATCTAAAGACTCTTGTGGCTATAATTCTACGGTATCTTCAATCTCTCGGTTTAGTCCGCGTATGAATCTAGCCATAACTTGTTCCTCAAATTTTATGAGATATTCCTCAACCGATTGCTACTTTCCTGTGAGAAAATTGAGCTTCAACAAACACAAAAACAGCAGCAAAACACAACACAAATTTTATCTTCAGCCACTTAAAGCCAAGCTTTAAACATTAAATTTTTCATACTCAGGTTCACACATATTAGGAAGATGATGTGGAAAAGATTAATCAAGAAAAACATCAAATAAAACAGCAAAAACACATGGATATTTACCAAGCAGTAAGCCATTTTTAAGCAATGAGCGACACTCGAAATATAACATCAAATGCTTCAAATAAAACTTGCTTAAATGAACAAACCAACATGATTCCTAGCACCATGAGGATGCAACCATGGCTCTGATACCCAATGACATGGAAAAAACCCTGCAAAGAATTGTGTTAAAGCCCTTGAAACCAAAAGTGTGTTCGGTGATCGATTTTACCCGAGAGCATCTTAAATCACTTGCAAAAATTAAGTCAAATGAAACTCATTTTACACGAACGTTGGCATGAACATTATGTTCTTTGTGAAGCATAAAACCTTAGAAAATCATAAGGAGATACGAAAAGAAATAGAAGTTGGGTAGACCTCGACTTACCGAAGTAGCCACAATAGTGCTTTCGGTTTGAGCTTCTTTCCAAGGAAATATGCTTAAGCTTTGGGGATAGTTTTAAGAATTTTCTTCTTAGTTCACACTCTAGAAAGAGTGGATAAAAAGATGGAATGAGAGTCACTAAGCAACCTTGGACTTGTGATCAATGGAGGCTCTACCTCCCTCGGTTATGTGACCCGAGACACTTACCTTTGAAGCTTCAATTTCTTAAGGTTTTCCTTAAAGAAAACACCAACTACTGTAACGACCTGTACTTTTAAACTTTTTTATTCTAAAAAAAACTTTGTAAAATACTTTAAATTATTGGCCATCATTAAAAGGACCCAAAACGTGTAAACTTTATTCGTAAAACATCGTGAAAATGTTTGGTAAGATTCTTTAATGCCCTTTTTTTTTATATGCGTGACCAGTGAAATGCCGATCAATCAGCTCATGGGAGTCGATTGATCAGCACCTACTTGGGTGGCAATATTGAAGAATCAAAGTAGGGGGCGATCAATCGCCCCTCATTTGGCGATCGATCAGCGCTCTTATGGGTGTCTCTCATTCCCCTTTTGCCGTTTCTTTTTACACTTCACCATTTTCTTCAACCTATTATCCATGCATATGATATAATATGTTTCCTTTAACATCTCAAACCTTAGAATCATTTCAAAAACATGCTTAATGATATCATTTTAAATCAACTTATAAAAACAATATAAATTTCATAGTGTATAGTGGAAGACTTTTAAAACGCAAGTAAACCCCCTTTTTTGTCAAAAATACGTATTTAAAACAACAAACTGGATTTAGATGAAAACCATTCCACTTATAAAACCTCAAATCCTATCTATGTACCAAAATACTCATTTAACAACATTTACATACATTTTTACCAAAATATTCGTTAGAGCAGCCCACAGGTCAAATTGCTTCATAACCACAAGCGCACGCCATTGACATCACCCATTAACTGTCTCCTCAATCCATTCGAGACCCGAAATCCTCACCTGAAATCTCTTTATCTACAACACAAGGTTCAACTAATGAGTATAATGCTCAGAAAGTGATGTAAAGTAAAGACGAATGCTCATGAATATGCATGCAGTTCATAAATCATGTTGTCCTTGTCTTTTCTTTCTCTGGCTCTAGTCACTGGGGTTATCTCACACTAGAGGGAGTAGGTACACCTTGTGGTCTCCTTTATGGCCCAACTCACTCTTGGGGAGGGGGGTCCCTTTATACGGAACAGCCAGACTCATGTCCCGCCCCAACATGACCACTTACATATTTTACTTTCATTTCATTCTTTTCATCTTTCTTATATGCAAACATATGCACAAATTCATTCTCTATGCTTTTGCAAAACATGATGCATGATGAATGTGTGATGCATACATATCCTCAATGTCATATACCATAAACATACAACAATCTAACAAATCCATTAACCAACAACAACTCTATCAAAATAAACAATCAACCTAAACATACTCTACCCAACCATATATTCAACAATTTACATAATCACTAATCATACCCTTAACATCCATAATTTCTTAACACTTAGTGGTATAGGTCAATCGGCCAAATACATACAACATACACTTCTTTCATGTCCTTAGCATAACTATAGAAACTTCATTAATGTCTTTGTCACTTGTTAAAATTGTAACACAAGAACTATATTGTTAGTATCATAAACATCCCAACAATTAGATCATAATTAGCACCTATTATACTTATTATATTTAAAATTTCTAAAGTAAAAGGGTTCTCAAGGAGAAAGGACATGCTCACATATACACAATCTAAATATCTAATCGTAATAACTTGAACATAAAGAAACCAATTTGAACCATTTCATATTTCAATTCTCGGAATATAACTCATATTTTGCCTCAACTTCAAAATTCCATAACTTAATATGTTCTTATCCAAATGCTTTGATTCAAAAGCCTATAGCTTACTTAAAGTGTATATTTTAACATATCTAAAACCATTTAACCATTAAAACCTTTAGATTAGGCTAAGAACATCAAACCCAAACTACTCTATTTTTTAACTTTCATGAACACTTCGATGTTTTCTACCATTTCTATCCACAAACAAGCATTATCATCCTATTAATCATCAAACAATCCAAGAAATGAGAGATGAAGACCCCATTTTCGTGCATCACAAATCAAGATTCATCAAACACCAAGAAAACTCAATTATTTCACTACTCTTTCAACAATTAACCAACAACTTACATAATCATAACCCAACTTCATTTTTACCTCGAATCTTCTAAGAGAGAGGAAGGGATTTTCGTGGGAGGGAGAAGCTTCGGTTGAGGGAGAAAAATCGTGGTCTTCTTGTCTTCCAAATGAGAAGTAAACTTAACTAAAGAAATTAGTGGATAAACTTAAAAGAATGTGAGGTATCAACATTTAAGTGGGCTGAAAATCCTTCATCTTCATCCATTTCATTCTTTCTTTTGCTCTAAAATTTCCAAATAATAATTCCACAATCTAAGCCTCAACAACGACAAAAACCACATATATGCAACACATTTGACTTTCAACCTATGCCACGCAAGCCACACATTGCCATCATTTTTTCCTCCACCTTTTTGACTTTTCAACTTTAAGTTTCTTCTTCTTCTCAACGTGAATGCCATATACCTCTCTCCTAATTTGACTTTTCATCCTCTAATTAAAATCTCTCATACTTATCTATTCACTCGTTCTTAACCCTACTTATCATTTCTTTCTCTCCTTAAAACATAAATGGTTAAATAACAATTATCCTTAATGCTAATTCCACAATTAACCTCACCCTATTGATTTTTCAAATTCAATTATCATCCTCAATTTGCCTCACAATATTGACTTTCAACATTTAAATAACATTTTCTAGTATTCCTAATTTATAATTTAATCATAGAATATTATGCACATATAATGTTTTACACGTAAATTTTATGGGCTACAGCTATTCTCATTGATTCAACCACCATTTACACACACTAATAGTCATGTATTTATATATCTAAGTGCCTTAGGGTTTGGATTGTTATTGGTTGCTCAAAGAGTCGTTGGATGGAGGATTGCTCGGTTTGTGCTTCCTTCTTGAATGGCCGAGATGATGTTTGCTTTTTGGATCAAATGGTTGAAAGGAATGTGAAGTCAACCATCTTTGAAGCTTCAGCCAAGTGTTCTTCCATTGGACAAGGCAAAAATCAACTCCAATTTAGTGGCTCCCCCTCCTTTGGTGCACTCCCTCTTCAGCCTTCTTTGCGTGTGGCCGAGTGTAAAATGGTACCCTCCTCCTTTTTTTCTTCTTTGTTATTTCAAACTCAAGCCACCACTAACCCTAATATACATCAAATACTAACCATTCAATCTAATGCACGCATGCAATTATAAGACTAATGTTTGCCAATTACAAAAGGCTAATGCTTGTCAATTACAAAAAGCTAGAGTTTGCCAACAAAATACATAAAAAGTGATTACACATTTTGACCAATGGAAGAAAAATTCCCTCTTGATTGGCTATGGTCCGTGCTTCCCAAGTGATGATGTGCAAGGGTTGAGCTTTGTCTTAATCATAAAGCTCTTAATACAATCCTTCAAATATACCATTACCTGCAAAAGAAATGAGCTTGTTAGTAGTTACATTAGGTAAAGTTTGAGTCTTTGTTTGGGATCGTATAACAAGCCTCTGAGGCATATCAGCTTCTTTGTATAGTCAGTAATTGGTGCAATAATTGAGCTAAACTCTTTGATAAACCTCCTATAAAACGAGTCTAATCCATGGAAGCTACGTATCTCAGATATTCCAATAGAGATAGATGAATCCTTAATGACCTTGATCTTATCCTTATCTGTTTCCATTCCATTTTTGGAAATTATAAACCTTAAAAAGTGTACTTTGTTTTAGGCAAATGAACACTTATTTAAGTTGCCGAACAACTTGGCTTGTCTAAGGGTTTGGAAAAGAATATTAAGGTGGTTGAGATATTGTGGAAGGCCCAACCTGTACACCAATATGTCATCGAAATAGACAACAATGAATTTTCTTAGAAATTCCTTAAACACATGGTGCATTAAACACATGAATATACTAGGAGCATTCGAAAGTTCAAATGACATAACCATCTATTCAAACAACTCATATTTCGTCTTAAAGGTTGTCTTCCACTCATCACCTTCTTTCATTTTTATTTAGTGGTATCCACTCTTGAGGTCCACCTTTGAGAAAATGGATCTCCACTGAGCTCATCCAACATATCTTCGAGCCTAGGGATGAAAAATCTATATTTAACCGTAATCTGATTGATAGCTCAGCTGTCTACACACATTCTCATAGTTCCGTTCTTCTTTAAAACTAACAATGATGGCATGACACATGGGCTCATTGATTTCCTAATATAGCCCTTGTCCAATAACACGTGCACTTCATCTTATAACTTATTGGTTTCTTCGAGATTCATCCTATATGCTAGTCAGTTTGGTAGCATAATCCCAGGTTGTATATTTATTTGATGTCTATCATGTCCCATCTATAGTTCACTATGTCCCACCTCTACTCCCACCTCTGCTCCCACCTCTGCTCCATTATGTCCCACTTCTGCTCAATCATGTCCCACCTACTAGCATTCTTGGGGGACAAAGGCGTTGTCGTAGCATCCTTCATAGGAATATCATCGGCTGATGTTGTCACACCCTGAGAATCCACACGTTCCCGATACACACTAAAATATTACACACTATGACATCTAAAAACTCAACATGAACTCACTCAATTTAACATCACTTTCATTTTCAAATCATATTCAAAAAAACATTTATAAGTATAAAATTTTTCGACTCGATTTGAAAACAACTCGCGCCCCAAAAAGGGAACACGTAAATCTTTAATATAAAATACGTAGCGGAAAAGAGCAATTTAAAGAAGTTAAAAAAAATAAAACGACAAGACTTAAAATTCTGGGAAGTAGTCCCACACATGCCTCGCACGCCACTCTGGTTCGACACTACACCCCCGAGGCCCGGAGCCGCGCGCCTCAGCATGTGCTCACAGCCTGGCGTTGTGCACCCTCGACTCGACACCCTGCGCACGCACTCAGTAACGACGCCACGTGCCCCACACAACACCGCACAATATCGGCACAATGCAGCTCACCCGCTCAACCCAGCGCGCCCCGCTCATGCCTCATGCGCTACGCGCGCCTACTGCTCGGTGCCACGTGCAATGCCCTTCTGACGCCGCGCGCGCACACCCTTTTGAAGCCATTGCATCACGCGCACAGCTTCAGCGCCGCGTTCCCCGTGTGCCCTATCTCTGCACCGCACGTCTGCGCTTGCACCCACCCTCGGCGCCACACAACCTACACGCGCTAGTAGTACTGCGTGCTCTGCAGTCATGATGCGTTCTCTACAAGCGCCCTCTACCTGGTCAGCACGCCCCTCACGTGCGACCAGTTTGCCAGCGCGCACTGCGCTCTTGATTCGACTACCTGACACTCCACCTTTCCCCCAAAAATTTGGCAGAGTAATGTCAGTACTTATTGACCCCAACCTGCAACCAATACACCATATAATCCTCAAAGTACATTAACGAAATTCATTCAAAAATCTCCGAATGAAAAACAGAGTGGAAGGAAATAAATCTAACAACTATTGATGAAGAAAATCCATAGTATAGAGCAACACAATGCTCATACATATATAATATACACACGCGTTCTCAAAACTACCCAAAAATCAATAAAATCTACGTCTATACACTATACATCATGTAAAACTGAACGGTCCCCAAAATACCACAAGGGAAACCCCGAACACCTCACTGAAACTCACCACCTCCACCGGTCGGGTCGCCCTGACAGTCCACCTCCCGGCGCCTCGGTCCCACGCCGCCAACCGCCCTACTGCTTAGGACTTGGCTCTCGAATCTCAGCAGCAGAAACCTCAGCACCTACACCATAGAAAACACAACATAAGTCAAATGCTTGGCAAGTAATGCGATACGAAAGTAAAACCGACAATGCAATCTTATCACATGAAATCTCTATACTCATGCTCATGTTGTCACAATCTGTAACATGTATTGCAGTCGTGCCAGGCTGAGGGTGAACCTCGCGCCACACTACACCCTAACACGTCGCCACCGTCCCGGACTCCCCAGCAACGAGGCCCACAATCCACACACGCGCCAACTCACAGTAACCACACCACGGTGAGGGTGAACCTCGCGCCACACTACACCCTGATGCGTCGCCACCATCCTAGTTTCCCTAGCAACGGGGCTACAGTTGCCAAATTCACACATTTCGCGATAGCCCAACCAGCCCACTCTATCAATCCCCGAGAATCCAAGAGTTCCATAAACGCTCACTACTATTACACACTATGACATCCAGAAATTCAACGTGAACTCACTCAATTTAACAGCACTTTGATTTTCAAATCATATTCAAAAGAACATTTGTAAGGATAAAATTTTTTTACTAGAATCGAAAACGACTCGCGCCCTGAAAAGGGAACACATAAATTCTCAATATAAAATACGCAGCGGAAAAGTACAATTTAATTTTAAAAAAAATGACAAGACTAAAAAATTTCAGGAAAGGAGTCCAACACGCGCCTCACGCTCTTCTCAGGTTCGGCGCTGTGTGTCCTTGGCTCGGCGTCGTGCTCTCGAGGCTTGGCACAGTTTGCCCCTAACACAGCGCTGCGCGCATGCCCGAGACGGCACCGTGCGCCCCGTGCGCCCACCTGACACAGCGCACCCCGCGCGCACACATCTCTCCTTTGATTCTGATAACCCACGTAAAAGTAATGCGCATCTGAAGTCTAGGCTAATTTTTGACCCAACCGATATAGTGACCCATTTTAGTTGGGATTTCATGGTTTTACTTGGGAGATGTGATTTTTAGTATGTTTAATGAATTTTGATGCAAATGTTGATGAGTGGTTGTTTATATCTAGGTTGAACCAGAGTTTTGGTGAAGTCGTGCACCGGAAAAGCCTAGGACGCCAGGTAAGTAGGGCGTGGATGTGTTTTGCCCAGTTGGGCCTACATCGAAGAACATTAGGATTGTGTTGTTTGATGGTGATGTGCATGCGTATTGTTTGACATGCATCATGTTTTGAAAAGTGAACCAAAATAGTTTTTGAGCATATTTTGATTAAGTGATGGTGAGACGCGTAGCGGTGGTACCACGGATACTGCTCGAGAAGTGGGCCGGTGCCTAACAAACTGCGAATTGCACTCGGGGAGTGGGTCGGCAGGGCAGTCACGCGGCATGTATTTATTGACGGTGAGCATGATAAACAGTGGCGCTGCAGATCCTGCTCGGGAAGTGGGCAAGTGCATCACCAGTCGCGAATTTTGCTCGGGGAGTGTATAATAACCCAGAAAGTTTTGGAATTTAAATTATTTTTTTGTTAAAATTTTTGAAAAGTTTTTAGCGGGAAGTTTATTTTATAAAACTTGGAAATTAATTCGTAGAAGAATTTGTGAATTTTGAAGTCGGGAGTACGTGAATTTAACGGAAACATAGAGGTTCAAAATACGTGAGGGCGATTTAGTGATTTGATTTATTAAAAAAAAAGGTAAAAAAATAGTTGAACGGCTTTGCGAGGAAGCCATTCAGCTGTTCGGTTTTTCCCGAGCACCCGAGAGAGAGAGTGACCGAGAGAGTGAGAGAGATCGGGAGAGTGAGCTGCCGACGACTGACCACCGCAGGAGAGACGACCATGTGCAGGGTACTCCGACTAACTGAAGCCAGTTGGTGGGTCGACGTTTTCGCATCTGACCCGACCAAAAAAGAGGCAGCCTTCCCCTGTGTTTCCTCTCTGTTTTGGTGACCAATTGGGATCGGTATGCTTTGAGCTGGACGTCTGAAGTTTGAGCGTGTAATTAGAGGGTTTAGAAGGTGCATCAATGGTGTTTAATCATTGATTGGCCGAGTGCTCAGGTTTGGAGGAAAACACAAGAATTTTGTCAGTGCAATTCGGATTTTTGGTGTTTGGAATCCCCAGTTTTTGTTCAGATTATGTTTTATGGATTAGAATGTGATAGATTGGTGAGGAATTGAGTGAATTTGTTTTTGAAGAACTGAAAATGTGCAATTTTTAAGCAAAGGGCAGATTCGGTTTTTTGTGTTTTTCACCTAGTTATGGTTTATTGTTTTAAAATTTGTTTTAGTATGTTAAACTAGGTTTCTAAAGGAGCGTTTCACCGCTAGAATCGTACAATTCTGATAACCAACGTAAAAGTTATGCGCATCCAAAGTTTAGACCGATTTTCGACTGAACCGAATTAGTAACACGTTTTAGTTGGAATTTCATGGATTTAGTTGGGAGATGTGATTTTTAGCATAGTTAATGAATTTTGATGCGAATGTTGATTAGTGCTTGTTTATGTCTAGGTTGAACCAGATTTTGGTGAAATCGTGAACGGGGAAAGCATAGGACGCCAGGTAAGTAGTGCATGCATGTGCTTTACCTTGGTGGGCCTATAGTATGGAACGATAGGATTTATTACATATTGATATGTGTGTTTACTTTTGTCATGCATCATGTTTTTTGAAAAATTGTAAGAAAATGAATTTGAACATTGTTTTGAATTGTGGAGTGTTGTGATATTTGATGGTGAGGATGACGCTTGTGTGGACAGCTTTGGCCTCGTTGCTAGGGAGACCAGGACCTTAGCGATGTGTTGGGATGTAGTGTAGCATGAGGTTCATACGCACTCTAACGTGGCTGCTGCGGATGTGGGCGTGTGTGGCAACTGTGGCCTCGTTACTCTAGAGACTGAGACGGGGGCGACACATCAGGGTATAGCTTGGCGCGAAATTCACCCACATCCTAGTATGGTTGCAGGGGTTACTCTACCGAATTTTTAGTAGGTACATGGGTTACTCTGCCGAATTTTCGAAAAAAAGGTGTAGTATAGTGTAGTCGAACCGAGCGTGAAGGGCGCATCGGTGGGCTGGTCGTGCGCACGGGGCGTGCTGATCAGGTTGAGAATACTCGCGGAGAGCACATCACAGCTATAAGGAGCGCGGGGCACGTGGCACTACAAGCATGCGCGGGTCGTGCGGCGCCAAGAGTGGGTGCGCGCGCGCGGACGTGTGGCGCTGAGGTAGGGCGCGTGGCGCACCCGGCGCTGAAGCCGTGTGCGTCATGCGGGAGCGCCGAGAGAGCGTGCGGGTGGCGCCGAAAGGGAGATCTGTACGCACGAGGTGCACGAGGTAAAGTGGAGGCACGCGCAGCACGCAGCGTCGTGTCGGTGGCGTGTTGCCATGTCAGGCGGGCGCACGGTGCCGTCTCGAGCATGCGCACAAGGCGCGCGGCGCCGTGTCGCGCAGCTTTGAGCCTCCGGCGCACGGCACCGAGCCTCGGGCGCACAGTCCCCACCCCGAGAGGCGCACGAGGCGAGTGCCGGACTCATTTCCCTAAATTTTTAAGTCTTGTCTTTTTTTTAAATTTTTTTTAAAATTAAATTGGACTTTTTCGCTGCGCATTTTATATTGAAGATTTACTTGTTCCCTCTTCGGGGCGTGATTCTTTTTCGAATCGAGTCGAAAAACTTTATACTTACAAATGTTCTTTTGAATATGATTTGAAAATGAAATTGGTGTTAAATTGAGTGAGTTCACATTGAATTTCATGATGTCATAGTGTGTAATAGTAGTGAGCGTTCCGGGAACGTGTGGATTCTCGGGATGTGACAGTTTATGGTATCAGAGCTACGGGGTCGACATCATTCAGAGGATTACCTAACACCGCTAGCCGCTACACGGGAGCACTCCACCAACTGTAAGTGTTTAGATTAAATTTTTATTGTAAGGGTAATGTGAGTTTTGTATATTTTAGGGGTAGAAAATGTCTGGAAAGGCTAGAGGAAGAGGTCGACCATGACGGGAGGCGCATAGAGCTGTGGGCGACATGGATGACACCATCCGATAGCTTACCGAGTTAGTACACTGTCAATCTCAGCAGTTGAAAAAATTTATGAGCAGATACGACTAGGGCCAGTCTAGTGCCCAGGGTTCGTCGAATAGAGGGGGTGATAGACTGCACAGACTTAGACCCCCGACTTTTGATGGGTCATCTTCAGTTCCTCCAAAGTTGAGGAGTGGATACGGAGCATGGAAAGGATGATGGATTATGCTAAAGTGGAGGATCAGGACAAGGTGTCTAGTGCAGCATTCTATCTTGCCAAGGATGCTAGTCATTGGTGGGATACAATGGTGACTACGAGAGATGTGGGGGCCATGATCTAGAAAGAATTCAAGACAGTGTTCTTTGGTAAGTATTTCAGCCACTCTATCAGGACACGGAAGATGGTGAAGTTTGCACAGTTGAGGCAGACAGGCACTGTGGTTGAGTATGTCCGACAGTTCGACTCCTTGTCGCGGTTTGTTGAGCATTTGGTGGGCCTCGATAAGAATAAAGTACACCAATTTGTGCAGGACCTGAAGCTAGATATTTATATGGGCATGCGGATTGCGGGGACTCGAAGCATGCCATTCGAGGAGGTGGTAGCGAAGGCCTTGGATATTGAGCAGGCTCGAGCAAAGCTTCCCAGTTATAGAGAGATACCTAAGGAGCAGCCCTGGAGATCATTCAGGGAGTCACTGCCGCAGTCGAATGGGGAGGGGGCATCCCTGTATAAAGGCCTGAAGAGGCCTAGTAACAGTTCTAGCAGCCATGGGAGCAACAAGAGGCCGCAGGGGTCGAGACAGTATCCAGTATGCCCAGAGTGTCAGAGGAGTCATCCTGCTAAGCGCAGAGTGGGTTCAAGGCGGTGCTAACACTGTGGCGAGGTGGGCCACGTGGCGAGAGAGTGCCAGAAGCTGCATCAGAACCATTGCTTCAACTGCAATGAGGTGGGACATTTTGCCAACAGATGGTCGGCTGTGAGCAAGACGTCAGCGAGAGTTGCAGCGAGGGTCTTTGCCCTTTTTGACCCAGATGATGCTGACTAACCATCAGTCATTTCAGGTAGGATTCTTATTTCAAGCATGACTGCTTATACACTTGTTAATACGGGTGTAATGCACTCGTTTGTGTCTACTGCCTTCGTAGTCAAGACGAACCTGGAGCCTAATTCCTCAGAACGGTTTTATGATGTACCGTTGCCGTCAGGAGAGCAGCTGTATTCTGATCAGGTGGTTCGGAGGGATGTGGTGACTGTCAGAGGAAGGCAGATATATGCAGATCTGATCATACTCGACATGAAGGGGTATGAAGTGATTTTGAGAATGGATTGGTTGTTCAGAAACTTTGTCACGATAGACTGCAGGACCAGAGAGATTCACATTCTACTTCCGAGTGGGGAGAGCTACTCATTCAGAGCAGGGAAAGGTTTGAGCAGGATTCTAGTTGTATCGGCTTTGAGAGCCCAGCAGTTGTTACGTGGTGGACGTATGGGCTTATCGGTCAGTGCAGTGGATGTACAGTTACAGGGTGGGATTCAACTTTAGGATGTTTCTGTGGTGCAGGAGTTTCCGGAGGTGTTTCTAGAGGATCTGCCTAGTTTACCCCCTGACCGGAAGATTGAGTTCATCATTGATGTGTACCCTGAAGCTAAACCAGTGTGCAAGAACTTGTATAGGTTAGCACCTACAGAGTTGAAGGAGTTGAAGACGCAACTCGAGGAGTTGACAAATAAGGGCTTCAAACGCCCTAGCCTTTTACCTTGGGGTGGGCCGGTATTGTTTGTCAAGAAAAAGGACGGGTCACTACGCATGTGTGAGGATTACCGGGAGCTGAATAAGTTGACCATGAAGAACAGGTACCCGCTAACAAGGACAGATGATTTGTTTGACCAGTTGCAAGGTGCACGGGTGTTCTCCAAAATTGATTTGAGGTCTGGCTACTACCAGTTGAAGGTTATGGAGGAAGACATCCTGAAGACTGCCATCCGTACGAGGTATGGACACTACGAGTTTTTGGTGATGTCATTTGGGCTAACCAATGCCCAGGCAGCCTTCATGCACCTGATAAACCGAGTATTCAGGGAGCACTTGGATAGATTCGTGATAGTGTTCATCGACGACATTCTGATTTACTCACGGATCGAGGAGAAGCATAGAGAGCACTTGAGGATTGTACTGACTACTTTGAGCCAGCTCCGATCGTATGCTAAGTTCTCTAAGTGCGAGTTTTCACTGGACAAGATCCATTTTTTGGGACATGTTATCTCCTCCGAGGGCATTTCAATTGATCCAGTGAAGGTTCAGGCTGTGGAGGAGTGGCCGCGACCGACCAGTGTTAGTGAGATACGCAATTTTCTAGGGTTGGTTGGATACTATCTTAGATTTATTGAGGGGTTCTACAAGATTTTAGCTCCTTTTACCTGGCTGACCAGAAAGAATGTAAAGTACGAATGGACTGACAAGTGTGAGAACAGCTTTTAGACATTGAAGAAGAGATTGATTGCAGCTCCTATACTGATGCTGCCCGTGGAAGGCGAGAAGTTCTGCATTTATTGTGACGACGACATGATTGGTTTGGGGTGTGTTTTGATGCAGAGTAGGAGAGTTATTGTCTATGCCTCCAAGCAGTTGAAAAGTTATGAGTAGAATTATCCCACTCACGATTTGGAGCTGGCGGCAATTGTCTTCGCACTCAAGATTTGGAGGCATTACCTATATTGCAGCAGTGCGAAATTTTCTCAAACCACTAGAGCTTGAGTTATATTTTCAGGTAAAAGGAGCTGAACTTGAGACAGAGGAGATGGCTCGAATTGGTCAAGGATTACGATGTGGAGATCAAGTACCACCCGGGAAAGGCGAATGTGGTGGTAGACGCCTTGAACCGAGTGACAGCTTCGACTTCTGCCATGGCTTCAATAGTGCCTATTGAGTTAATGACAGAGATGTAGAGTTTGGGCCTGTAGGTAGTTTCTGACTTACCAGCCACTCTTTCGGCCTTGTCGTTGAGACCGACTATTCTGGACAGGATTAGACAGGCCCAGGAGACTGACCTGGAGTGTAGCGAGCTGAAGGCGAGTATAGAGACCAGTCCTAGTTCTGAGCTTAGTTATTCAGAGGACGAGATTCTAAAATTTCAGGATAGGTCGTACGTCCCGAAGGTTGAGGAGCTGAGGAGGGACATCCTATCAGAGGCCCATTCATCTTCTTTCTTTGTGCATCCTAGGAGCACCAAGATGTACAGGGATCTAAAGCAGCATTACTGGTGGCTTAATATGAAGCGAACAGTGGCTGAGTATGTTGAGACCTATGTAGTCTGCCAGCAGGTAAAGGCGAAGCATCAGGGACCATCAGGTATGCTCCAACCACTACCTATACCAGAGTGGAAATGGGAGCGCATCACTATGGATTTTGTAGTTGGGCTGCCGAGGACTTCCAAGGGCCACGATGCGATCTGGGTGATTGTAGACAAATTAACGAAGTCATCCTACTTTTTGCCTGTGAGGATGACTTATTCCATGGACCAGTTCGCTCAACTGTACATTCAAGAGGTGGTCAAGCTTCATGGGATTCTAGTGTCGATAGTGTCAGACCCAGACCCCAGGCTCACGTCCAAGTTTTGGAGAAGTCTGTATAAGGCCATGGTTACCAGATTAGATTTCAGTATGGCCTTTCACCCTCAAACCAATGGGCAGTCAGAGCAGACCATATGAATTTTGGAGGATATGCTCGGAGCCTGTGTATTGATGTTTCAGGGGGCTTGGAGCAAGTTCTTACGATTGGTTGAGTTCTCGTATAGTAACAGCTACCAATCCACCGTTGGTATGACACCATATGAGGCTCTCTACGAGAAGAACTTCAGGTCGCCATTGTATTGGGACAAGGTTGGAGAAGCCCGATTGATAGGTGTTGAGATTTTATAGCAGACTGTCGATAAGGTTGCCGTGATACGGAAGAGGATTGAAACAGGTCAGAGTCGACAGAAGAGTTATGCAAATCAGAGGCGTCGGGAGTTAGAATTTAGAGAGGGCGACGAGCTATTTCTGAAGATCTAGATGTTCAAAGGGGTGGTCAGCTTCGGAAAGCGAGGAAAGTTCAACTCTCGATTCATGGGGCCATTTCCGATTGTCAGTAGGATTGGGAGGACCGCCTACAAGATTCAGTTGCCCCCTTCGATGGATGTCATCCACGATATTTTCCATGTGTCGATGCTGAGAAAGTGTATGTGGGACCCTTCTCAGGTGGTACCACTACAGGATATAGAAATCCAACTGACCCTGACTTACGAAGAGAAGTCAGTGAGGATTCTAGAGTCGGCAGTGAAGGTGTTGCGCAACAAGGACATCCCTGTGGTTAAAATATTGTGGTACAAACGTGGAGTAGAGGATACCACCTGAGAGCGGCAACAAAACATGGAGCGCCAGTATCCTGAGCTATTCGATACGTAAATTTTGAGCACAAAGTTCTTATAATATGGGGGGATGTAATAACCCAAAAAGTCCCGAAATATAAAATTTTTTTCTATTAAAAATTTCAGGTAATTTTTAGTGGCAAGTTTATTTTATAAAACTTGGAATTTAATTCGTAGAAAAATTTGTGAATTTTGAAGTCGGGAGGACTCAAATTTAACGAAAACATGGAGGTTCAAAATACGTGAAGGCGATTTAGTAATTTGATTTATTAAATAAAATAATAATAAAACAACTGAACGGCTTCACGAGGAAGTCGTTCAGTTGTTCAGTTCTTCCTGAACACCCGAGAGAGAGAGTGACCGAGAGAATGAGAGAGAGACTAGGAGAGGGAGCTACCGATGACTGACCGCCGAAGGAGAGATGCCCGTGTGCAGGGTACTCCGACTAACTGAAACCAGCTGGTGGCTCAATGTTTTCGCGCCAGACCCAACTGAAAAACAGGTAGCCTTCCCCTGTGTTTCTTCTCTTTTTTGGTGACTGATTGTGATCGGTATGCTTTGAGTTGGACTTTTGAAGTTTGAGCATGTAAGTAGAGCGTTTAGAAGGTGCATCAACAGTGTTTAACCATTGTTTGGTCGAGTGCTCGGGTTTGGAGGAAAACCTGAGAATGTTGACTGTGCAATTTGGATTTTTGGTGCTTGGAATCTCCAGTATTTGTTCAGATTATGTTTCATAGATTAGAATGTGACAGATTGGTGAGGAATTGAGTGATTTTTGTTGAAAAACAGAAAATGTGAAATTTTTTAGTGAATGGTAGATTCCGTTTTTGGTATTTTTCACCTAGCTATGGCTTATCGTTTTAAAATCAATTTTAGTATGTTAAACTAGGTTTTTAGAGGAGTGTTTAGCCGCTGAAATCGTTCAATTTCGATAACCAACGCAAAAGTTATGCGCATCCAAATTTAGGCCGGTTTTCGACCGAACTGTGACTCATTTTAGTTTGAATTTCATGGGTTTAGTTGGGAGATGTGATTTTTAGCATGTTTAGTGAATTTTGATGCGAATATTGATGAGTAATTGTTTATGTCTAGGTTGAACCAGATTTTGGTAAAATTAGGCACGGGGAAAGCTTAGGACGCCAGGTAAGTAGTGCATGCATGTGTTTTGCCCAGATGGCCTACACTATGGAACGATAGGATTTGTTGCATGTTAATATTTGTGTTTACTTTTGTCATGCATCATGTTTTTTGAAAGATCGTACGAAAACAAATTTGAGTATGGTTTTAAATTGTGGAGTGTTGTGATATGTGATGGTGAGGATGACGCGTGTGTGGGCAGCTTTGGCCTCGTTGCTGGGGAGACTCAGACGTTGGCGACTTGTTGGGATGTATTGTGGTGCGAGGTTCATACGCACTCTAACGTGGCTGCTGTGGATGTGGGCATGTGTGGCAACTGTTGTCTCGTTGCTGGAGAGACCGGGACGGGGGCGACACATCAGGGTGTAGCGTGGCTTGAGGTTCACCTTCACCCTGATGTGGTTGCTATGTGGTGACGCGGGTGTGTAGCTTGTGGGCCTCGTTGCTAGGGAGTCCGAGATGGTGGCAACGTGTCAGGGTGTAGTGTGCCGCTAGGTTCACTCTCACCCTGGTGCGACTACACTACGTGTCACAGATAACGATAACATGAGCGTGAAAGTAGAGACTGCATATGATAGGATTGCATTGTCGATTTTACTTCTCATATCACATTACTTACTGAGCGTTAGGCTTATGATGTGTGTTCTATGGTGTAGGTGCAGACATTGTCGCTGGTGAGCCTCGAGAGCCTAGTCCTGAAGCGTAAAACGGTTGGCAGTTTGCTACCGAGGCACCAGATGGCAGACTATTAGGGCAATCCGACTCGTGTAGATGGTGAGTTTTGATGAGGTGTTCGGGGTTACCATTGTTGTATTTTGGGGACGGTTCTAGTTTAAATGTTGTATAGTGTACAGATGTGGTTTTTTCTTGGTTGTTTGAATAGTTTTGAGAACGCGTATATATATATATATATTATATTTATGAGCATTGTGTTACTCATTGATAGTTGTTAGATTTATTTCCTTCCACTATGTTTTTCCATTGGTGATTTTCTGGATGAATTTGGATGGTGTACTTTAGGAAATTATATGGTGTATTGTTTGCAGGTTGGGGTCAGTTGGTACAGTGGTTACTATGCTGAATTTTTGGGAAAAATGTGTAGTATAGGGTAGTCGAACTGAGCGTGCGGGGCGCACCGGCGAGCTGGTCGTGCGCACAGGGCGTGCTGATCAGGTCTGGGACACTCATGGAGAGCGCATCGCGCCTGTAGGGCACTCGGCACTACAAGCGCGCGCGGTTCATGCGGCGCCAAGAGTGGGTGCGCGCGCGTGGACATGTGGCTGGAAGGTAAGGCCCGCGGGGCTCGCAGCACTGAAGCCATGTGCGTAATGCGAGGGCGCCGGGACGGTGTGCGCGTGGCACCGAAGGGTAGATCTGTGTGCGTAGGGTGCACGGGGTAAAGTGGGGGGCACGCACGAGGCCCGCGGCGCCGTGTCGATGGCATGTTACCGTGTCAGGCAGGCGCGCGGGGCGCACGGTGCCATCTTGTGCTTGCGCCCACCGCTGTGTTGGGGGCGTGCAGCACCGAGCCTCGGGCACGTGGCGAGGCGCGTGCTGGACTCCTTTCCTGAAATTTTTAAGTCTTGTCGTTTTTTTAAATTTTTTTGAAAAATTAAATTGTACTTTTTCACTGCGTATTTTATATTGAGAATTTATGTGTTCCCTCTTCAGGGCGCGAGTCGATTTCGATTCTAGTCAAAACATTTTATCCTTACAAATGTTCTTTTGAATATGATTTTAAAATCAAAGTGGTGTTAAATTGAGTGAGTTCACGTTGAATTTCTTGATGTCATAGTGTGTAATAGGAGTGAGCATTCTGGGAACGTGTGGATTCTCGCGGTATGACATTCGCTCTCTTCCCAAACTTAACCACTTCTTTTAACGGGGAGATCTTTAAGAAGATCTCATCACCCACGCTGAACTCCTGCTCTCGCCGCCTCTGATCTACATAGCTTTTCTGCCGACTTTGAACTGTTTCAATTCTCTTCTTTATAATAGCTATCTTGTCGACAATTTGCTGCAGTATCTCTAGGCCAATCAGTCTCGTCTCACCAACCTCATCCCAATACAATGACAACCTGCACTTCCTCTCATACAAAGCCTCGTACGGCGCCATACCAATGGTGGACTGATAACTGTTATTGTACGAGAACTCAACCAACAACAAGAACCTACTCCAAGCCGCCTGAAACTCCAACACGCAAGCTCTTAGCGTATCTTCCAATATCTGTATAGTCCGCTCTGACTTGTCATTGGTCTGAGAGTGAAAAGTTGTATTGAAATCCAACCTGGTACCCATGACCTTATACAAACTCTTCCAAAACTTATACGTGAATTTTGGGTCTCGGTCTGACACTATCGACATCGGGATCCCATGCAGTTTGACCACCTCCAGAATGTACAACTGAGCGAACTGGTCCATGGAATAAGTCATTCTCACAGGCAAAAAGTGAGATGACTTCGTCAATCAGTCCATAATCACTCAGATTGCGTCGTGGCCATTGACAGTGTTCGGCAATCCAAACACAAAATCCATAGTAATAAACTCTCATTTCCACTCCGGTATGGGCAGTGGCTGAAGCGTACCAGACGGTCTGTGATGCTCAGCCTTTACCTGTTGGCACACCACGCAGGTCTCGACGTACTTGGCTATCTCCCGCTTCATATTAGGCCACCATTAGTGCTGCTTCAAATCCCTATACATCTTAGTACTTCCGGGATGCACAGAGAAAGAAGACCAGTGGGCTTCTGATAATATCTCTTTCCTCAGCTCCTCATCCTTCGAGACGTACCACCTATCCCGAAACTTCAAAATCTCATCCTCCGAATAGCTAAACTTGGTACTAGTATTGGCCTCCATACTTACTTCTAGCCCACTGCACTCAAGGTCAGTCTCTTAGGCCTACTTAATTCTGTTTAGAATGGTCGACCTCAATGACATCGCCGAAAGTGTGGCTGTCAAATCAGAAACCACCTCTAGGCCAAACCTCTGCATCTCGATCCTTAGCTCGGCAAACACCACTGAAATCATGGCAGACATCGAAGCTGACACTCGACTCAAGGGGTCTGCCACCACATCCTCGTAAGGCACCCTTCGCGTTCCCGCTATCCGCATGCCCATATATACATCAGGTTTTAGGCTCTGCACAAACTAGCATATCTTGTTCTCATTCAAGCTCACCAAATGCCCTGCAAATCGGGACAGCGCCTCAAACTGCCTCATGTACTCAATCACTGTACTTGTCTGCCTCAACTGCGCAAACTCCACCATGTTATTAGTCCTGATAGCATGGCTGAAAAACTTACCGAAAAACACAGTCTTAAACTCTTCCCAGGTCATGACCTTCACGTCTCTCGTGGTCCTGACTGTGTCCCACCAATGGCGAGCATCCTTGGCTTGATAGAATGCCCACTGGTTACCCTGTCATGGTCATCCACCTTGGCATAATCCATCATACTCTCTATGCTCTGTATCCACTTCTCAACATTGAGAGGATCTAGAGACGATCCGTCAAATAGTGGGGGTCTGAGCCTGTGTACCTATCTCCCCCACGGTCTGTCGAAACCTGTGTACTAGACTGGCCCTTGTCCTCCTTGCTCATAAACCACTCCAGTTGCTGAGACTGGCGGTTGACTAACTCAATGAACTGCCTAACGGCATCATCCATATCGCCTACAACTCTGCGCGCCTCCCTAACCATGATGCTAAATCTTGTACACCACAACATCTAATAAGTTAAAAAAAAAGAACAGGGGAATATTTATAGTTGGTGGAGCACTCCCGTGCAGCGGCTGACAGTATTAGGTAATCCTCTGAACGACGTCGACCTCGTAGCTCTAATACCATAACTGTCACACTCTGAGAATCCACACGTTTCCGGTACACTCACTACTATTACACACTATGACATCCAGAAACTCAACATGAACTCACTCAATTTAACACCACTTTCATTTTCAAATCATATTCAAAATAACATTTGTAAGTATAAAATTTTTCAACTCGATTTGAAAACGAATCGCGCCCCAAATAGAGAACACGTAAATCCTCAATATAAAATACGTAGCGGAAAAGAGCCATTTAAAGGAGTTAAAAAAAATAAAATGACAAGACTTAAAATTTCGAGAAGGAGTCCGACACACGCCCCGCGCGTCACTCCGATTCAGCGCTATGCCCCCGAGGCCCGACGCCGCACGCCTCAGCAAGCGATCTCGGCCCAGCGCTACGCGCCCCGACTCAACACCCTACGTGCGCACTCAGAACCGGCGCCGCGTGCCCCGCGCAGCATCACGCGCCATCGGCACGATGCCGCACGCCCCACGCATGCTTGCTCGATTCAGCGCACCCCGCGCACGCCTCCCGCGCTAAGCGTACCTACACCTCGGCGCCACGCGCACGCCCTCCCGGCGCCGCGCACGCACCCCTTTTCGGCGCCACTGCATCACGCGTACGGCTTCAGCGCCGCATGCCCCGCGCACCCTACCTCCGCGCCGCACGTCCGTGCACACACCCACTCTCGGCGCTGCACGACCCGCACGTGCTTGTAGTGCCGCTTGCCTCACGCGCCATGCAACCATGAGGCATTCTCCGCAAGCACCCTCGACCTGGTCAGTATGCCCCTCACGCGCGACCAGTTCACCGGCCCACCCCGTGCTCTTGATTTGACTACCCGACACTCCATCTTTCTCCCAAAAATTTGACAGATTAACGCCTGTACTTATTGACCCCAACCCGCAACTAAGACACCATATAATCCTCAAAGTACATTAACCAAATTCATCCAGAAATCACCGAAGGAAAAACAGAGTGCTAGAAAATAAATCTAACAACTATCGATGAAGAAAATCTACAGTATAGAGCAACACAATGCTCATACATATATAATATACACACGAGTACTTAAAACTACCCAAAAATCAAGAAAATCCACGTCTATACACTATACATCATGTAAAACAAAATGGTCACCAAAATACCACAAGGGAAACCCCGAACACCTCACCGAAACTCACCACCTCCACTGGTCTAGTCGCCTTAACAGTCCGCCGTCCGGTGCCTCGATCGCACGCCACCAACTGCCCTACTACTCAAGACTGGGCTCTCGAATCTCACCAGCAGAAACCTCAACACCTACGCCATAAAACACACAACATAAACCAAATGCTTAGCAAGTAGTGCGATATGAAAGTGAAACTGACAATGCAATCCTATCACATACAATCTCTACGCTCACGCTCATGTTATCACAATCTGTGACGCGTAGTGCAACCATGCCAAGGTGAGGGTGAACCTCGTACCACGCTACACCCTAACACGTCGTCACTGTCCTGAACTCCCCAGCAACGACACCTACAAGCCACACACACGAGCTACCTCACAGCAACCACATCACGGTAAAGGTGAAATCCCATCACACTACACCCTAATGGGTCGCCACCGTCCCGGTCTCCCCAGCAACGGGGCCATAGTTGTCACACTCACACATTTCGTGACAACCCAGCCGGCAAACTCCCCGAGCAGAATTCGTGATTGTTAATGCACTGGCCCACTCCCCGAGTAGGATCCGCGGCACCACTGTCCATCATCCTCACCGTCAACACATACACACCATATGACGGCCCAGCCAGCCCACTCCCTGAGCGGAATTCACAGTTGGTTACGCACCAGCCCACTCTCCGAACAGGATCCGCGGTACCACTGCCACACTTTTCACCACCACTTACTCAAAATATGCTCAAAAACTATTTTCGTTCCCTTTTCAAAACATGATGCATGTCAAACAATACGCACGCACATCACTATCAAACAATACAATCCTAATGTTCGTCGGTGTAAACCCACCTGGGCAAAACACATGCATGCCCTACTTACTTGGCGTCCTAAGCTTTCTCAGTACACGATTTCACCAAAAATCTGATTCAACCTAGACATAAATAACCAATCATCAACATTCACATCAAAATTCACTAAATATGCTAAAAATCACATCTCCCAACTAAATCCATGAAATCCCAACTAAAACGGGTCACTAACTCGGTTCGGCCAAAAACCGACCTAGACTTCGGATACGTATAACTTTTGCGTCGATTATCGAAATCTAACGATTTAATAAGCTAAACGATTCTCTAGAAACCTAGTTTAACATACTAAAAGAGAATTTGAAATAATTAACCGTAGCTAAGTTAAAAGTCTCAAAAACAGAATCTGTTTTATACGCTAAAACTTTCAAATTTTCAAAGTCAACCCAATTTCGCCAATTCCTTCACCAATCAGCCACATTCTAGCCTATTAACCATAATCTAACAACAATTTGAAGTTTTTCATTCAGAAAACCTGAATGGCAGCACAAAACATCCTCTCGGTTCCTTCTTCCAAAACCACTCTCTCACTGTCAACTGCCTAACTAACACCAATTCCACCTTCTAGACAATCCAATTACTAGCCAGAAATCTCAAAATTTGAAACTCACATCAACCCTCCACTCGGTTGCCAAAACAGAACAGGACAGCAGATGGAGAGAGACTTACCGAGGGGCATCGTTTTGCACTCAAATGGAAGAAGAAAAAGAAGAAGAACACAAGCAGAGCGCTCGATCGCCGACGACAAAGCTGGACGGAGACTCTCTCTCGTGGTCATCGTAGAAAGCACTCAGGCTTTTTCTTTGAGAGCTCGAGCTGCTGAAACTGAAAGGCTTTGGTTTGTCGGAGAAGCAACACTTGCCGACGGTTCTCTCTCACACTCACACTCGTCAGTCGTCGAATGAAGCTCATATTCCAGCTCTCTCGATCACCCTTTGCTCTCGGGTGCTTGGCGAAGAACCGAACAGCTGAATGGCTTCCTCGCGAAGCCGTTCAGTTGTTTTATTTTTATTTTTTTCTTTTAATTTTAATAAATCAAATTACTAAATCATCCTCACATATTTTGAACCTCTGTGTTTCTGTTAAGTTCGCGTCGTTTCGACCTAAGAATTCAGAAACCTTCTTCCAAATTAAATCCTAAATTTCCTAAAATTAAATTGATTCATTAAAATCTTTCAAGAAATTTCCACGAAACTTTTAAATTTATTCAATAAAATTCTAGGTTATTACAGATGTGGAGGCCCCCCGATCTTTCTTCACCATCCACGTCTTGTCGACTTCAATTAGGAATTGGGATTTGAAAGTTTTAGGCTCGGATTTAAGAGGTTTTTTAGCTAAAAGTTGAAGGAAACAGTTGGGAATGGAGAAATCTATAAGGTGAGCCATGAAATGGTCGGATTTTAGCAAACACTCATATGTGGGTCGAGAGATTTTCAGAGTTTTCAGAAGCTGAAAACTCTGAAGTGCGGTCATTCCATTTATATACTATCAGGGAACGGTTAACCATATTCGGGGTGATGACCCTCTGTTCTCAGGCTTAATTTTCAAAACAAGGGGTTAATGCCCCAACAACAGTCAGCTAGTCTTCGGAATGGTTGGTCATTCTATGATGACCAGCCAACCGTTTTCATCCTTGGTGATGCAGTGGGGGGTCAACACCCCGATAATAGTTGGTTGTTCTTAATAACGGCAAACTGTTTGCTGAAGATCAGCCGACTGTCTAATCCCTGATTACGTGACCTGGGTCTTGCAGATCGCTTGCTAAGCAGGATTAAGTGTTGCGGAATCGAAACCAAATAGTTAGTGATAGTTATTTTTGGGTTTAACCAAAAACAGTGAGGAAAACTAGAAAAATAGAGGAAATGGGTAAAATGAGAGGAGGGAGTTACCTGTCGGGCTTGAGGGGAACTCACTTGCAAACACTTCAAAATGGGATGATGGAGTGAAGGAATGATAACCCATGGATGGGTCGAAGACAATGAGTGCTTCGGGTGAGAAATCTTTCACGGACGAGGGAGATCACAGTGTAAGGGATGGTTGATTCCACCTCCCTTCTGTTTTCCAATCCCACAAGTATTCGGAGAGGAAGAGTGGTTAGATGAACCAACGAGCAACCAAAACGCGAGGCAACAATCGGAGGACTACTCCTCTCAAAGACTTTCACAGCCGAGGCATTGCCTTCCGGCAATCAAAAAACCGATAGGTTTTTCCAATAAGCAAATGCTTTTCTATTCAATCTCAAAATCAAGTCTAAGTGTTACAATGAGTTTAGAAGAGATTATAAGGGAAGGAAAAGCTTCTGCAAAGAAGACGTAAAGCTTTGGAGAAGAAGATAGTCGTTGGAGAGTTCGGCATAAAATAGCCATTGGCGTCGGTTCTCGTTACTGTCTGGCTCACTGTTGCTGCCTGGTTTACTGCTGCCCCATTCACTACTACATGGTTTTCTGCTGCCCAGTTATGCTAAAGACCTCCTTCCTTTGCGCACCAAAGTTTTGATCTCCTTTTGAACCCTAAACCTAATCATAACTAAATGTGCAAATAACCTAAACAATAAAATGGCTACAAGTTTGCCAATAATCAATTAATATTTAGTTTAAAGTTTTCTAAATTAATGCATAAAACTTGGTTACACAATTTGTAAAAGCGAAGACAAATTCTCTCTTCTTGATTTCATTACAAATTTTATGAAGGTCTTTATCTACAAGAATCACAAATCAATTAGTAGATAAAAATATATTAAGGGTTAAGGCACATCATCCTCTCTAAGTTATTGAAGATTTGACCTCAAATCTTAATGGTTGACTCATTTCGAAATAGGTTCTCTTTTGATCTTTTAAGAGTTTAAATTTTAAGACAGACAAAATGTAAATTATCCATTAAGATAAATAATTGAAAACCCTTTAACCACCAATAATATTCTTGGGTAAATCAAATAAACATAGTTAGTTCATGGCTAATAATTTGTAAGCAAGATTTATTCATATCAATTATACCAAGTTTACCACAAGATCCAAATTTTATCCTTCACTCCAAAGAAAAGACATATTTTCCAACAAGAAAGTGAGTTAGGATTCATTAACTTTCCAAAATTAAGTTTAACTAATGTAGCAACTGAAATTTTCTTCCTAGTTCTCTTCATCACATCATAATCAAGCATAGATGAATAATAGTCAATAACGCAACCGACAAATGTAATAAGAATCAGAAAATTTTTGTCATACATACCAATAATACTAGTTTCAATCCAACCAATCCTAAATATCCAAGAAATTAAATGATTGGAGGTTATGTGCCTTGTAATTGAAGTGCCAATTACCTCCTTGGCAATTTTCATCTTATATAGGATAGATTTATGTAAATGTTCCCAATTAGAAATGAACTTAACAATCATATAACACATTTCAAGTTCAATGAAGCTCATTTCCATAATCATGCTATAACTTTCAAACCAAAAATTCAATTGCATTTTATCAATGTAAAAACAACATATTAAGCATTCTTTTTCTTGCCATAAGAAAAACAGCAAACAATATTCATTCATACTTTCATTATCAAATTTCTTCTTTTCAAAATAAATGGCTTTGAATCTTAAAACTCTGAATTTGTTAGTTAGCTTCATGTCATTCATGAATAGAATAATCTTTAGGATCTAAATAAAATAATGCCAACAAGAAAAAATAAAACATAACAAAACATAATTGTTATTTCATCCAATTCTAAAAATCCAAGTAACATACCTTGGCATTATATCAACAGAGTAACTATATTTCAATCGATTTTTCATCCCTATTCAAAAATATCTTCACAATTGCCCCTTTATCTGTCAAACTATTATTGTCTCACATCAATATCGATCAATATATGGTTTTAATAGGCTTATATTGAATCCAGGATATTTTGGAGGGTAACGAGTAGGTGTAAAGTATTAGGGGTAATTGTCAAGGAATGTATATATTTATCTTACCAGAATAGTAAAGTTTAAGAATATGAATAACTTTTGCCAATAATTTAGGGTTATGATATCTTAATTAATTATTAACATAATATTTTATATATGTGATCAAATCTGGGACTTTTCATCCCCTTATGTTATAAATGTTGATAATTTGATATAATTTATTGTAAAATTAATTTTTGTATATTAATAGTATATCATGATTTTGATATTATATCATTAGATAATCCGGACTATTATGGGCTATAATATACATATTTATCGTGATATGGATAAACCATTTAATGACATGAGGTTTAATATATGCATTAGAAGATAATCTTCTCATTATAAATAACTATAATTTTTTCATGATATTATCAAACATCTAATAAAGTCAAAATTAAAATTTAATCATAAGAAAAAATTATGCAAGATTTGTTAAAATTTAGTGTACGTCTAAGAATCATATTTAAATGGCCGAATTAATTATTTCGATAAAATGATATCCGGACATGTTATGTTATCACTATACAAAAAACTTTGATTTCGTTTAAATGTCCAGATATTACGTGAAATGCTGTAAAAATATTAAACTGATAAATTATAATGAACATCACGAAAATTACGTTTAAAATCTCATATCAACAAAAAAAATAGACACAAATATTTATCAAAGAGATTAGTGTATCATGATGACCCATTTTTAATTGGATAACAAAATTAAAAATAATTATAACAAATATTAAAATATGGTTTTTAATAACATATGAGATATTTAATCTGCGAAACGAAATTAAAAGAAAGTGATTAATTTAATAATTTTTATAAAGTAATGAAAAACACATATATATTAAAATATATAGCTACTCAAATCCAATTATATTTGAAAATCTCAATATATGTTAATCATGTTACAAAAAAAATTAAATTTGGTTATCCAGTTAAAAATCGATAATAATGTCCTAAAAGTCCGGATATTAAATATGAAAAATTTAGCATGAATTCAGGAAATAAGTCCTAAATGTGTTTAAAATTAAAAAAAGTTACGATAACAAAAATTAAGTTATCTTTAAATTTCATATTTTCAGACTAAAATGTTAATATTGTAATAACCCGGGAATTTCAGATTTTATATTTTTATTTTTGGAATTTTTAGTTTAATCCCGGTCAGAGTTTTGAGAAATATTTCAACGGGAAAAATTTGAATTATAAGACTCGGAGCCTACTTTTACGAAGTTTTTCAGAATTTAAAGTCGGGAAGTCGAGAAAGTTACGAAATTTCGGACGATTGAAGCACGTGAGGGCAATTTGGTAATTTGTATTTTTATTATTTAAAAAAAAAAAAAAAAATACAAACCACCCGAATGGCTTCGGGAAGAAGCCATTCGGCTGGTTTTCTGCGAGCAACCGATAGCGCCGAGAGCTAGCGTGCAGGGGAGAGTGGTCGTGTGCGGAGCTGTGATCGACGGCCGGCGAGCGTGGGTGCAAGGTGCGGGTTGCGAACAAGTGCTGCTGTCCTGACGAACCGAAGCCATTCGGTTTCAGCAGCTCGAATTCCCGAGAGAGCCGAGAGTGAGACGCGGGAAAGGGGAGGAAAATCCTCGAGTTCCGATTCTTCGGCAGACGCGAGTGGGCGTTGGGGAGACTGCCGGGACTGGGTGTTCGGCTGTGCATTGCCCTCCATTCGACCGAGGGCACAGTAACGCAACGGTAAGCTCTTTCCTTGTTCTGCCATCCCATTTTTTTTTTGGTTTGGCCGAGCACCTTTCGGCATTGATGAAATTTGGCCGCAAGTGGTAGGGTAGCGCGAAGGTGATGCTGCGAGCTTAAGGAAATCGAAGGTGAGCCCTGTCGGTTTCCTGTTTCGGCCGAGCTTAGTGCTCGGTCTTCTTGCCTTTGCAGTGAGCTTGGCCGAGAGTTATGGACGAGATGGGGCTAGTTGTGTGTGTAAGTTTGTAAATTGAAGTTTGAAATCAAAAATTTAACCATTTTTGTGCAGGGGCAGTTCGGTTTTTAGCTAATTTGGCCTAGTTTTGGTTAATTGTTTTAACTTCTGTTCTTGTGGGATGGATTAGGCTGTTCGAGGGACGTATGGATGCTGGAATCGTTCGATTCCGATATCTGACGCAAAAGTTATGCGCGTCGGAAGTTTAGGCCGAATTTTGGTCCAAGTCAAATTTGCGAGCGTTTTTCATGGAAATTTGACGTGTGAGTGTATCATAGCCATTTCTGATGCATATAACTAGTTGGGAGTGAGTTTTGGTTGTAGGGAAGTGAAAATGTGAAATTTTAATAAAAATGGCTGATTCGGTTATTGGCATTTTTCGCCTATCTGCGGCCTACCGATTTAAAATCCGTCTTGGGATGTTAAACTAGGTTCCTAAGGAAACGTTTAGCCACTTGAATCGTTTGATTCCGTTGACGGACGCAAAAGTTATGCGCATCCGAACGTTGAGCTGGTATTCGGCCAAACCAAACCAATGGACCGTGTTAGTTGGAATTTAATGAGTGTAGTTAGATAAGGTTATTTTTAGCTAATTGGTAAATGTTGGGAGAAATACTGGTGAGAAATTGGTTGTGTTTTAGGTTGAGGCTTCCTGTTGGCGAAGCTGTGTATCAAGCGAGATTAGGACGCCAGGTAAGTAGTGCATGCATGTGTTTTGCCCAAGTGGGCCTACACTGTAGAACTTTAGTGTTTATGTAATTGATTGCGGTGTGTGTGCGTATTGTGTGACATGCATCATATTTTTTTAAAACGGGAACGAAAATGATTTTTAGCATGCTTTGATGTATGAGGTGAGACGTGTGGCGGTGGTACCGCGGATCCCGCTAGTGTGCGGGCCGGTGCTTCACCAGTCGCGGATCCTACTCGAGGGGTGGGCCGGCTGGGCCGTCATGCGGCGTGAAAGTGTTGACGGTGAGGATATGGGCAGTGGTACCGCAGATCCTACTAGTGTGTGGGCCGGTGCAACACCAGTCGCGGATCCTACTCGAGGGGTGGGCCGGCTGGGCTGTCGCGAAACGTGTGTGTGTGGCAACTGTGGCCCCGTGCTGGGGAGGCTGGGACGGGGGCGACGTGTCAGGGTGTAGAGTGGCGCGAGGTACACCCTTACCCTGATATGGTTACCGTGTGGTGATGCGTGGGTGTAGCTTGTGGGCCTCGCTGCTGGGGAGTCCGGGACGGTGGCGACGTGTTAGGGTGTAGGGTGGCGTGAGGTTCCTCCTTACCCTGGTGCGGCTGCACTACGCGTCACAGATGTGACAACATGAGTGTGAGTGTAGAGACTGCATGTGATAGGATTGCATTGTCGCCTTTTACTTTCATATCGCATTACTTACTGAGCGTTAGACTTATGTTGTGTGTTCTGTGGTGTAGGTGCTGACGATACCGCTGGTGAGCCTCGAGTGCCTAGTCCTGAGGCGTAGGATGGTTGGCGGCGTGCGACTGCGGCACCGGATGGCGGACTTTTGTTAGGGCGACCCGACCCGTGGATATGGTAGGTTGTGGCCTGGTCGGTTTGTGGGTTTTCTTTCTTTTGCGGTGGTTATGTACGGAGGATGGGATTGATTGTTGTATATGCGTCAGTGTATAGGTGTATATGGAGTGCGTGTGATTTTGGTAACGTACGCGGATATTTTCCATGTTAGAGTATGTTATTTCTCTATACTGGAGACTTTCTTCATTTGTATTTGACGGATTTTCGTCGCCTTCTTACTCTGATTTGGGTTGGGATGATTTCTCTGGATGATGGATAGGTAAATATTGTTGGATTTTGGTGAATTGTGTGCAGGGTTAAATTTTGAGGTAGCCAGTTTTTAGGCGGTACTCTGCCGAAATTTCGGGAGAGGGGTTGAGGTTCGAGAGGATACGAAATAGGTCAAGGTGTGTGCGTATGATGAATGCTAGAGGAGTTCATATGAGTGTGGATGTGCAGCGTGATCGCAGGTGCGCGGGGCACGCGGCCCTGTGGGTGCACACGGGTCATGCGGCGCCGGGTGAGGGCGTGCGCGCGGACGTGCTGTACAGAGGCAGGGTGCGTGGGGCACGCGGCGCTGTGAGCGTGCGCGAGATACAGCAACGTTGGGTTGGCACCTGTGGCACCGCGGTGGTGTACGCGGGGTGTCGGAGTGGGGACATGAGTGCTTGGGACCGGACTGGGTAGTTCGTGGGGAGCGTGGGGTTCTTTCCTAGGATTTCAAGTCTTACCGTTTTATCTCAAATTGTTTTAAATGGTTTTCTTTTCCGTTGCGTAGTTTTATGTTGAGGACTTCGTGTTTCCTCTTCGGGACGCGAGTTGTTTTTTTGAATCGAGTCGAAAAATTTTCATACTCACAAATGTGCTTTTGAAAATGATTTGAAAACGAAAGGGGTATTGAATTGAGTTAGTTGTGTCAAGTGTTAGTGTGTGTGTGTAGTGTGTAGATGCACTGTAGCGCACCGGAGACGTGTGGGTTCTCGGGGTGTTACAAATATCACGAGGGCATATGGTCTCTATATATTTTGCCCCTATATTTATGAACTTACAAAATATATTCTCGAAATTTATCTAGATTTTGCCCAGTATAACCTCATTAATTATGATAATTTTGTATTTTATTCATAGAATCTTATACGGTTAGTCTAAATATAAATGACATTAACATCACGATCCTTATAATAACATATACGTATAAACTATATTGTTATTCTAAAAAATAACTTTTGTATATTAATAGTATATCTTCTCAATTTTTTAAAGGGTTTTTTTATTTTAAACCCTAAAATATTGATTTTTTTTTTTAAAACTCTTAAAGTCTACTATTCATTGAATCAAAAGTCAAAATATAAAAAATAGGCAATTTGAATCCCGGAGAGGATGGTCAGTCCTCTCCAGTTTTATTTAAACGTATAATTTAACCATAAAAGTAATTAACTAAAATTATAATAAATTGTACAAATGTTGTAAAATCACGAAATATTTACCATATGTAGACCAAATCATGATAAGATAATTTGAAAATTTATGTGATTTTCTAACACTTGCTTGATTTAATGTAATTTAACCATAAAATAATTAACTAAATTTATAAAAAATCTTACGAGTGTTATTAAATCATGAACTTTTTACCATATATAGATTAAATTATGAGAAAAGAATTTAAAAATGTTCGTAATTTTCTAATACTTGCACAATTTATTGTAATTTACTAAAATAATTAACTAAAATTATAATAAATCATACAAGTATTATTAATTCGTTTTTGTCATATGTAGACCAAATCATGGGAAAAGAATCTGAAAATTTGTATAATTTTTTAAAACTTGCACAATTTGTTATAATTTAACACTAAAATAATTAAATAAAATTATAATAAACTGTATAGGTGTTATTAAATCACAACATTTTTACCATAGATAGGTCAAATCATAGGAAATGAATTGGAAAATTTACGTGATTTTATAACACTTGTCAAATTTATTGTAATTTTAATTAATTATTTTATTGTTAAATTATAATAAATCGTCTAGATGTTAGAAAATCATGCAAATTTTTAGATTTTCTTCCCATAATTTGGTCTACATATGGTAAACATTTCGTAATTTAATAATACTTGTATAATTTATTATAATTTTAGTTTATTATTTTTAGGGTTCTCGTCTAAAATAAAATCAAAGAGATGGCGAGTTCACCGTATCTCAGGGTCCAAGATGCCTATTTTTGATATTTTAAAGTTTGGTTCAATAAATAGTAAATTTTGAGAATTTTTTTAAAAAAAACTAATACTTGAGGGTTTAACATTTAAAAAAAAAAAAACCCCCTTTTTTTGAATTATCATATATGTCATTTTTTACAATATATCAATATACTTTAAAATATGCTTATTGACGATATCATTTTACCCCTATCCATCTTTCTATGATTTCAGACTATTTATTTAGTCTGAATAGTCAAAATTTAAAAATAAGAATCAATATATCAATTAAAGATAGAAGCGGTTTAAATCGAAACGGCATTTTTAGATTATAGATGAATAATTTTAGAAATTGGAATTTCAGATTAGTGATTTTAGTCCTTCAGTAGTAGCAAAGAAAGATAGATTCATGTGAATGTGTGTAGATAGTAGAATCATCAACTAAATTACAATCAAGTACTGTTTTCTCATTCCAAAACTTGAAGTGTAACACCCATAATTTTTCGCTATAACGATTTTTGGATTTACGTAATTGTAATCACTGAAGTTTTAGTCGAAATCGAGAGCAAAGAATTTTTACCATTAAGTATAAGATTATTTTAAAGTTAATGGAGAGCAGAAGATTTTAAGAATCCAACCGAAAATGAACCAAGTAACCGTTCGATTATAAGATTAAGAGTTAATGGCGAAATAGTAATTATGATTAATTATATTAATAACATAATTTTATATAAAAAAAGGGGTAAAGGAGGCCGAAAACCCTCCTCCCTCTCTCTCTGTTTTCTCCTTCTTCCTCACGCGAGAAAATCCTTCCTCGACAATACTTCTTCTCAAACGCCGATTTTCCTCCATCGATTTTCAATGTACGGTAAGTGTTAGATAGTTCTTAGTAGATAGATGATTCTTCAGTTGTCTTTAGTGATGAAAGTGAAGTTAGATATAGTATTGAGTAGTTTTAGTGAACCCTAATAGGGAGATACGAGAATTTAAAGTTAGAGTTTAATTTTTATCCGTATGTTGGTGTTTAAGCTGGAAGTGGGAGAAGATTACGAGATTTTATAAAAAAAGATTGAATGTTTGGATAGCCGAATACTCGGTTTACAGAACGGTTTTCGTTTGGCCAAACAGTAAGTGTTGGATTAGGAATTGGATTAGACTGTTAAGAATTAAACGTCGTCAAGGGTTCGTAGCATTTCGAATCGTCCAAATCGGACGAGTATTGTGATAGTTACGAATTTCTGAAGGGTAGTCGGAAATAGAGTTGGATTTCTGGATTTAGTTAGGTTAGTTGTTAGAGTGTTATTTCCCCTTAGAGTTTTATGAGTTGGATGAATTAGAATTAATGGATGTGTGATTGTATAGGTTCTCCAGTTAGCGAGCCATATACGGAGTACGAGTTACTAAGGATGTCAGGTAAGTAGTGTAAGTAGTGCAGCAGTTGTTTTGTCTTTGAACCTACATCACAGTTTCGGTAGCATGCATGCACGTTTATTTTATGTTATACTTTAGTGATTATGCATCATGGTTTTAAAGTACGAGAACAAAACGAAAATGAATTTCCATATTTTTACGGAATGAAACAGTAAGATGAGATGTGATGAACGAAATGAGAAAATACGTAAGAAGATAATAAAGGTGGAGTTGAGTGGTCTTGTCTCGAGAGGTGGACCGCGAGGTGTATCACTTCTTCTCTCGTTTTACGTGGTAGCCTTGTCCCGAGAGGTGTACCACGAGATGTGTTACTTTATTAGATCGAGGTTGGCTTTGTCCCATGAGGTGGACCGCAAGGTGTGTCACCTTAATCTAGCACGTAAAGAAGAACCCAATAGTAAGAAGATAAAGAAGATATAAGAAAGAGACAAAAACGAAAGTAGAGACGAAACTGTAGAAACTGCATATATTAGGATATGATTGTTAAAGTGTTTATGTTTTTATGCGCATTACTTACTTAGCATTATGCTAATAGATGAGTTCTGTAATGTAGGTGACGAAGCGATAACTAGTGAGTATTTAGATCTTGCCCAGGTCTAGGAGGCAGTTGAAGGAGTGCGCTCGTGTACGGTTCGGCCGACTATTGGGACGTTTTGACCAGGGTGAGAGTATGTAAGGGATTTTAGTTAATTCAATTTTAGTCAAAATTGTTTTGAGTCATTTTGAGTAGTTTTGAGTCGATTGGAGTCATGTGGATGTATAGATAGATTTCAAACTTTAATAGTCGTTTTTCCATGTAAATAATGAATTTGATTTGATAGAAAAGTGTACGTTTTGTTATTTTATCGTTGAATCGAATTTCGGTGGATTTTTAGAAAGTTTAAGGTTTTTAGGCAAAAATCTGTGAAGGAAGTGTCGACCCATAGGCTGAGTGGTCAACCAAGCCTAGCAAATGTCGACCAGTATTCATGAAGTGTCGACCGAAATTGGACAGTGTCAACCGCGAGAGTCAACCTGTGAAGGCAAAATCAACCAAGGTGTCGACCTGTGCTAGAAGGTGTCGACCGCTTAATGTGAAAATGCGTACAGAGTGTCGACCTGCACGTAAGGGAGTCGACCAAACTCTGTAGGTGTCAACTGTTTAAGTCGACCTACGCGACTAGAGTGTAATGAAGTGGCGACCGATACATGCAAGTGTCGACCTGTAGTGTAAAATAGACAGGGGTGTCGACATCAAGGATCGACCGACGTGGACAGAGAGTAATGAAGTGTCGACCGATGTTCACAAGTGTCGACCGATTAGAGTGAGGAGAATAGAGGTGTCGACCGATAGTGTCGATCGATGAAAACAGAGGCAAAACAGGTGTCGACCGGTGTTTACAAAGGTTGACCAAAAATAATTTTATGTTTTAAAAAACTTAAATTTTATTTAAACTAATTTTAATTCAAGTTTTCTACCGCGACGTTTTTAAATGTTTTCAAAAAAGTCGTTTTAATTCGAGTAACAAAGTTTTAAATTTTTACACAAATTTTACCCGAGTATTTATGTATGAGTAGTATTAGTAGAGTGAGCATACCAGAAACTAGTAGTGGATTTTCGAGACAGTACAAAGATGGTACCAAAGCATATTGGGAACTAGAGGGATTCTCAAGGTGTTGATGTACGGTGGTTACATGAAGACATACTTGATGAATTAGGTGGAGCATGACTCTTCTCAAAGGTGGATCTATACTTGACTAATAAATTATGATGTGTACTATTCATATGATATTCTGACATAGATTAATCATAAAATGAATCTATATGAAAATTAATATATTGGGGCAAATTCATCAAAATTTTGTTATGCATTAATAGAATTTTAGTCAATTTTTTGAAGTCTGGATTTATTTTTGTCATTTTAAAATACCGATGGTAATTTAAGAAAATAAAAAATAAACAAAAATTAAACTAGATATTTAAATTCTCTTTCAAATTTTTGACTAGAATAAAAAAAAAATAATGATTATTACCTTCTCATGACATGCTCAATTAGTCTAATCCATTACTTATCTTCTCAACAATTCATCTGTTAATCATCTAATAAAATTTAACTTTAAACGAACAAAATATTATAAATGACAAAAAAATCATGTATTATATATGATATTTTTAAGTCATATCTTATGTTCTGCATTTTCTAATAGTATATTTTTTAAGTTAATCGATTAAGACTAAAATATTTATAAAAATTTAAACGGATATATATGATTTTTTTATTTAATTAAAAAAACAGATATGTTAGAATTTTAAACATATAATAAGTTTCGTAATTTTACCCCCCGACGCGGCCTGGCTCCAACACATGTTTAGCACTTGTAGTTGTCGCTCAAAAACCACGTCATAATACAAAAAATTTGTCCAACACAATCACCTGACACTGTTTTTAAAGACAATTAACGTAATATATTGTCAATTATCAATAGTTTTAAAGCAAAAATAACACTCATAAAGCTATTTTTATAAACCATCACAACAATTAATCGTTCATGTTTAGCAAAATTAATATGCAATTAACTTAACTAATTTACTTGGCAAATAAATAGAGTATAAATACTAAATTAGATGTACAGATGTAGAAAAGAACAAGAGAAAAGGAGGGAGCGGAACTAGGTGATGAAGTACTAAGCAAATCTACATATTGGTTAATAAATTGAAACTGAAAAGACTCATCTTTAATGGCAGTCAACTACTACGTCTTGTAAAGTAGGCCTATAAAGAAGAGCTAGACTAGGTAATAGGTAAGCATGGTGTTGTGTAGAATTTAAAACTACACAGCATCTAACGCCTTCTGCTAATCTTTCCTTTTCTGTTTTTTAATTATTTATATATTTTTCAATTAAATCTATATGAGTTTTCCTTTTATTTTCTTGAGATTATTTAAAAGTGGTTTATTTATTATTGATTAATTTGATGTCATTACTTTCATTTTACTTGATCAATTACTAACTTTATAAGCAATGTATCATTTTTATTTAATATTCTATAAAATATTGGACAAATAATGTGTGCGTGCATGCGCGCATTATATAATGATTTAATGATAAAAAATAACTCAATAAAAATATCACATGTAATTTTTTGAGAGAGCCACCTGACTCCGATAAATAAGAAAATCAATCTGTTCTCATGAAAATTCTTTGAATAAAAATTTTAGGGTAAAGTGTTATTTTGATCTTGTTGTTTTGGTGGATTTACTTGTGATATTCGTTATAACTTGTTAGGGTTACTTTTGAGATAAATAAAAAAGACTCGTGTTTTTTGAAAAATTTGTCAACTATCTTGTGTTTTTTTTTCGTAATTATTGTTTTAATCCGATCTAGTTGGTTTGGGCAGCTCGATTTTGTATACACACTCAACTATTTAATCGACTTTGAACACATATTTCAATCAAATTGTCTTCGTATAATGAGAATAGATTGTGAAACGAGATGTGAAAAAATTGAGTGAGTGAAGGTAATCAAAATAAGTTCAAACGCCGATTGTAACTTAAAAAACATAAACATTGACAAAATTTTATCACTACATCAGCCATTTCACTAATGTTCCAAATTACAGGTATATTTTTCTAAGAAAAACAAATCTATGTTGTTAATTATCCACAATAAGTTCATAAGCTAAATTATACTATGTTGTTAAGTTCATGTTTATTATTTTAGTTAAGACTACATCTTGGTCATAGTCTGTTGAAAATCGAGTGATTGACAATCTGGTTGGTGAGAAGGGAGTTCATGTAAATGTCCACACCTTTGCGAGGTTGCCGATATTGATGTTTGTTGCTTGAGTCTACACAATGAAACAGTAAGATAACCTTTTCCATAAGATATTAGACTCTAGCCCCTCATACATTACACTAATTTTAATTTCTGAGCTTTTTTTCCTTTTTTTTTTTTATCAAATTTTATTCATTCCAAACAAACATGAAATAGGTTATCTGTATAAATATCATTGAAACTAAGTTCTCTAAAATTTGTTACCTGATTTCACCATCAGCTTGATGTCTATTGCTTTCACGTCATGCTAGAACCTTAATGAGCCATCTTATACCAACTCAACGATATTAATATGCTTTATATCATAATACGGTTTATTTGAACCAAAAATATTGACAATTAGTCTTATTTTTCTAAATTTTAAAATCTCACGCGACATTAATAATTATTTAAAAAATTCATAACTTGAAATATACATATCTAAATGAGTTGATTCCAATCTCATAAATTCATTTAAAAGATCTATTTTACTGTAACAACACTATTAAGCCATCAATTTAGTATATATATACCGAAACACCAATTTAGTTTTTATATAAAGATTAGAATGCAGAGATATGATTTTTGAGTCTTGATCATCTATGGTTTTAACCATCTAAACGGGTGAGATATTCTTCTGGATTTGCCCTGGTTTGTTCCTTGACATTATGAGAAAGCTAGTTTCCTCTAAATTGAGAGGTCAAGAACCTCTTCCGGTGTGAATTTCTTGTAAATAATTTTATGTAGGTGTTTAAGCTAGATCTTGGTTCAAACTTTCTTTTGATTGTTATATATTTGATAAGAAGTGATGTGCCACAGATCTATCGTTACTCAATCATTCGATGAATTTTTTCTGATCAATTTTCAAGTTTATATTTTGTAAGAGAATTGTATGATGAAATCATGAAAAACATGAAATTATGTGGACAATACTTGGTGAATATTATCTTGTTGAGGCATAAAAGAATTTGAAGAATTTTAAATTAAAAAGGGTCCACAAGAATCTTTAGTTAGAATGGGATTCTAACTCAGCACCTTTTGAGAAGAGTTGCTCTTTGGAGAGCACACCCATCGTCTAGTGGTTCAGGACATCTCTCTTTCAAGGAGGCAGCGGGGATTCGACTTCCCCTGGGGGTAGGGTACTACGAAAGAAAGTTGATTAGGAATTATCAAAAAAAGAAGCCTAGAATGGATTCTTCTTGGGTTGATGCACTATCAAGAGGATTAGCTGCCAAAGGTATCTATCCTTTTAATTATGTGTCAGATGTATTAATACCATACCCCCTCCATCTAGAAATTTTGGTTCAAATTATTCGCTATTGGGTGAAAGATGCCTCTTCTTTGCATTTATTACGGTTTACACTGACCTTCAAGAAGTATTTGCAATATTTGGCGGCCGTACTTATTTGCTTTGAAAAAATGAGTTTCACAAAGTTGTAGCTAACATTTCAAGATTTTTAGAATGAGCTAAATTGTGAAATTCGGATATTGTTTGCTTGGACAACTAATCAAGATACAGAGAAATTTTTCTCATAAGGAAGTCCAAACCCAAGTCCAATCCGAGTTCATCCTTCCTTTTTTTGCAGAAGATGTTAGCACTTTAATTTTATCTTATCTTTGTATGTTTTTAATCTTTTACTAAAGCTTTTTGCTGGTGGACACTATCTTGCTGGTGGGAACCATCTTAGGTTAAAAGAAAACTATAAAGTGATTGGTATCGAATCTTTACTTGTTTTGTAAGAACTATGGGTGGAAACTCTAATTCTCTTGTAAGATTTATTTATGTCCTCCTTATTTTGAATCAAAAATTGAAGTTCATCTTCTTCCAAATCTTGAAGCTTTCAAGCAACAAGTCGCCGCCTCTCCTCGGTGAATTATATCCGAGTGTATGTGTATGTTCCGGTTTCCTGTGAGTGTAGTGGGATCCTTTTATTGCATCCCTTCTATATCTCTTCTTTGAAGGTAGAACAATCAGCAACGGTGCAAAAACCTCTCATCATAACAAGTTGGAGTGTTCTTCCACAAAGATAACCACATACCCTAGGAGTGCAGCTTTATCACTTCACGAACCAACGAGCATCATTTCATCCATATCTTTTCATTCCCATCAATTCACCCATTCCTTTTTTAACGCAATCACCCTCACACATACAACTTTAACCTACCACAAGAATCGCATCCATTTATTTTCAGACAAGATAGTTATGTCTCTTCAAATTTGATGCATTGTTCTCGCCTAGAGTAGTAATTCGAGCTATGGTGGCATCTGACATTTTAATTATAACTTTCGATCCATATCGATGTTGTGAATTGTATGAACATAAGTGCATGAGTCGCAAAAGTAATAAAGTGAATAAATACGAGTCGATCCCACAAGAACTATTTCCACTTATTATTAAACGAATTTAATTCTAATTATAGATAAACAATGAAACTTTGATAATTTTGATTAAAAGAAAACAAGAGAATTAAATTAAATAACATAAAACTGAATAAAATTGTAAAATTTAATGAAAGAAAAAGCTAGAGTTTTTGATTTTATCTTAATTAATTATGTTTAGTAATTATAACTCAATTTATTAATATATATTTCTATGTATAGATGTATCAATCTCTCCCGAGTAATGACACACTTATCCAACTAATGGGTTATTACCTACCGGTTTCAAACCCTAGCGATTAACTGAAAACATTACAAACGAGAAATCAAATCACCACATGAACGCCTTGGTTATCTCTAGTCTAAGATTCTTTTCATGGCGACTTATCCATTGCATAATTATTTTTCACTTCCCGGTCTCAAAATAATCCTATGAACATGTTATTGTTGATCTGATAATTGCAAGTAATGTAATAATTCACTAAACACATAATGGAATAAAACATTAATAAATTGAATTAAAAAAATACCAAACAATCATAATTTGGTTACATCTTAATTCTAGAGAAGAAAATTAGTTCATACTAGAATAACGGAAAGAAACAAAAATAAAAGTGATGATATTCATAGTTCCAAAGAAAAGGGAAAAGAAACTATGCTTTTGATTGTGAAAAATTGACGAGAACGATCTCCAATCTACTCTTTTTTCTCCTCTACGATGCCCCTTGGTTTTTTTCTGCCTCCAGTTTCTTTATAACCTAATTTTGAAGTAAATTAGACTTCCATAAGATCAACAGCTAAGATTTTTTTGATTAAAATCATCCGGATTGTATTTTTTAAAACACAGTAGCCGATCGATCCCCTTGTGTAGGAGATTGGTCGGCTCAAATAGAAGATCAATCTTGTAGCGCCCCGAAAACCCACTGGTTTCCGGTTCGCTCTTATACCAACACTGTAGCGCCCCGAAAACCCACTTGTTCCCGGCTCGCTCTGATACCAACACTGTATCGCCCCCAAGTCGTCCTCGGACCGAGGTTGCTAACCATACTCTTACTCATAAAATCGAATAAAATTCGTGAAAAATTTAAAACTTTATTCCCCAACTTAAAACGACATCTTTGAAAACGTTTAAAAGTATCGCAGCAAAAGACTCTAACCAAAATTAATTTAAATTTCAAGTTTTAAAATAATAAAAAAAGAATTTCGGTTGACCACTAAAACCTTCGGTCGACACTTGACCCGTTCTGCACACAGGGGTCGACATCTATATACACAGGTTGACACCTCGTTTGCCTCTATTTGCACAGGTCGACATTTGATTACACTATTTGACACCTTAATCTTCTTTGTTCGCCCCGGTCAAACCTTTGCGGTCGACACGTCTATGTTCATTTCACTAACAAGTCGACACCTAATTTCATAGGTCAACACCCTAATCGTCTCTGTTTGCACCGGTCGAACCTTATGGTTGACACTATTATCATTTTTATGCTAACCGATCGACACCTACACATATAGGTTGATACCTACTTTGGTTCTGTCTCCGTAAGTCGATCCCCGCGGTGGATATTTACCTATTTCGGTTGACACCTAAGCATACAGGTCGACACTTTACACCAGTAACATTAACTAAAAATTTTCTATTTAAATAAAAGGAACAAAGTTTTAACTCGATGTTTAAAAAACCAAAACCTATACTCCCTAATCAATTTTAAAATCAACTATATACATCAAAATGACTATTAAAACAACTCAAAATAGCTCACAACCTGTACATACACACACATGGTCAAAATGCCCTAACAGCCTGCCAGATCATCCGACGAGCACACACCTTTGACTCTCTCCTAGTTCTGAGCATGCTCTGAATACTCATCAACTATCGTCTCGTCACCTACATCACAAAACTAATTTATTAGCCTAATGCTAAGTAAGAAGTGCATATAAAACATAAATACTAAAAACAATACATATCATATCGTATGCAATTTCTAGAAATTCGTCTCTACTATCGTTTCCGTCTCTTTCTTACACATTCTTTATCTTACTACTGGGTTCTTCTTTACATACTAGATCAAGGTGACATACCTCGTGGTTCACCTCACAGGACAAGGCCACACACGTAAAGTGGCAGAAGTAGTGACACACCTCGCGGTCCACTTCACGGGACAAGGCCACTCAACCCATCTTCATTATCTTCTTCCGTACCTTTTCATTTCGTTCTTCACATTTCACATCCCACTGTTTCATTTTGTAAAAACATGGAAATTCATTTTCGTTTCATTCTTATACTTTAAAACCATGACACATAATCTACTAAAATATAAATAAACATGCATACAACCTGATGAACTGTGATGTAGACCCGAAGGCAAAAACACCTACGTACACCACTTACATTGCGCCCTTAACAACTCGCTCGTAAATCGTACGCTAAACTAGGAAATGAGAGAACCTATAAAAATCACACATTCATTAATTCTAACTTCGTCCAATTCATGAAATTCTAACACGGAAGTCATAAACTCGTACAAAATCGCAAACTCCTAGCTAAACCCGAAATCTAACTCAATTTTTGACCAAATTTGAAAATTAATAACTCATTACTCGTTCGATTTTGACGATTCAAAGTGACACGGACTCCTTAGGACGTCTAGTTTCTAACGGTTTAATTCATTTCCTAACCCAACAGCCACAGTTGAGCCAAATTTGTCCGATGAGAAGTTTGTAAACCTAAGTTTCTTGGTTATTCAAACGCTCAATTCTTTCCATAAAACCTATAATCTAATCTTTTCCTTAAGCTTAATCACACTTGAATGAATAAAAATCGACTATATCCTCAAAATTTCGTACATCCCACTTAGGGTTTACCAAACTATCCAATAAATCACTCTAACTTCACTTTTAACACTCAAAACCACTAAAGGACTAACTATCTACTAAAAAATAACCAAAGTTTACCTTAAATTTGAAAATTGAAAGAAGAAAGGAGAGAAATCGTTGTTGAACGTCACTGGAAGGGAGAAACGCAGAGGGAGGAGGATTTTGCGCCGGGAGGGGAAAAGAAACAGGGAGGGAGGGGGTTTTACGTTTCCTCATCTTCTTTTTTTTAAATAATAATAATAATAAATCTAATTACCATATCGCCCTCAACCTTTAATCGTTTAGTCAAATGATTGTGCGGTCCATTTTTGACTGAATTCTTATAAATCTCTATGATCGATTAGCCTCAAAATAATCTTTTGCTTGACAGTATAAATTTTTCGCTCTTGATTCAGACTAAAACTACGTCGTTTACTAATACGTAAATCTGAAAATTATTTTAACAAAAATTCTGGGTGTTACATTCCACCATTTTTAAGAAAATTTTGTCCTCAAAATTTGTTTCCTGAACAATTCTGGGTATCGACTCATCACATCATGCTGCCTTCCCAGGTTGCTTCTTCCAAGTTGTGGTTGCGCCATATAACATTCATCAGTGGAATCTCTTTGTTGCGTAAAACCTTCACTACATAATCAAGAATCTCTACTGGTTTCTCCTCATAGGTCAATGTTGGCTGAATTTCTATGTTCTGCTACTCCACAACATGAGAAGGATCTCACATACATTTCTTTAGCATAGAAACGTGGAATATATTGTGGATTTCATCCATTGAGGCTGGTAGTTGCAGCTGGTAAGCTGTCTTTCCAATTCTTTTAGTAATAAGAAATGATCCAATATATTTGGGGTTCAATTTGCTTCTCTTCCCGAATCTTACAACTCCTTTGAATAGCGAAATCTTAAGAAACACTTGATCCTTTTCATTGAATTATAGTTCCCTTCTTCTTTTATCAGTATAGTTCTTCCGTCGGCTTTAATCTGTCAAGATCTATTGCCGAATAAAAGCAATCTTTTCTGCTGTTTGTTACAGAATATCTGGACCAATTAATCGTGTATCACCGACTTCGTCCCAATATAGCAGAGACCTGCACTTTCTCTCATAAGGAGTCATACCTATCGTAGGCTGAAAGCTGTTATTATAAGAAAACTCCACTAGAGGTAAGTATTTGATCCACAAACGCTGAAATTCCAGTACGCAATCTTGAAGCATATCCTCTAATGCTTGAATAGTCCTATTAGATTGTCCGTTAGTCTAAGGATGAAACGCCATATTAAATATGAGTTGCGTACCCATAGCCTTAGTCAGCCTCTTCTAGAATTTAGATGTAAATCTTGGGTCTGTGTCTGATACAATCGAAGTCGAAACTCCGTGCGACCGTACGATCTCCCGAATGTATAGTTCGGCGAACTGATCCATCGAGTATGTCATCTTTACTGGTAGAAAATGGGCTGACTTGGTTAATCGATCCACAATCACCCATATACCATCATAACCCTTTGTTGTCCAAAGCAATTCGACAACAAAGTCCATCAATATCTGCTCCCATTTTCACTCAAGAATAGACAATGGCTGTAGACTTCCTGTTGGCCTCTGATGTTCAGCCTTAATCTGCTGGCAAATCAAACACGTCTCGACGTACTTTGCCACAATCCTCTTCATATTAGGCTACCAGTAATGTTGCTTACGGTCCTTGTACATCTTATTGCTTTTTGGATGCACAGAAAACTAGAAGAGTAAGCTTCAGACAGTATCTCCTTTGTAGTTCTTCATTACTCAGAACAAACCACCTATTCCGAAACTTAATAATTCTGTCGTCCGAATAACTGAACTCCGGCTTGTCATTGGAAATCATGCTTGATTTAATTTCATTACATTCAGCGTCGTCCTTCTGGCTTGCTTAATCTTTTCCAGAATAATGGGTTGTAAGGACATGGCTGACACATTCGACACCACTTCCAAGTGGAATTTCTGAAATTCTCCATCCAAAGCTAATGACATAATTGGAGTCATAGCGACAGTGGATGCCGCCATTCTGCTCAATGCATCTGCCACTACGTTTGCCTTGACGGGGTGGTATTTAATCTCAAAATCATAGTCCTTTACGAATTCTAACACCACCGTTGTCTCATATTCAACTCCTTTTGAGTGAAAATATATTTCAAACTTTTGTGATTTGAATATATTTCACACGACTGTGCATACAGATAATGCCTCCAAATCTTTAGCGTGAATACTACCACGGCTAACTCCAGGTATTGTGTTGGATAATTCTGCTCATAGATTTTCAGTTGTCTAGAGGCATAGGCTATCACCTTCCCTTTCTGCATCAACACACACTCAATACCTATCTTGGAAGCATAACAGTAAATGCTAAATTTTCTATTTTCAACAGGAAGCGTCAATATCGGAGCAGTGGTCAATCTCTGCTTTAAAGTTTGGAAACTATGCTCGCAATCTTCGGACCATGATTACTTCACATTTTTCCTCGTCAAACGGGTCAGAGACGTTGCAATCTTCAAAAATCCTTCAATGAATCTCCTATAATAACCTGCTAACCCGAGGAAACTTCGTATTTTAGTAACACTCTTCGGTTGTGGCCATTCTTTAACTACCTGAATTTTTGCTAGATCAACAGATATGTCATAACTCGAGATGACATGACCCAGAAAATGAATCATGTCCAGCCAGAACTCGCACTTAGAAAACTTCGCATAAAGTTGACATTGCTTCAAAGTCTCCAATACCAACCTTAAGTGCCCTTTATAATCCTCCTTATTACGAGAATACACCAATATATGGTCGACAAACACTATGACGAATTTATCGAGATAATCATATAATAATTTGTTCATTAGATCCATGAAGGCAACTGGAGCATTTGTCAATCCAAAGGACATCACCAAGAACTCGTAATGTCTGTATCTCGTCCGAAAAGCAGTCTTCAGAATATCCTCTGGCCTGATCTTCAGCTGATAATAGCCTGATGTCAGGTCAATTTTAGAAAAGACTCGCGCCCCCTGCAGTTGGTCGAACAGGTCGTCTATCCTTGGCAGAGGATACTTGTTCTTAATAGTCAACTTGTTCAATTCCTGATAATCGATGCACATTCGTAACGATCCATCTTTCTTTTTAACAAAAATGATCAGCGCACCCCACGGTGAATAGCTAGGGCATATAAATCCTTTTTCCACCAACTTCTTCAATTGCTCCTTAACTTTTTCAGTTCTGTTGGTGCTAATTTATAAGAGTTCTTTGACACCGGCTCGGCTCCTGGATATATATCTATAGCGAACTCTATTTTCCGATTCGGAGGCAAACCAGGTAAATCATCCAGAAAAACTTCTGGAAAGTCTTTAACAATTAAAACATCTTGAGGTTTTGATTCTTTAGGAATTTGCATATCAATAATACTGGCGAGAAAATCAAAAGACTCATTAGAACTTGGGGAGCACCGATAAGCGCCATCACAAATATTTTCCTGGTATTCTTCACGACCTGAAAAGTATGTTTCTCACCACCTGGGGGTTGAAAACTCACTGTTCCTGTCTTATAATCAATCATAGCGTAGTGCTTAAACAACCAATCCATTACCAGAATCACCTCGTATTCGGTTATTCCCATAATAATAAGATTGACTAACAAATGTTACTCCCCACGGATACTATACTATCCCGTACGACTTGATTAGAATGCCTACGTCCACCAGAAGGCAAAATTACTTCATAGCTACAGTTCGTTGCTACAGGTTATACATCTAATTTAACCATGAACGCAGTTGCAATAAATGAGTGTGTCGCACAGGAGTCAATCAAGGTATACGCAGGTACAGAATTTATCAATATAGTACCAGACACTACGGCTGGTTAGTCGTCATCGCCCAACTCGATTCTGGTGAATATCCTCGGTGTTGTGTGTGTCGGACCCTTTTTCAAAGCTAGGCAATCTCTACTGACATGGCCTACCTCGTTACAGTTGAAACACTGAGTAACTCTGGGCTTCGGGCAATATCTGGCTAGGTGTCCGGCTTCATTACAATTGTAGCATTTTTCCGAGTTCAATCTGCATTCGCCCGAGTGGTACTTCAAACACTTAGGGCACTAGGGGTACTGCACTGACCCTTGAGGCCTTTTGCTACTTCCTTGACTACTCGAACTCTCGCTAAACCTCTTGGTGCCTTTCTGTTGTTACTGCTGAAAGACACCTCTACTTTGCTGTGTGGTAATCTCCTTGAAAAATGTTCTGCAAGCTTTTCTCTACTTAAAACACTTCATTTCAGCTTCCTCCACTTATAGTGCCTTAGCCACAATCTTCGAATATGACACTTCCCGAGTTCTGGTTATCTTTACTCCTTTGTATATTTCTGGCTTTAATCCCTGTACAAACTGAAACACTTTATCTTCATTCCTACTTATCAAATTGCTGGCAAATCAGTACAATGACTCAAATTGCCAGCAGTACTCACTTACCGATCCCGTTTGCTTCAATTGTAGGAACTCTATTCTCTTAGTTACCTGAACTGTGCTATTGAAATGCTTATCATAAAATATGTCTTTGAACTTCTCCCACGTCATGTGTTGTATTGCGGTGGTGATCTCCACAGTCTCCCACCAAAATCGAGTATCTTTCGCTAAATGAAACGAGGCTAGCAAAATCTTATCTTACTCTTCTACTTTCGCATATTTGAATATGTACTCAATTGCACGGACTCATTCCTTTGTAGTCGTTGGATCCGATGACTGCCCTTCAAATGTCGGTGGTTGCAACCTCTGAAATCAATCTCCCGACTGGTCATGACCAGAGATAGAACTAGCACTTTCTTGAGCTTATCAATTCAGCAAAATCCCTAGTTACTGAAACTGCCGGTTCACCAATTCGGTCAATTGTCCGATCGTCATCGAATCATTCTTATTCTTTCAATCAGTCGTCTTTCTCGGTGTTCTCGAGCATCTTGGTCGTCTAGACATTTTGACTAATTTTCTGGATAAAGGTTAATCACTCACATAAGTATCTAATAACTAAAGCTAAACTTAAATACTTACAGTTGTCGAAGCACGTCATGCGGCAATTGATGCTATTAGGTAATCATTTGAACGGTTTGACCAATGGCTCTGATACCAATACTATAACGCCCCAAAAACCCACTGCTTTTCGGTTCGCTCTGATACCAATACTGTAGCACCCCAAAAATCCACTAGTTCCCGGCTTGCTCTAATGCCAACACTGTAGCGCCTCCAAGTCATCCCCGAACCCGGGTCGCTAACCATACTTTTACTCATAAAAATTTAAAACTTTACTCCCCAACTTAAAACGACATCTTTGAAAACGTTTAAAAGCATCGCAGTGGAAGACTCTAATAAAAATTAATTTAAATGAAATTTCAAGTTTTAAAGCAATAAAAAAGAAATTTCGGTCGACCATTAAAACCTTCGGTCGACATTTGATCCGTTCTGCACACAGGAGTCGCCACTTATATCACAGGTCGGCACCTCGTTTGCCTTTGTTTGTACAGGTCGACACCTGATTACACCGGTCGACACCTTAATCTTCTCTATTCGCCCCGTTCGAACCTTGCAGTTGACACCTCTATACTCACTTCACTAACAGCTCGACACCTGCTTTTATAATTCGACACCCTAATCGTCTCTGTTTACACCAATCGAACCTTGTGGTCGACACTATTACCACTTTTACGCTAATTAGTCGACACTTACACACACAGGTCGACACCTAGTTTGGTTCTGTCTCCGTGGGTTGACCACCGCAGTCGACATTTACCTAGTTTGGTCAACACCTATGCATACAGGTCGACACTTTACACCAATAACCTTGACTGAAAATTTTCCATTTAAATAAAACGAATAGAGTTTCGACTCAATCTTTAAAAAGCTAAATCCTATACTCCCCAATCAATTTTAAAATCAACTATATAAATCAAAATGAATACTAAAACGACTCAAAATAGCTCACAACCCGTATATACACACACATGGTCAAATTACCCTGACAGCCGGCCAGATTGTTCCGAGCGCACTTCTCCAACTGCCTCCTAGTCCTGAGCGAGTTCTGAATACTCACCAACTATCGCCTCGTCACCTGCATCACATAACTCATCTATTAGCCTAATGTTAAGTAAGGAGTACATATAAAACCTAAACACTGAAAACAATACATATCCTATCGTATGCAATTTCTATATTTTCATATCTACTTTCGTTTCCGTCTCTTTCTTACACATTCTTTATCTTACTACTGGGTTCTTCTTTACGTGCTAAATCAAGGTGATATACCTCGCGGTACACCTCACGGGACAAAGCCACACACGTAAAGCGGAAGAAGTAGTGACACATCTCGCGGTCCACCTCATAGGACAAGGCCACTCACCTTTATTATCTTGCTACGTATCTTTTCATTTCGTTCTTCACATTTCACATCCTACTGTTTCATTTCGTAAAAACATGGAAATTCATTTTGCGTTTCATTCTCGTACTTTAAAACCATGATGCATAATCTATTAAAACATAAATAAACATGCATATAACTTAACGAACTATAATGTAGGCCCGAAGGCAAAAACACCTACACCACTTACTTGATGTTCTTAGCAACTCTGTAACGCCTCGAGAATCCTCCGTGATTCCTGGTTCGTTACCAACTACTACTCGTCAATATCCTTCATGCCTTCTACTAAATATTTCCTAGAAATTGGGAAGCTTTTTTTTTTTACTCAAAACGTCTTCCAAAGGAATTACATATAAATACCGCAACGGAAACTCGTTTAAAATCGGTTTAAAGAAACTCTGTTTTTTTAAAACATAAAAATCAAGAGACCGGTCGACACCTGCAAGAGCCCATCGACACTTAAATTGTCTCGGGTTTCCATTGGTCGACACTGGCAAACACTAGTTGACACTACATATCTCTTGGGTCCTTTCATCGATCGACGCCGGGGATACCGGTCGACACATCTACCTCCATTTTAGAGAGGGGTCGACATCTGCTGTCGCAGGTCGATACCTTGATCCTCTCTGTCTGCGCAGGTCGACCCTCGCGTTCGACACCACTACCCATTTTACACAGACCAGTCGACACTTGTAACCAGGGGTCGACACCTACCTCAGCTCTGCCTTGCACAGGTCAAGCCTCATAGTCGACACTCACCCTCTATTTTACACTGACCGGTCGACACCTTTGGACTTTGGTCGACATTTTGTACCTTGAAACTTTAACAAAATTCAACAAAACAACACGAATTTTGACTAAACGTTTAAAACCCATAAATCCACTGCTCGACTCAATTTACAAACCTATTACGCACGCCAAAATACTCAACCCAAATTCAATTATCACATTTACATCAAAATGACTAAGTACGATTCAAAATACCTCACTACCCGTACCTACACCCGCCATGGTCAAAACGCCTCAACAGTTGGCCCCGTCCCACGATCGTTCTCCTCCAACTGCCTCTTAGTCCTAGGCATGTTCAGGATACTCACTAGCTACTGCGTCGTCACCTATATCACAGAACTCAACTATTAACCTAATGCTAAATAAGCAATGCATATAAATTTAAACACTGAAAACATTCACAACCTAACATATGCAGTTTCTACAGTTTCGTCTCTACTTTCGTTTTCGTCTCTTTCTTATATCTTCTTTATCTTCTTACTACTGGATTCTTCTTTACGTGCTACATCGAGATGACACACCTTACGGTCCACCTCACTGGACAAGGCCAACTCGATCTAGTAAAGTGACACACCTCGCGGTCCACCTCACTGGACAAGGTCACCACGTACAGCGGAGGAAGAGTGATACACCTCGCGGTCCACCCCACCTTTATTATCTTCTTATGTATCTTCTCGTTTCATCTCATTCTACCGTTTCACTTCGTAAAAACATGGAAATTCATTTTCGTTTCATATCGTAAATTAAAACCATGATGCACAATCAATAAAGCATAACATAATATAAACGTGCAATGCAACCTACTATACTGTGATGTAGGCTCGAGGGCAAAACTTCTAGTACACTACTTACCTGACGTCCGTAGCACTCGTAGTCCAAATCTTGTAAGTTAACTGGAAAACCTATAAAACTACACATCTATTAGCTCTACCTTCCATTAACTCCGTAAAACTTTAAAGGAATCAACCACTAAATCTCAACTCATCCTAAACCGAATTTCTAACTAACGCTCCGATTAACCTTCAAAATTTCATAACTCTACCAATATTTGTCTGATTTGGACGATTCGAAATGCTATGGGTCCCTCTTAACATCTAGTTTCTAACGGTTTCATCCATTTCTCAATTAGACCTCCACAACTTAGCCGAATGGAAACCGTTCTACAATCCGAGCATTCGGCTATCCAAACGCTCGATCTTTCCCGTAAAACCCCATAATCTACTCCTATTTCTAGCTTAAACATCAACATACGTACGAAATCAGCTAAAACCTCCAAATTTCATATCTCCCTCCTAGGGCTCACCCAACTTTCTCCCTAATTCCACTTTTACCGCTCAAAACGACTAAAAGACTAGTTATCTACTGAAAACTAAACAAAACTTACCGTAGATTTGAAGAAACAGATGAGAACGGAAGGAAACCGCCGCTGAAAGGAGACGACGAGCAGTTTGTGCGGGAGAAGAAGAAACAGGGCGGGGGAGAGATTGTTGGGGAAGAAAAACACCGAGTGTTCTTCTTCTATTTTTTTTTAATATATTATTTAATATAATTAATCACAATTACTATTTCGCCCTCAAACATAACCCTTTCGACAAATCTACTATACGATCAGTGTTTGGATAAAATCTTAAAATTTTATTTTCGCTATTATTCCTGAAATAATCCTTTACCTAACGTTACAAACTTCCCGCCCTCGATGCCGACTCAAACCTCGTCGTTGACTAATACGAAATTCAAAAAGAATCGAATTAACTAAAATTTTTTGGGTGTTACAAACTCGCTCGTAAATCGTAAGCTAAATTAGGAAACGAGAGAGCCTATAAAAATCACACGTTCATTAATTCTAACTTTATCGAATTTATGAAATTCTAACACGGAAGTAATAAACTCGTACAAGATCACAAACTCTTAGTTAAACCTGAAATCCGACTCAATTTCCAACAAAATTCAGAAATTCATAATTCATCTAATACTCGTCCGATTTTGATGATTCAAAGTGCTACGGACTCCTTAGGACGTCTACTTTCTAATGGTCTAATCCATTTCTTAACCCAACATCCACAGCTTAGCCAAATTCCTCCTATGAGAAACCATTCTGTAAACTTGAGTTTCTCGGTTATTCAAACACTCAATTCTTTCCATAAAAACCTATAACCTAATCTTTCCTCAAGCTCAAGCTTAAACACCTTTGAACGAATAAAAATCGATTATATCCTCAAAATTTTTTACATCCGACTTAGGGTTTACCAAACTATCCAATAAATCCTTCTAACTTCACTTTTAACACTCAAAACCACTAAAGGGCTAACTATCTACTAAAAACTAATCAAAGTTTATCTTAAATTTGAAGATTGAAGGAAGAAAGGAGAGAAATCGTCGCTAGACGTTGCTGGAAGGGAGAAACGCAGAGGGAGGAGGGTTTCACGCAAGGAGGGGAAAAGAAATAGGGAGGGAGGGAGTTTTGCGTTTCCTCCTCTTTTTTAATAATAATAATAATAATAATAATAAACTTAATTACCATATCGCACTCAACCTGTAATCGTTTAGCCAAACGGTTGTGTGGTCCGTTTTCGGCTGAATTTTTATAAATTTCTTTGGTCCATTAGTCTCAAAATAATCTTTTAATTAACAATAAAAATTTTTCCCTTTTGATTCGGACTAAAATTTTGCCGTTTACCGATACGTAAATCTGAAAACTATTTGAACGGAATTCTATGTGTTACAGATCTTCTCCAATGTGAAGATCAATCGGCACCATCTTTGGTTTATATCTTCAATCTCTTCGATTTGTGTCTCATAATGCCCAGCAGCCGATCGATCCCCTTGTGTAGGCAATTAGTTGGCTCAAACAAGAGATCGATCTCCTCCAATGTGGAGATCGATCGGCACCCTCTCAGGTTTATATCTTCCACTTCTTCAAATTTCGCCCGAAAGAAATTGCCGAAATCAACTCTTGAGCTCTAATTGCCTTTGTTGACACTTTAAACATGGCATATTTCATTTATCTAAGTACTTACAACAAAAATGTCAAATGCTCTTAAACACTTGAAAAAAACTTATTGAATCAATTATAAAAAAACACAAATAAGGTGTAAAATACACACTTATCAATCAACTTAGGCCTTGATATTTTGTGAGCAGATTCCCAGCATCCAAGGTTAGAAGCTAGTAAAATTTCAACCCAAAAAGTCAAGTTTAGCTCAAGTTATTGATACTCAAATTTGCTATTCATTTCTAGCAAAACAACAAGTTTGATTTTCTTGTGCTCGAAGTTCCCTCTATTTTGAGGCACTTCAAGAAGGGTTCCAATTCAAAGTTTGTTTTGAATATTGGATATTTGATAAGTACAAAAGTAGCAGCCACTTTAGAAAAGTGTTTCAAATGTTTATAAAAGTTGTTTGTGAAAAACAATTTCATGTTAGGAGCTATGTATTTGGGTTTGCATATTTGTTCAACATTTTTAATGCATGAATTTATCAAATAATTTGTAGCTGCGCAATCTTGTGATCAAACAGAAAAAAGGGAAAACGAGGAGAAATACAAATAATCGAATGGATAATGTTGACGGAGAAGCTTCATTCCCCATTCTGCATCATATTCAAGTTTAGTTCTTAGAACTTCGAAATCCTATTCTGTTGAATGTTTATTTTTGTAGATGTTTTTGTGCATGTATATTGTTTGCTCGCTGTTGTTAATTTAGAAAACTGAATGTATAAATTCTTGTCGGTCGAGTCATTTGGACACCCTTAAGTTCCTGTTGTCTCATGAAGAGTGGCTATGTTTGTGAATTCATTACCCTGGTTTTCTCATTCTTTGGTTTTACACAGATCTCGGGGAATCTTTGTCCTGGATAATTTGTTTTTGCAAACGTAAGAGCAACATTGTAAACATAGTGTGCGTGAACAAACCCAGACGAAAGTTTCTTAGTTATTAAAAGTTCGATATAAATTCAGTTCAAATAGTATGTTTAATGCTTGTCATGTGGTATATATGTTCTCTTTGACCAAAGTAAATGCCCAACTCCATTAGCATCTAATTACAATATGAATGACTAACTCCATACACTAGTTTTTGGAAAAAGACAAGATAATTTTGGGTTGTACAAGTCTATCGGTAAAAATAAATCTATAGAAATGAAATCGACAAGCTTCTTGCAATCTCTTGTGGCAATGGTGTCCATGTTGATACTATATGGAGTGGCCGCTGACAGTATAAATGCTTCTCCATTTTTCTACCCCACCTCCTATACAACTTGCTGAGTTTATAGAATCTAGTGTGGTAACTGTTGGTAATAATGTTTTCAACAAACAAATATTATGAATATTTTTTTGCTGTAATTAATAAATAACTTTTATAATTAATTTTTATGTTTGCATTATTTGATATGCTTTATAAATTAAAAAAAAATCATTGATTATTTGTGTAATTTTAAATTTACATATATATTGATGTATGTAGAATTAAATTTAAAAGTAAATAATCACATTAGTCCGTGACTTATATTTGAAGTATAAGATCTTCAAATTAATAAAGTTATAAATACAATTCATTTTGTTGATAATGTATAATCATATCCCAACTATATATGTAGTGATATAAAGTGATTGTATTTTATATAATATGATTATATAGGACTGGATTATATAAAATTATATTGTTCTGATAATATCCGTTAAATAAAGAATAATTAATTTTATCATAATGATGGTCATATATGTATGTTCTTAATTCATTATATTTAGTAGACTTCTATTTCATTTTAATTTATTATTTGATTTACTTGGTAAAGTTTTGTATGAATTACATTACATAAACTTTGTATTTTAGAAATAAATTAAATGAGTAGCTGAGAATGCTAACATTGATATAATGAAATCTATAATACAATATTTCATTATTTGTTAGTTCAATGATTGAATAATTAGCGCGCAATTCGTAAATGTTATGAATTAATTATTCAATTAAGAACTAATAATAGTTAAAGATAAAGATATAATATTAGAGATTAACGAATTTTATACCTAGCTCTATTACGAATCTTAATGGAGAATTAATACATATGTAATGACTATATCAATGGACATTACTTTTAGTAAATATACTTTATAGTTATAATAGTACAACTCTAGGTATTTAGTGAAATTATTATAGAGTTAATAATTTTATTATTTAATATAAAAAATTTATATTAATTAACAAATATTATTGCAGGTTAGAAGTATAGGTTCATCTGTCCCTCTGTTATCTTATATCACTATTTATTTTTCATGTTACAAAAATAAATATATAAATGATTAATTATGATCAATCATTTATAGATACTCAAATGAATATATTATAATTCAAAGTATGTAAATAATTTTTATATTTTGAATTCAAAATAAAATATTTCATTAAATGAAATTATTTTAAGGGATTTGAGTTGAATTGAAGAATCTCACAGATGAGATTTGATCTTCAAATTTAAATTGAATTTAGTTATTCAAAAAACTATCAAATCATATTTTTCAAAATTTGAATATAATTAAGTCAGAAAAATCTGATCAGATTAGATTTGATCTATGATTAACTTATAGTTTGTTAATTGTTTATAAGTAAATCTAAAAAATCTCATAAAATGAGATTATCTTGAAAAATTATTTTAAAAATATATTCTAAAAACTGTTTTTAGATTTATGATTAATCGATAAATTAATTTATTAGATAAATCAACTCCTAATCATGTAGCAACCCAAAAATCGACTCGCCGATTTCTGGTATGCTCTCTCGCTCTGATACCAACACTCTGTAGTGACTTGAAAACTGACTCGTCGATTTTTGGTCCGCTCTCTCTCTGATACCATATCTGTAGCGACCCAAAAACCCACGCGGTTCCCGGTACACTCACTACTACTCACACACATACGTTTGGGTAAAATTTGTGTAAAAATTTAAAACTTCATTCATCAAACTAAAACGATCTTTTTGAAAACGTTTAAAATCATCGTAGCGGAAGACTTTGATAAAAATCAATTTACATAAAGTTTCAAGCTTTCTAAAACATAAAAAAATAATTTTCAGTCGACCCCTGTAAACCCGGTCGACACTTCATTTGTCTCTGTTTTCATCGAGCGACACCTTTCTGCTCCTCACGCTAACCGGTCGACATTTCATTCCTCTGTGTCGGCGTCGGTCGATACTTGAGGTTGACACTCCCATCTATTTTACACTACCGGTCGACACTTGTATGCACTAGTCAACACCTTATTCCTCTATGTCTGAGTAGGTCGACCCAAGCAGTTGACACTTACAGAGTTTGGTCGACCCCCTTACATGCAGGTCGACACTCCGTACACATTTTTACACTAAGCGGTCGACACTTTATTGTGCAGGTCGACACTTTGATCGACTTTGCCTTCGCAGGTTGACCCTCGCGGTCGACATTGGCCAAGTTCGGTCGACACTTCCGGTATACCGGTTAACACATGCTAGGCTTGTTCGACCACTCAGCCTATAGATCGACACCTTTTTCATAGAAATTTGCATAAAAACCTTAAACTTTCCAAAAACAACCGAACTTCGACTCAACGTTGAAAATAACAAAACGACACTTTCCAATCAATTCAAAACCATTATATACTTTAGAACGACTACAAAAGTTTGAAATTCATTTACAGTTCAAATCGACTCAAAACAACTCCGACCAAACTTGAAATAACTAAACTCCCTTACATACTCTCGCCCTGGTCAAAATGCCCTAACAGCCGGGCGAACCGTCCACGAGTGCACTCCTCTAACTGCCTCCTAGTCTTGGGCTTGCTTAGGGTACTCACCAGTTACTGCCTCGTTACCTATATCACAGAACTCATTTATTAGCGTAATGCTAAGTAAGTAATACACATAAAAACATAACACTAAAACCAAACATATCCTAACATATGCATTTTCTATAGTTTCATCTCTACTTTCGTTTTCGTCTCTTTCTTACATCTTCTTTATCTTCTTACTATTGAGTTCTTCTTTACGTGTTAAATCAAGGTGACACACTTCACAGTCCACCTCACGGGACAAAACCAACTTCAATCTAGTAAAGTGACACATCTCGCAGTTCACCTCTTAGGGCAAAACCACCACGTAAAGTGGAGGAAGAAGTGATACACCTCGCGGTCTACCTCTTAGGACAAGACCACTCAACCCCATCTTCATTATTTTTTTACGTACAGTTTCATTTCATTCGTCACATTCTATTGTTTCATTTCGTAAAAACATGGAAATTCATTTTCGTTTCGTTCTCGTACTTTAAAACCATGATGCATAATCACTAAAGCATAACATAAAATAAACATGCATGCAACCTACCGAACTGTGATGTAGGCCCGAAGGCAAAAATACCTACGGACACTGCTTACTTGGCGTCCTTAACAATTTCTCGTTCGTAGATAGCTTGCTAAATTGGGGAACCTATAAAACCACACATCTATCAGTTCTACTTTCCCTCCAATTCATAAAACTCTAAAAGGAAACACAATTTAACGCCTAATCTATCTAAACCCGAATTCCAACTCAATTTCTGATCAACCCTCGAAAATGCATAACTTATCCAATACTCGTCTGATTTGGACGATTCGAAATGCTACGGGCTCCTTGGGACGTCCAGCTCCTAACAGTCTCATCAAATTTCTAACTCAACACCCTCAGCAAGGCCAAATATGGCTGAATGGAAACCGTTTTGTAACCTGAGTTCTTCGGCTATCCAAACACTCAATTTTCTCCATAAAAACTGATAATCTACTCCTACTCCCAAGCTTAAACACTAATACACGAATAAAAATCGTCTTTCACTTCAACATCTCGTATTTTCCTCCTAGAGTTTATCAAAACTATCCAATACTCCTTATTACTTCACTTTTAATACTCAAAACAGTTAAACAACTATCTACTAATAACTAACTAAAACTTACTGTAAATTTGAAGATTGATGAAAGAACGGAGATGATCGCTGGCTGGAAGGAGAAATTGCTGAAGAGAGAGAGTTTTCTCGTGTGGGGAAGAGAAAGAACAGAGGGGGAGAGGGATTCCACGATTCTTCTCCCTTTTTATGTTAATTATATTATTTCATATAATTAATTTTAATTATCTTTTCGCCCTCAATTTTTAATCGTTTAGTTAAATTGTTATTCGGTTCGTTTCTGGTTGGATTCTTATAATTTTTTCTTTTTTATGATACTCAAAATAATCATTTACTTAATGGTACAGACTTTCCGCACTTGATTCCGACTAAAATTCTGCCGCTTACATATATGTAAATCTAAAAATTGATTTAGCGAAAAATTTTGGGCGTTACAAATCAAATTAAATTTTTGATAAGATAATTGGCATGAATTAATGTGAATGAGTAAATGGATTGTATGCACGTGAAAACAAAAAATAAAAATAATATGACAAAGAAGTGGGAAGTTAATAAATCTATAAATACGTGTGTTTTGTGCTCAATAAAAATAGTTTTGTGGAAATACAGTCACTGTGTGTGATTTTGACATGGCTCCACAAAAAAACAAATGTTACATGGGGACATGTATATGTACCATACACGGTGCTTGACGAGTTTTATACTTGTTTGAACATTCACATAACAATAACACTATGCTAGGTTTATTAAACATGTTTGGTTTTGCTAGATGTTTATGGCTTCGGGATGAGATCGAGTGTGAAAAAAATTACTCACTTTTAAAATAACACTTGTGGTTTTATCTTTTATAAATACAGAACAAGACCTCAAAGACAAAAACAAAGCGACCAAGTAAGCGGGTGTGCTAGATAGAGGCTCTTGGCCTGAGCTTGACTGAGGTCAATTTGCCTCTTTTTAATTATTGAAAATTTTAGGGCAAAAGTTGTATGTCTCGTACCTCATCGTTTTTCTTAATTACGGGTTGATCCAAGTAAACCAGCCAAACCCGTTAGTTAGATCTGTTGGAATATTGCTTTTAAAATCGAATCAAATTGAACTGAATTGAACGTTTTTTTTACTTTTTATTTTAAAAATTACAATAAAAAAGAACAAATGGGCCTTTTTGAAAAAAAAAACCCATATCTTTGGGCCAAAGTGCAAACTCATAGCCCCGGGTCTACATCCGTTCAGCGCGCTTACGGCTTCGCCGTCCTTCTTTTCGCCTTTACCATTTTTAGAGTTCTCCTAAGAAACGGTGCTCCACCGTGCCCTAACCTCTTTTCTGCCTTCTCATCTCCTCTCCTTTCTGCTGGTAATTTCTACTTCTCTATGTTTCTTTTCGTTGTGCTTGAATGATTTGATGGGAATATCTAGTTTACGCCTTTTCTTAATTTCTGTATTGCTCGAGTATTTTGAGTTTCTGCTCTTGATGGTTTTGAGATATCTTACGTTCAGTTGTAATCGTGCCCAAATATGCTTCGTATTCTACCTACGTAGTTCCAGATCTGAAAATTTGAGGTCATCATGCTGTTTTTGGCTTCAGATGTGAAAGTTCTCGTTTTGCGCATCTGGTTGCTTGGGTCATTTGATTCTTTTATTTTAGGATTATATAAGCAGCTTAACGGTAACTAGAAGTTTGAACTTACTTAAATCGAAGTAAAAAGTTTTCATCTGGATATCCCGTGATTATTTTTCTTAACTAAAACAGATTCCACATCTTAAAATTTCAAATAATTATGAATTTGTTATGACATCAGTGAAAGGAAAAAATGTTTATATTAGGGATTCACAGCATGTAATTCTTGAAAAAATAAGTACATAAGGTTTGGTAGGTAAAAACGTACTCAAAATAGGAGGAAAAAACGTACTCAAAAGAGGAGAAGAAAAGAACAAACACGAGATAAAAACTTCTCCAATATTCTCTTTTTTCTTGTTCTAAGTCTCTATACTACTCTTGATCTCCCTTTATCACTATGATTTCTCCTACACTTCTGTGCTAAATTCAAGTGAAGTGAAACAGACTAATAAATGTGGATACATGTCAAAATTACATCATTTATTATTAAACAATTGGCATCTCCTTCATTCTCTACATCCATATGTATTTACCCTTTTTCACCTGAAAGAAATTTGCGATTGATTTTTATTTTTTATTTTTTAATTCTGATTCCCAATGCTCAAATTAATTGGGAAATATTCTTGGTGTGCTGGACATAAAAAAAAAATCCTTCTTTAAGAGAAACTAAGTTCCTTAAGAAAATTGGTGGGCAAAGTGATCCGTAGGATGACGTAAAGCTTTAATTAATAAAATATCTTGGTCAAAATGTGTCTGGCTTTTTAGTTAGTTATTGTTTTAAAGTTAGATATATTTTCTGCAAAGTTCAACGTTTTTACCTATATTCCTTTATAAGGGGCCTGTATATATAACTACCTTGGTCATCTCACTGCAGTTATGTGTGCATGCACGTGTGCATTCTTGCTGTGTTTGGCATGTGTCTGATCAACTTTCAAATATGGATTTGTTATCTAAGGTTTTATATATTTGGCTTCTTCAAAATTTGTGACTTTATGTAACACAGTTCAAATTATGGCCGAAGAAGTGGAATACCGATGCTTCATTGGTGGCCTTTCCTGGTCAACTTCTGATCGAGGTCTGAAAGAGGCGTTTCAAAAGTTTGGCCATCTTCTTGAAGCCAAGGTAACTTCAGTGTTTTGTATGTGGGAGCTGTTCTATCCTAACCTTTGTTGCCAATATATTCGGTTCTCTTTTTGTTTAGCTGGTACATTTTTGTTATTTAATTACCTGATTTGATTAAATTTTATGAATGAATTAATTTATTCATTATACTAGCTTGTCGTGCATGCTGATTTTATAATTGGCTAAGACTATAATAACCGTCTAATGCTTAACATCTCACACATTGACATATTAATTTTTTATTTGACCATATAGTTTTATGTAGCTTAGCTAAATCCCTTATTGGACAATAGAAAAAATAGCACGTCAGTATTTAATTTAAGAAGGTGAGAATTAAAATTAAAAATTAGATTTTACACCCTTTAGAAGTATAACATAAAATAATAAGCAATTTTTGTTTTGTTTTTAAATTTGATAGTTATCCTTTGACCTGATTTTCAGCTTCATCAATAATGAGGAAGTTGGATCAATCTTTTCCTTATAATGTATAAGGCCTTTCTTTCTTAGCCACAAGAAAAATGACATTGCTATGAGGCATGAGCGATGTGTATTTTGATTTGAAGTAGGTGATTTTGCTCAAATTTTATGATGGATATGAAATACTGAGAAATGTGATGGAAGTAGTGTAGAAGGAAATGATATGTTTTGGTCGTACCTCATATTGTCTTTGTAGTTATAATTTTGTTGGTAGTATTTCTTACAATAATAAATTCTGTAATTTTAGCCCGTTCTTTGTTTTATTTGGGACCTTTTTGTTATTTATTGATTAATTTTTATAAATAAATTTTATTGTTTATGCTAGTTTGCCGTGCTTGCTGCTTTTTTAATTGAATTACACTAGAGTCAACCTCTAATTATTATTCTCTTAAAGTACATCTTGAAAGGGTACTTTTTCATTTGACTATTTTTTTTATCGAACAATTGAAAAAATAATACACTAGAGTTTAAATTAAAATGGTTAGAATTTTGTACAGTTTTGACAATTTCCTGATATATACAATGAAATAGTTCTATTTTTTTTGGATGGGAATATTTTTTTTTTGGGTAAAAAATAAATTATATTGATAGAAATAAATTACAAAGAAGAGAAATGAATAACCTTTTAAGAAGAAAATTCTCAATCTAAAACAGTTACTCTCCACTCATAGAGAACAACAGCAAAAGGGTAAATCTTAAAATCTCAGAACAGTAAACGCATTTAGTAATAATAAAATTAATATTTTTTAAAAAGTTTGTAATTGATACTTTATCATAAAATTTAAAAGCGTTGCGAAAAAATCAAATAGCCCAAAAAATAGTTACAACTCCTGAACTCAAAATTAACTTTTTGTTTTTTTGATCTTTCATCCCTATTAAAGATCTAAAAAAGGAACTCTAAATCTCTGATTTCATCCTTGTAGTTCGATTAAAAGAGAAAAAATTGCCTCCAAATGCCTCTAGTAAGCTCACAATTAATCATAGTGTGAGTGTTGGTTTTCTCATACTCAATACATAAGAATCCAACATAAACTTGGATTTTGGATGAGACTCTTAAAATAAATAAATAAATAAATAAAAAGGAGAAATTTACAGTAGAACTAGCAATAAGTTTAGCGAAAAAAAATGTCGAAGAAAAGTTTGTTGATGGGTCAACAAACCATTTTCTGGCATTGGTGATACTCATTCTTGGTTAGAAAGAAGAGATAGCTAAATGAAAAACAGAAAACTTGATAGACTTTGAGATATTCATATCTCTTCGTAAGTAAAGAATTCAAGGATTGTGAGCATGACGAAAAGAAAGGTAATAAAGAAGCTTTTATTACGAGACAAACGATAAATGCCATAAAACGAGCACAAAAAGGAGCATTCCCAATCTACCTATTTTCCCAAGACCAAACAAAGCTTTGTTTCCACTTTAAATGTGATGCAATAGAAAAGATGAAGAACATAGGGACATATATTTCCAAGGAAATAAGTCCCGATTAGCAGGATAGGTAGCCTATCCAAAAGTCATAAGGTCGTATTTGCTCTTAATCATTGCATGCCACAAAGAATTAGTTTCCAAGAGAGATCTCCATAACTATTTTCCCAACAAAGCATTTTTCCTATCTTGAAAATTACCAATCCCAAGGTACTCTTTCAATTTAAGATTAGTAACAAGCTCCTAGTGAATTAGACGAGGACTTGACCTTCCATCGTATCATTCTCAGAAATAGCCCTTAATCATTTTGTTTAACATCTTATAAGCCTTAGTTGGAAGCTTAAAGAGAGAGAGAGATAGTTGTTGGGACACTATCAAGTACAACATGAATCAAATTAAGTTTTCCCACTTTGGAGAAGCAACTTTTTTTCTAACCATCAAGGTGTTTTCTGACTTTTTGTTACACTTGCTGGCAAAAACAAAGAGAACAATGATTGTCACAAAGAGAGAGACCTAGATAGGAAAAAGATGAAGAACCTTTTCTGCAATTAGTTAAAGAGTCTAATTTATCAAGATTCTGATCCTCTATATTCCCACGATAACACTTTTTTTAAGGTTTAGTGAGACCAGAAAGGAAACAAAAAATTTTTAGGAAACAAAAATTTTTCACCATATCCACCAAGTTTTAAATTTTAGAGTCCTTCACATAAAACAAAATAGTGTTATCATCAAACTACATATGAGAAACATGAATAATTTCACTGCCAATTTTGAATCGTTTATTAATTAAATCATTTCGCTTTATCCAACATTTTATCAAAGACATCACCAATGAGAATAAATAGAAAAGGAGAAAGAGGGTCTCCTTGTTTAAGCTCTCTTGTGGCTCGGAATTTACCTCTAGGTCTTCTATTTATAAGGACAGAAATTTGGAGAGCACAAACATCCATATATCCACTTCCTCCTCCTCCCATCAGACAACCCTTTCAATTTTAGAATAACGTTAAGGAAACCTCAATCACGCATCATAAGCCTTCTCAAAATCGATTTTAGAAATTACTCATTTCTTTTTCTTTCGTTTATAATATTCAATACTCTCGTTAGTAATTAAAGAAAAATCAAGAATATTTCAACTCGTAATGAAAGCCCCTTGTTCATTTAAGGTCGTCTATGCAATAACATCTTTTAATCGGAGCAATAAAACCTTGATCACAATTTTGTGAAGGCTTGACACCAAGCTTAGAGGCTTATAGTCTTTCAAATTCTTTGAGTTTTCTTTTAGGGATTAGGCACAAGTAGGTCTCATTAGTTTTTGCATTGATAATGTCACTTTCGTGGAATGCTCGAAAACTTTAAGTTAGTTAGACTTAATCACTTCACAAGAATCTTGGGAGAAGGCCATAATATAGCCATTAGGGTCCAGGAGCTTTGTCTCTACCACTAGTCAACACCGCTATTCGAATTTCATACTCATCAAAATTTCTATACAAATGAACAACCATGTCAGAATGAATGACTTGCCAATGAACTCTTAGTAACTCCAAAAGGGGCTCTGTAGTTATGGAATAAAGAGTTTTAAAATAGTTCGTGATTTCATGAACGAGAGCTTCTTCCTCAACAATTAGGGTCTCACCATCATGAGAAAGTTTGTTCGTGAGTTTCCTACCACTTGCAACCCAAATTTTGGTGTTATTATCCCACTCGCTCACACCTTTAAGTCTAATATTTTGCCTCTAAGATTGGGTTAAAATTCTTCAAACTGCACCTTAAGATTGCACCTTTCCTGTCTCTTAGCATCATCTAAACTTTGTTTTTGCTAGCTTTCTCCAATTTTACGTCACCAAAAGTAGACAAATTCCATTTTTTGATTTAATGTTTAACTTCTTGAAGGTTTTTCATAAACTTAAAACCTTCCCACCCATTCGAGTTACAACTATCTCACCAAATTTTGGTGTTCTCCTAACACTTCGAATGATAGAGCCACATTCTCAAATCTAAAAGAAGTAGTGATTAAACACCAAACGAACAAGCGCTTCTTGCCTTAACTCCTGAAGTAGTTTTTCTCACTCCGTTGTTAAAAGAAAACGATCTAATCTACAATTAATCAAATTTGCTTTAACATTTGACCAAGTAAAAGGCGAGTTGCTCAAGGGGATGTCACAAAGTTAAGCCTAAAAAATAACTTATCAAACATTTTCATGTTACGAGTAGCTCTACTCATGAATTTTTTAATAGGAAATCGGACCACTTTGAAATCTCTGCTCACACACCAATTAGGAGAGCATAAACCACAAATAGCTCCATCCAAATATCATTGCGGCTTCAATCGGTGCATGGGCCATAGACTCAAAATAATCACCAAGAAGTGGAATTTCCAATGTCAAATTTTAAAGAGAGAGAAGCAGCCAATCACCACATCCCCCACTTTTATGCTTCAAACTTCCCATACCAAGAGAATACCTCCAGACCGCGGTTGAGCTGGAAAGACTACCAAACTCTTGAAATGAAATACCCACACTTTTGAGGCCATGGTGCTGGTGATAGTCTCGTCTGGATTCTCTTTCGTAATAACTTCGTTGATAACACGGCTTTTATCATTAGACCTCAAATCTCGCACATTACAACTAAAGATCTTCATAATTAATCTTAATATTTGAAAAAAAATGCAATCAGATTGAAGCCTGGGAGGATTTATTTCCCAAGGCCACTGATGACCTTAGTTTCGTTAAAATCAGTTTTCCAACAATGTCATTCCTCCTTTTTCAAATAAGGGTAAACTCGACTTGCATTTTCCCAGTTTTATCATCCCAATCATCAATAAATGGTTCAAAGAACTCATCATTATGAGATTCCACTTCCTGATTGTGTTTCTTTGTATCTCGAACAACTTCGATAATCAGTCTCATTTTGCAATCTTGAGAGACTCTGTAAAATCATCCAAGTCAAAATGCACAAAGGCATACCTGGAATATCTGGAAACGGTTGGCGGAAAGGCATTGCTCCTCACATGTGGTGCCAAAACATTTTCAAGGATTAACTTGTGTAATGTGTGATTCAAAAGTTCCTTCCACTGCTGTTTGTATCGAAGTCATCTGTGCGTGCGGCCTTTAAAATGAAGGCTCTCCTCCAAAGTAGGTGACAAAATGTTAGTTGGGAGTGAAGAAGTTGCAATTTGCATGGCTACATTCTATTCGCTCTCTTGGGCTCTGATATTTTTGAAGAATGATTGACAAGTTTCTTTCTCTCCTATCGAAGCGAGAGAGATGAAGCACTGTGATTCTGGCTACCATCTAGATAGGTGTGTTTTTGCTCTAAAGATCTAATCTCTCCGAATTATTCCTTACCAAGGATAGGAATAGTCAATGTTCACCCCACACCTTGATTCTAGCCTCTGAAATCTTACTGAAAGATTGCATTCTCTTTATTTTGTAATCAGCTTTCCTTTCTTAGTGATGAGAATTGCATCAGTACAAGGCTTGAGGGTATATTTTGAGTTGAAGTAGGTAATTTTATCCATACTGTATGATGGTTATTTAAAATGAAGGGAGAAATGTGATGAAAGTAGTGCAGAAGTGTATAAGAAGAAAGAATTTAAGTTGACCATGCCTCTTATTGTCTTTTATTCTATTATAGTTTTATTGATTTTATATTTAATTATCCTTTGGATTTTTCAAAAGAACTTGGACGAGAACTGTAATGTTATTATTTGACTTTTGTTTGGGGCCTGTTTCCTTGTCTTTGGCATTATTCAAAATTCTGTAATAAATGTGATCTTTTTTTTTGTGTTATAATAAGAACTCATTTGCCTATATCTTTTGGAAATCCATTACAGGTAGTTGTTGACAAATTCTCAGGGCGATCTCGTGGATTTGGATTTGTCACATTTGATGATAAAAAAGCTATGGAAGAGGCCATTGAAGAAATGAATGGAATTGATTTAGATGGTCGGAGTATTACAGTTGATAAGGCTCAAGGGTCAGGCAGAGAACATGATGGTGATCGGTCACGTGATCGTGACCGTGATCGAGGGCGTGATCGAGATCGTGACCGTGACTATGGAGGTGGACGTGGATCCAATGGTGGAGAGTGTTTTAAGTGCGGTAAACCTGGACATTTTGCTCGAGAATGTCCTAGTGATGGAGGAAGAGGTAGGTATGGTGGTAGAGAGGAAAAATATGCTAGTAGTGGGGGTGGTGGAGGTAGTGGTCGATATGGTCCAGATCGAAATGGAGATCGATTTGGTGGCCGCAATAGGGATGCTGGGGGTCGTGGAAGCTCTGGGGGTGATAGATACAATCGTGATCGCTCTGGACCTTATGAAAGGAGAGGAACAGGGGGCTATCGTTCTTGAGAGAGTTTGTAGTTGAGGTATGGCACTGGAACCTATCTTTAGAGTCAACTTCTTTGTGGTTTATCTTAATCTGATGATATGTTATCCACATTCTGATGCAGCTGAGGTCGTGGAAGTATTGCTGTGACATTCCTAGGAGTGTTGGAAGTTTTATTTTACAGGATGTTTCTCTTTAGTTCTGTCTTTTGAAGTGTGGAATCTGCACAAATATTCAACTGTTTATGTTCGTAAATTCTTGTTCGGTGTTCTGGTCCGATTTGAAGTCTAATTGCGTACTTATTATGTACATTGGGCTGTGATCTAAATGGTCTTTGAATTTCATTATTGCTGCGGATTTGTTGCGAATCTTCTACTTAGAAAATTCTCATACTTGCTGCACCATCCGATGTGATTTATGGGCCTGAGAGAACTTGTTGAAATTCAACACGGGGTAGTTCTTGTATTTCTTACCTCATCAGAATCAGAAGCAGCTTAAAAAATGAAAAAGGGATTCTGTTGCCCCTCATACATCATTTACTTATGAGAACAGAGTCAACAGGTAATTATTTTTCCTTTAATGCTTGTTTTGTCGATTATGGTTTGTGCTCTAGTGATGTTGTGAACCTTTTGGCAGCATGTTCGGCTAGTTTTGATCTTGTTGGATACCTAATTCACTTCTTTTTAGTTGGACGTGACTTTAAACTTAGTTTATGCGAGTCTTTGTTCTGCCACAAGCCATTCCGGTTTAGCTCAAGTTAGTTATGCATGCACAGCACTCCGGTTGAAAAGGGTTCGGTTTAATAACTACACGGCAAGTTGTTTTGCATCTCTTAACGAGTTTGGCAACCGCTTTCCTATAAATGATAGAATATTTGATCTGGCTATCTATTCAATTTTGCTCATATTGGGGAGGATTGTTGTTCTTGATTGTTCAACTGCATATACTATCTCAAAATCACTAATGGAGATTCTGATGCGGTTCTGTTCATTTGAGGTGATATCTCAGTTCCCAAATTTGTTTTGCTCATTTTGGATCGATTTAGTTCGGGACATTTTCTTTGGGGATCACTAGACTTTTTCTGACCAGTCCTCAACTTCTACATGTTCAGAGGAAAATGCTTCCAGTAATATATCTCAACTATTAGAAATTCACCACCACTCCTTCAAACCCATCAAGCTTCCTCTGTGAGTCCTTGAACGTACTGAATGTTTGTCGTGCTTTTTTAAGCTTGACTAATATATTTGATCTTCTTGAGCATGTGCTTTGTAATTTTAGTATTGATTTTTCCTTTTGGTTGAGTTGATTTCCTTGCATGGACATTTTATTCAGATACATTTATATATTCATGGCATAGAAGCCAAGTAAGATTCTTACATTTTTTATTTTTCGACTGAATATGCATGGTATATTAGTGAATTTTTGTACTTCCTCAGTGTGTTTGTGTGTACACGTGCATATGTACAACTACTATTAGCAGTAGCTGAGCTAGAACATTGAGGGTGAGTTTTGAAATTTGAATACCTGCAATTTTTCCATTAGTAACTAACTGTAAACGGTGCCAAAAAAAAAAAAAAATCAGTGAAGTATTTGGAAACTGGATTTTACATATAAACTTTTATGTTTGGTAATTTATATCATTAATTGTTTATAAAATATTAAACTACATAAAAATATGTAAAATTTGAGATGAGATCAAAAACCTAGTCATTGCCAGTAAGCATGGGCGTGTAATGCATTGAAATGTTTGGTTTTCAAGTATAGGAAGATGCGGGAAAACGATAAGAAATTGTGAAAAAGAGTAAATTAGTGCGCTTGATTATCGTATTATTGGTCTAGGATGAGAAGAATGATTGAAGTGCTTTTTCAAGCAGTCAAGGTATTCAAATGAAAACCCATTTTATTGGCTAATATAATGCATAATGCATGGTGGGAGATTCCACTTGAATCTCTCCATAAACAACACACTACACCACAAAGCGAAATGACACGAACATATAAAGTTAAGGGCTTCAACAATCTCTTCAGGCAATGTTGAAGCTTATGTTATATCTCCACAGAGTTAGCAGAGGAGAAAAGACGAAGAAAAGTGGGTTCAAAGTCAGAGTTGAAGCCCTGTGGATGCAGCCAGTTTGGTGAGTCCAAATGTGATGGCCATGGCCATCACCCCTCCAATCACAACCCTGAAACAAGACCTCCCCACTGGAGTCTTTCCAAGCACTGCTCCGACCGCTCCAAACACTGCCAGCGCCACGCATGCCACCGCCCCCATCACAACAAGCCTCACCTTATGCTCTGCTATGAACGACGCACCCACTAGCGGCACCATGGCTCCGACTGAAAATGCAAGGGCTGAGGCCACGGCTGCCTGGACTGGGCTCGGGAGCTTCTCTTTCTCCTCTCCTTCTTCGTTTGAGCCGATTCCTCTCTCATTTTTCTGCTCTCTTTTCATTTGACCCTTTACTATGTCGTACTGAGTGTAAACCGAAACAAACTCTCCTATCGCCATGCTACAAGCTCCTGCGACTAAGCCTGCAAAGCCAGCAAGAAACATGGCTTTTGCATCTTTCTTCACGCCTCCCACACCCATCATTATGGACGACACTGAGAGAAGCCCATCATTGGCTCCCAGAACAGCTGCTCGAAGCCACTGTGCTCTTTTCGAATAGTCAATATGGCCATCCTGGGTTGGTTGTAAATGGCCTGTCTCAGGGTCGTTTGCATTCATTTGAATTATTCCAACGTGACTATCTGGAGTTGATTTGTCTCCATTACCGGTAGCAGCCATAATTTCAATGTCAAGTATTAAGAAGTTAATCAAAAGGACAGAAAAAAAGAAAAATTGGTTGGTTCTTTGCTTCTTGCTTGTGGAAGACACACGCCCGTAGATTATTTATAGGTTGGAGAGAGAGAGAGAGAGGGAGAGAGAGAGAGAAGATGAAAGTGGGTATGGTGGTAAATGGAGGCGGTGGCAAAAGGTAACAGGGTATAAAGATAGTGTGCAATGCACTTGGCTAAAAGGATGAATTACTTCAATAAACAATGGTGTCATTCTATAATCTTCTTTTTAGGTCATTACTCAAATTAGCAGCACTATACCACTAAAAATATTTGATAATCAAGATCGCGATCTCAGGAAGAACCAAGTCTTGTGGTCGTGTAAATGTATAAAAATGATCGTTTGAATAGTAGATCGCATAGGCTTTAGGCTTAATCTTATAAATCAACTTGATGAAATTTTTAGAATCTGTTGAAATTTCCAAAGAGATATAAATGAACTTTGACTATAATGAATAATCAAGCAAGACTTCCTACAGCCGACTGTGGAAATTTTAGGTTTAACAAGAAATCCAGAAAAGAACATTGGTTTCAAATATAATGTTCAGCGGGTCTTCCTCTATTCTACCACCCAATCTATTTTAGGGTTTCCATTTAAAAAATGAATGATGTGTACTATATTGTCTGTATACTTCTAATAAAACAACACCATATGTGGTTTAGTTGGTATCCAATTCATCCACTATGCTGCTACTCTAATTTTAATTGTCTTTCTTCAAACATTATAATTATGATAAACATACCTGTTATCGATGAATGCATGGCTTTCCAATCTTATAACTCACGGCGTAACACATTTTCAAACAATACTTGTAACGTCTTTGGAAACAATACTAGATAGGTTTTTTCAATTGTCGCTTCACTTATGTCCATTTTCAATGTCAATTTTATTAAAATGATAACCATTACTCATATTCGATGAAAGCATGAATTTCTAATCTTATAATTCGTATCTTAACACATTAACTTCGTGACGCGATAACGTGACCTAAACAGTATGCATGCAGAAACTGTAAATTACACATTAAGCATTCGGTGCGGGAAGAGTACACCAAACAGACAACAATGACTCAACGACACTAAAACAAAGGAGGCATAAAAATTGAAAAAGGGGAAGAGAAACGAGAATTGAGATGGGTAAACCTAATATTACCTCAGAACTTACCGTTTGGATTGAAGGACGCGTTGTGGAGGAGATGGACGACGAAAGGAACCCAAGCTGGCCGAAAGGTGTTCCATGTACCTTCGGTGACGAGCTCCGCCGTGACGGGAGGAATACACCACCAACTGGGGATGCCCTACACGTGCAACTTCATCCTCAGAAGAGGCCGGTAAGATGGAAGTGAAGGACCTGAGGCTAGCTGAGGAATTAGGATGCTAGGAGCTCTCGGCGAATGTCTTCCCATAAAAAGAGCAACAACTTTTGGGCCGGGTTTCTTCTTCTTTTAAACTTCAGCTCTTGGCAGAGGGGAGAGTAGGTCACCTGCGAGCTTGAGGTACAATGGAGGCTCGACTCCTCAGTGAATCATCATTGAATGTTCGGTGCTTTGCACGAGCAAAGGAAAAACTCCTTCAGAAGAACGATCTTCGATTTCCAAATATTTAAACATGTCTTAAAATTACAAAAGCTACAAGAAAGCTTAAATACTCATGGAAGGCTTCGGGGGACAAGCAGAAGAAGAGAGCCGTTGGAGCACTTTTGAAGAAAATATAGTCGTTGGAGGGCAGATGTAATAACCCGAAAAATTTCAGATTTTAGATCTAATTTTTAAAATTTTTAATTAAATCTTGGTTGGAATTTCAATGAATATTTTAACGGGTAAATTAATTTATAAAACTCGGAATCTAAATTTAGTGACAGCTTTCAGAATTTTTTTAAGTCGAGAGGACGCGAAGTATAGGACGGTTAAAGTGCGTAAGGGCGATTTAGAAATTTGATTTATTGATTTAATTTTTAAAAAAAAAAAGAAAAAAAAAACAAACAAAACAACTGAACGGCTTCGCGAGAAAGTCATTTAGTTGTTTTGCTCTTCGCCGAGCACCCGAGAGCAAAGGGTGATCGGAGGAGTTGAAGTCTGATATTCGCCAACAAGGAGAGTGATGTCGGTGTGCAGGGAGCTCTGACGAGCTGAGGGGAGGTGTTGGCTCAAATTTTTCGTGCTGAAAGACCGAAGGTAAACCCCTCGCTTGTTTTGGTTTCGGTCGACTAAGTGTGGAGAGTTGGTGGCCTCTGAATTTTCTGATAGTTGAGCTCAGGTTTTGGGGTGCTTTGAGAGCTAGGGTTTATGTGTGCTGGAGGCAGCTTGTGGCCCGACCTTTCCGCACCCAGAAGCCGGCCGAGAGCAGGGAGCGTTCCCCTATCTCTCTTCGTTTTGAAGGTCGAGCGTGATGTTTGTTTTCCTTTCGGTTTAGTGAGGTTTAAGTTGGATGTTTGGGGTGATTTAAGAACTAGTGTGAAGTGCTTGTGTAATGGATAGAAAACGTCCGAGAGGGACGAGAGGACCGAGGGAGTTTTGTAATGCCAATCAGATTTTCTGATAGGGAATCTTTAAATTGTTGTTAGTTTACGAATAATTAATTAGAATGTGACGGTTTGGTGAAAAAATTTGTGGAAATCGTTTTGAAGTTGAAATTCGGATTTTTTATGTGTAAAAACAAGTTCTGTTTTGGCCGTTTCGGCCTAGCTTCGGTTATTCGTTTTGAATTCTGTTTTAGCGGGTTAAATTAGGTTGTTACAGGAACGTTTGGCCGCTGGAATCATTCGATTCCGATATCCGATGCAAAAGTTATGCATGTCGGAAGTTTATGTCGAACTTTGGATCCAGTCAAATTATTGATCGTTTTTAGTGGAATTGTGACGCATGATATTAGCGTTGCTGATTTTAGTGCGTAAGGCGAGTTTTAAGTGAGTTTTTATTGAGGGGAAACGAAGATGTGAAATTTAAGTGAAGGGTAGATTTGATTTTTTGGTATTTTTCACCTAGATGCAGCTTACCGTTTTAAAATTCGTCTCATTATGTTAAACTAGGTTTCCAAGGGAACGTTTAGTATCTTGAATCGCTCGATTCCGGTAGCGGACGCAAAAGTTATGTGAGTCCAAAGTTTATGCTAGTTTTCGGCCGAATCGCATTAGTGACCCGTTTTAGTTGGGATTTCATGGGTTTAGTTAAGGAATGTAATTTTTAGCGTATTTAGTGAAGTTTGATGCGAAGATTGATGGACGATTGTTTATGTTTTAGGTTAAGGCGTTTTTGGCAAACCTGTGCGTCGAGTAAGCTTAGTATGCCAGGTAAGTAGTGCATGCATGTCTTTTGCCCAGGTGGCCCTACACCATGGAACTTTAAGATTTATGTTGTTGATTGTGGTGTGTGTACGTATTGTTTGACATGCATCATGTTTTTAAAAAGGGAACGAAAATGGTTTTGAACATATTTTGAGTAAGTGGTGAAACACGTGGCGGTGGTACCGCGGATCCTGCTAGTGTGTGGGCCGGTGCGTAAGCTACTGCGGATTCTGCTGGAGGAGTGGGCCGGTTGGGCCGTCACGTTGCGTGTATGTGTCGGCGGTGACGATGATAGACAGTGGTACCGCGGATCCTACTAGTGTGTGGGCTGGTGCAACACCAATCACGGATTGCGCTCGAGGAGTGGGCCGGCTGGGCTGTCGCGAAATGGGTGTGTGTAGCAATTGTAGCCCCGTTGCTGAGGAGGCTGCGACTGGGGCGACGTGTCAGGGTGTAGTGTGCCGCGAGGTTCACCCCCACCCTGACGTGGTTGCTGTGTGGTGATGCTTGTGTGTAGCATGTGGGCCTCATTGCTGGGGAGTCCGGGACAGTGGCGACGTGTCAGGGTGTAGGGTGGTGGTAGGTTAATTCTCACCCTGATGCGGTTGCACTACGCGTCACAGATGTGACAACATGAGTGTGAGTGTAGAGACTGCATATGATAGGATTGCATTGTCAGTTTTTACTTTTATATTGCATTACTTACTGAGCGTTAGGCTTATGATGTGTGTTCTATGGTGTAGGTGCAGACATTGTTGCTGGTGAGCCCCAGGAGCCCAGTCCTGAGGCGTAAGACTGTTGGGGGTACGCGACTGAGGCACTGGACGACGCATTGTTAGGGCGACCCGACCCAAGTAGATGGTAGGTGGTGGTGAGATTTGTTTGGGTTGTTGGTTTTTGTCAGGATATTTATGTGGACGGATGAGTTCGTATAGGCGTCGGTTGTGCAGAGTTGTATAGAGTGTTTGTGGTGTTTTGAAGACGCATGTGCACTTTTATATGTTGGAGTATGACATTGCTCTATACTATGGACTTTCTTCATTTGTAGTTGATGGATTTCGTTGTCTTTAAACTTCAATTTTGTTATGGGGATTCTTTGAATAGTTTGATGGATGGATATTTTTAAGTTTTTTGATGAACTGTGTGCAGGGTTTAAATTTTGGGATAGCTAGTTTTTAGGCGTTACTCTGCCGAATTTTCAGGAGAAAGGTCGGGGAGTCGAGAGGGTACGGAATATGTCGGGTGTACGTGGTGAGGCACGAAGGGAGTGGCGGGGTGCGCGAGAGCGTAGCATGATCACAGGCGGGCAGGGCACGTGGCCATACGAGTGCATACGGGTTGTGCGGTGTCGGGTGAGGGTGTGCGTCTGGACGTGCAGCACGGAGGCAGGGTGCGTGGGGTACATGGCGCTGTGGGCGTGCACGTGACGGGGCGGTGTCGAGTCGGCGCGCGGCGTCGATAGGGTACGCGCAGGGCGTCGAAGTGGGGACATGGGTGCACGGGGCACGCGGCTCGCAAGTCGAGTAGACGCGCGCGCAGGGCGCGCGGCGTCATGTCGAGTGTGCAAGCGCGCCGTACGCGGCGCGAGACCATGAGCGTGCGGCACTGAGTCGAGTAGCGCGAGGCATGGGTTGGACTTCTTCCTAAAATTTCAAGTCTTGTTGTCTTATTTTTAAAACTTCTTTAACTTGTCTTTTCCGCTGCGTATTTTATATTGAAGATTTCGTGTTCCCTGTTTAGGGCGCGAGTCGTTTTCGAATCGAGTCGAAAAATTTTTATACTTACAAATGTTCTTTTGAATATGATTTGAAAATGAAAGTGATATTAAATTAAGTGAGTTTGCGTTGAGTCTCTGTATGTCATAGTATGTAGTCGTATTGAGCGCACCGGGAACGTGTTGGTTCTCGGGGTGTTACAGCGGACTGGGTGGCTGAACTGGTTAGGTGAACTAGGTGGCTGCTGTTGTTGAAGCTTCATGCGTGCGTGCTTCTGGATGCTCGCTCGGTGCTTTGTGTGCGCTCTTGGATGCGCGCCCTGGTGGCTGCTCATGGCTCCTACGGGCCAGATAGTTGCTAATGCGCGTGCAGGCACTTGGTTGGTCAGTTAGCTCGTACAACTTCATCCAGTGCCCGCAGCGCCTTCCTTGTGCACCTTCTTTTCTAGTGCACACCAACTGTTTGCTGAAGAGTGACAACTTATTGCTGCTTGCCTTTGATCTTTTCAAGTCCCTTGGAAGACTATTACAAACATGCACTCCAAAAATAAACAAGGCAAAAGTTTGCCAATTACAAAGTCAAATAAATAAATTAAAGTTTCCTAAACAATAAAACAATCAAAAGCTTTGGTTACAATAATTAAGAAAGGAAGACAATTTTCTTCTTGATTTCCTTCCAAGACTTGAGAATCCCTTCTTGATTTCTTTCCAAGCCTTGAGAATCTATTTACCTACAAGATTCAACAAACCAATTAGTAGATAAAATACTTGCATTGGCTTGCTATAGAAGGATCAAGATTATAAGCACATCACTTCGGAACGATGATAGCTTACCACGTCTTTTGCAAGAATACTAAATGGGTCTTTCAAACACTCAAATTTTGTTGTTGTGGTTGTATATAACAAAATGATCACAATTAGAACTGCTGTCACAACTTGGGGGAGGGCTGGAGCAGAAACCCTGGGTCAGGTGACCCGATTCCTGGGAAGGGAACTTGATCCCTTAGCCCAATGCTGAATTTGACAGCAGAAGTCTTAGGAAAATTTACAATCAAGTTCAGATAGTGAAATCTCAAGCAGATATTATAATAAAAATAAATGCTTAAACAACATCCAACTGTGTATGAAAGTAAAAGAAATGTAATCCATCATTTATAGTTACAGACTCAAATTAAATACTAAATTTGACAAATAAAATCCTTACCAAGGAAATACAACCAGATTTCTAATGGAAAGAAATAACAAGCAGCCTCTTCTGATCTCTACCAAAGCTATCCACTCTTCCATTTATCGAAATTGATAGAGGATCGTTAAGGCAAGTGACTAATTCAATAGATACTTTATATCTAATGAATCTTATTTCAAAAACGAGTTTTCTATCTTTATTTTAAAACTATTATTACATTTTGAACTATGCTTGAGTCATAAAATAGTTAAGGAAACTTCTTTCATTCTTTTTAACAAAACAAACTCTATTAGCCTTCAAGGAGCTAGTTATAAAATATGTTACATGTATAGATGGCTAAACAACAAAATAACTTTCATCGTTTTCCACAAAAAATGTCATTAGTGAAAATGGAGTGTCACACAAAGACCGCTCTAGCACACCATCACAGAAAGATAGTGATTCGAAGATCAAATAAGTCTCATGAAACTAGAGGAAACCGTGACTGCTATTTGAAGATCCAACCCATCATCCGAGTGGCCAGCGACCAATAGTCTACCACGACACCAACCTAAAAAATCAACTCACATTGATTAGGTTTAGGGATTCGAAAGCCAAGGAAGCGCGTCAGCACCATCCCACTGCAAGTTTTCCATACATGCATACAACATTACCTTCACGCAAGAAAAGGTGTATGAGATATTCTTGTGATCCTTTGATGCTAAGACTGCTCAAAGTATCAAGATAATTCATCTTTCCAACATAACACAACAAAAACAACTATCTTGTATGTTGTAAATAAACATGAGAAAACTATACATACATATACGTTTAAAAAACGACATGCTAGCGACCCATACTTTTACAGGTGGCAACCCAACCAAATAAGATTTTTGAAAAACATGCTATGCAATGCAGAAAACTTAAATTTCGTACATCGATGATCACTAGTCTTCTTCCTTACAAGAACGACAACTCTTCTACTAGCTAATCAGCAAACATCCGAGTATATAAGCAAAACCAAATCATGAATATCTCACTCAACCCTAAGTAAAGACATAAAGATGGGCCTTATACTGGGACTAGGATTCCAATCCGGTAATGTATGCGTAACCGCGAACTTCCCCGAGGCAACAAAATGTTTTCAAAACTAAACTTGTGTGGTCGACACTTCTAAGTCACCGGTCGACACTTACTAGGCCGACCCACCAGTCGGCACTATTTACACTCGGGTTAACCAGTGGAGAGCACTTCGTTCACGCGGTCGATACTTTAGATCTCTAAGGTCTACCCACGATCGACACTTCCATCATGCAATCGACATTACAAACTTCTCGGGTTTCAACCCAAATTGCATTAGTAGTCTAAACTATATCTCACGGTCGACACTTTCGAGTACTCGAGTTAAGCCGTCAATTTGGCATAGCAGTGCTACTTCCCTTGAAGTGTCGACACCTTTGAGCTTTGGTTTCGCTGCAATGCACGACCGATTAACACTTCCATTGAAATGTTGACCTCTGCGACGATTCCAGAGAAGGGAGAGTTCATGAAACTCGCACTTCCTTGCCATTTTTTGCCTCCAAATGATGAATAACCCTGCAAACACTCAAAATACAGCACAAGATGAAATTGAACTCCATAGCTCGAATTCATCCACAACCTAAAAGCCTAACTATCAAACTCAGAAATGGATAGAAAAAATTAACGTCTCTTGAAACCCTTCATGAATAATGATGCACGAAGCCTCTCGAATGCTTTCTTTACCTCTAAATCCCACGATTTTCACAATCGGGAGCTACTACTTTTGTCACACACAGAGAATCCACACGGTTCCCGGTACGCTCACTCCTATTATACACTATGACATTCAAAAGCTCGACGTGAACTTGCTCAATTTAATACCATTTTAAATTTTTAAATCATATTCAAAAGAACATTTGTGATTATAAAATTTTTCTTTTTCGACTCGATTCGAAAACGACTCGCATCACAAAGAGGGAACACGTAAATCCTCAATATAAAATATGCAGTAGAAAAGGAGAATTTAAAAAAGTTTTAAAATAAAACGATAAGACTTGAAATTCTGGGAAGGAGTTCGACATACTCCTCGCACGCCTCTCAGATCTGGCGCTGTGCGCCCACTGCACCCCGCGAGCCCCACCGCAGCAGCAGCGCCGCGCGCTCCAAGTGCCCTCGACATAGCGCCGTGCAGGCACCCACACCCCGCGCACACACATCTCCACTTCGGCGCCACGCGCATGTCCTCCTGGCATCGCGCGCACCAACTCGACGTCACCACGTCACCCACACGCCCATAGCGCCGCGTGCCCCACGCACGCCGCCACATCACGGGCACTCCCACAGCGCCGCGTGCCCCACGCACGCCGCCACATCACGCGCACTCCCATAGCGCCGTGTGCCCCACGCACGCCGCCGAATCACGCGCACGTCCTCGCCCGATGCCGCGCGACCCTTACCGCGTACTCGCAGGGCCGCGTACCCCGCGCGCCTGCGGTCACGCCACGTTCCCGCACACATCGCCACTCCCTTCGCGCCTCACCGCTCGTGCCCCGACCCATTCCGTACCCTCTCGACTTCTTGACTTTTCTCCCAAAAATTTGGCAGAGTAACGCTTAAAAGCTGGCTATTCCAAAAACTCTAACCCTGCACACAGCTCACCAGAAAATTTCAAAAGTATCCATCCAATTTTATCCAGGAAATCACCAAAGGAAAAATAGAGTGGAAGAAAATAAATCTAACAACTATCAATGAATAAAATCTACAGTACAGAGCAACACAATGTTCAATCATATAATATATACACGTGCCCTAAAAACTACCCCAACAATAGGATAGATGCACTTCTACACACTATACATCATGAAAGCACGTATACCTCACCCAAAATGCACGTATACCTCCACGGGTCGGGTCGCCTTAACAGTCCGCTGTCCAATGCCTCGATCGCATTCCACTAACCGTTCTATGCCTCAGAACTAGGCTCTCGAGGCTCACCAGCGATAGTATCTACACTTACACCATAGAACACACATCATAAGCCTAACGCTCAGTAAGTAATGCGATATGAAAGTAAAAACTTATAATTCAATCCTATCACATGCAGTCCTACACTCACGCTCATGTTGTCACAATCTGTGATGCGTAGGGCAGCCGTGGCAGGGTGAAGGTGAACCTCGCGCCACGCTACACCCTAACATGTCGCCACCGTCCCAGACTCCCCAGCAACGAGGCCCACACGCCACCTCACAGCAACCACACCATGGTGAGGGTGAACCTCGCGCTACGCTACACCCTGATGAGTCGCCACCGTCCTGGACTCCCCAGCAACGGGGTCACAGATGCCACACATACACATTTTGCGACAGCCTATCCTGCCCATTCCCAGAGCGGAATTCGCGACTAGTGATGCACTGGCCCACTCCCTGAGCAGGATCTGCGGTGCCACTGTCCATCATACTCACCGTCAACACATACACGCCACGTGGCAGCCTAACCGGCCCCCTCCTGGAGCGGAATTCACGGTTGGTTAAGCACTGGCCCACTTCCCTAGCAGGATCTGCGGTACCACCGCCATGCGTCTCACCACCATCTACTCAAAACATGTTCAAAACTATTTTCGTTCCCTTTTTAAAACATGATGCATGTCAAACAATGCGCACGCACATCACAATAAAACAACATAAATCCTAAAGTTACACAGGGGAGGCCTACCTGGGCAAAACACATGCATACACTACTTACCTGGCGTCATAAGCTTTCCCGGTGCACATTTTCACCAAAAATCTGGTTCAATCTAGACATAAACAATCACTCATAAATCTTCGCATCAAAATTCATTAAACATGCCAAAAATCACATCTCTCAACTAAACCCATGAAATTACAACTAAAACGGGTCACTAATTCAGTTCGGCCGAAAATCGGCCTAAACTTCAGACGAGCATAACTTTTGCCTCCGCTACCGGAATCGAATGATTTATAAGGCTAAACGCTCATCTAGGAACCTAGTTTAACATACTAAAACATAATTTAAAATGAATAACTTAAGCTAGGCCGAAACCCTAAAAAACAGAACATGTTTTTAGACGAAAAGAGACCCGAATTTCAACATCAGCCCGATTTCTACCAATTTCTCCACCAATCTATCACATTCTAGTCTATTAAGTATAGCCTAACCAAAATTGAAGGTTTCCAATTCAGAAAACTTGAATTGGAATTTCCAACCCCTCGGTTTTCAAGTAAAACCAAAGCTCTCCACCACCATTCTCCAACCCAACAATTATCAGCGATTCCCGCCATAAATCGGCTGAAAAGAAGAACATCACGCACTCTCCACCTCAGCCAACAGAACGGAGAGAGAGAGAGAGAGAGAGAGAGAGAGAGAGAGAGAGAGAGAGAGAGAGAGAGAG